>ONZH01015117.1:0-287041 GCA_900303285.1 Rhinella marina | reverse complement strand
GACTTGCTCCAGCAGCTCTCTTGACCCCATCCAGAGGTTTACAAAAAGGGGACTGGAAGGCATGCACAACAAAGCAGCAGATGAGGGTATTTTTTACAACATAGTTTGGGGCCTAATTAACCAGAGTCATACTATATTTGGCCACTCACAGTGATTGCGTTACGCACATAAATATGATGTAAATGCCATAGGGACGTAGGTAAATGACTGCAGACACAATCACTGCTTTTCCATGGATTATTTGAGTGGACTTGTCCTGGTCACTGGTTATAAGCTATTTTAGGATGCTGATGTGATACTGTATAGAAACCTGGTGGCTCCTGATGAAACCACAAGCTGTTAAGGTCAGACACTGGTACTTCAAGGTCATGGGTAGGGAAATGCAGAGTTGAACATTGGGTTCTGGAAGAGCCTGTTAAATCATTACAAATGAGAGAAAAACGAAGAAGAAGCGATTTTTGCGGGGAAAGCTAGACAGACTCACCCTGGTCTCCAGTAGTAACTCGCTCTTCATGGACCTTTTTTCAGTAGATTATAATCTGCCAACAATTAAAGAAAGTAAAGGCTGCTGGAAGTCTATTAGATACGGGACATCGATGCTCCCATGGACCATAACTTAAATGATCCTGAAGGTGATTTTCAAATCCCTCCATTCATCCTCATCCTATACAATGTTCGTGCTTCTACATGTTCAACTCAATGTATGCATTGATTATCACAGAGCTAGCACACTAACATGATAATATGGGATCCTACATTTCAGAGGAGCTATGGACTGACTGTCTTTTCAGTAGGGTCTCTCAGCAATATCCATGGTACTGTGTAGACCAGTAGATTACTCAGAAGTAGGCTGATGGTTGAATAGCCCTTGACTACACATATTAGTCCTTATTGGCCATCAAGCTGTCCATACACATTAGATAACCATAGTTCAAACCCATCAATTTTTAGTACTGTGGTATTGCCTGACCATCTAATGTGCATGGGGCGCTTTCCCAATACTTGATCCTTTTGTTCTTGTAGAGGTAAGTGTTAGCAGAAGCTTTCTTTCTCTTCCCCATCCAGGACATATATATGCTTGGTCAAGTCAAGTCAAGGTTTAATATGTATGAAGGGGATGAGAGCAATAGCGGTCAGATGAATGACTGTTCGGTCAACAGCTACCCAACTTCTATGGCTAGCCTGAAGGTTGTTATACACAGTCATCAGCTATTGGTCAAATGAAGACTATTGTGCCCAACTGGCCTATACTAGGGCCTTTAGAGTTAATCAAACTGCCCATACATTTTCGGTGACAATGGGCAGAACAAGAAGGATCATTCGTGGATGAAGGAATGATCTTTTGTATACCTATCTGATGGAAAATTTCAAACAAGGCTGACTTAGTTATGTACGAGGACTATGTGCTGGCTAAAATGTCCATTGCTAAATTTGAGATGAATATTCTACTTTGTGACATGTGTACAGGTACCTACTGCAAAAAAGGCTGGTGGCACGAATTACTTCCATCAGCACCGATAGATACTTTACCTGTGGGAGGAAAATGGCCAAGGGGACTGTGTTCCGGGATCAGGATTTTTTTTCTTTTTTTACATAAAAATGAACAGTATTTTCACCGTTTTAACAGTGAGAGAATAGTATTAAGAGGATATCATCCGATTTTTATTCAATATAATGACTTTTGCACTGGTTTTTCACCAGTAATGCAAGTGACGTTTCATGGCAAATGCATTCCCCATGGACGCTTGTAAAGAACACCACTGTAACTATTCTCATACACATCATTTGGCTCCGAGACACAGTGTTCTCGAATACATTCTTCAATTTCAAGATCTGACAGCGTTCTGCATGTTCAGGCTGTTATCAATACCTGCCACCTAGCGTCTGACGAGCACTACTCGGTGTTAGATGAATGGAGCGCGGTCAGCCAATTGCTATGGTGGTTATTATGTAAGAGCAGGAGCCAGGCACGCTCTCATTCCAGGCGCGTTACAGCTGGGATTTTTTGTTTTCACTGCAGAACTCAGATAATCTCAAAGTATCCAAGCTTTAACTTGTACAATCTGAGACAGACATGAGCTGGATCACTCAAGAGTTAAAAGGCTGCAGGACTGTACGCAGACTACTATGAATAAAAACTGGTATAATGTGCCAACACGATGCCATATGGCCAGCGGACACTTTGCCCTATTTCCAGATAATGTTTTCTGAACTTTTCAGAATGAAACATTTCCATGAGATTTATTCATCCCTTACGCCACCTTCAAGTTGTAAAGTTGCAAACCCGTTTTTAAACGACTTTACGCCTAAACCTAGGCCCTTTCTACTCCGCCACTTTCTGAAAAGGGGGTGTGGTGGGGACAAGACCCCCTATAGCCCCAGTACGAAGATTACAACCATCATTTATGCCAGGCCGAAATCTACGTCAGCTAGGAGATGGCCTAGATTTCAATCTGGGTGCATAGACAGCTGAAGGATCAGCTTAATTTAAGACATGGGCGTGCACCTCATCATTAATTAAGCGCATCCACTTGTGGTGCAGGGAGATATCAAAACTGGCATACAACATCAGTTTTTGGATAAATGACCCCCACAGTTCTTGGTAACAAAGGAAAGGAATCATGTGAGTCTGCCTACAGGTTCCTTTAACCCACAATGAGGAGGCAACCTCTCCTCTACAGACAGCCACCCCAGCTTCAGCTTTAGGAACTGTCCTGCAAAGGAGATCGACAGTCCAGGAAGTATTCACACTATGTTATATGTTAAACCCATTCACCTGAAGGAGGCCAAAATTGTCTGTCCGGTATACCTTGGTACACGTTTTATCTTTTGATGGATAGACTAGTATGGAGTAAAGGAAGTACAAGTCTATTCTATCCAGATAGGATTCCACACAAATAACGGTATACCGTGCAGTAAATGGTTTTTCACCATGGGTGTCTATAGGCAACAAATTCCACCATATGCTTATTCGGTGGCATACATCAGGAAATCTGCCTCTGACCTATACCGTAAAAAGGTGGGAACTCAATCTTAGATGTTTACCATAACTGGACTAAAAGAGTCATCTGTACGGAGCCAATACTGACCGTTGTGCGTCCTCCGGTGGGCGTCATACGCATCTTCCTTAGAGAATTGTGCTCCACACTGCTCACATACAAAGGCTTTGGCTCCAGCTGTTGAGCAAAAAACAAAAAAGTCAAAACTTTCATCAAATTACCTTCAACCTCAATCTTGCCCAAGTACTGCATGGTAATGTCAACCCAAAACCAACATGTAAGTAATGCTGATTGTCAAGCTGATGAAAGGCAGACCTCAAATATGCACATTTATCGCCATATCAAGCTTTAGGATATGTATTCCTAGTAGACTGCTGAGTGTACCGACAGGAGTCCCAGTCACTCACTGCCATTGTCATTTATAATACATTTCCTACTCTTCACCTCTAAAGGGGCACAGATGTCAATTGTCTTAAACCTGACAGTCCGATCCAAAGATACAAGGGGTTTGCAGATAAACTAGGATTACGAAGCCCCTCATCACTAAGGCTCAGAGCCACATTCATCCGTTCCAGGGGCATTACAGAAATAGTAGGAAAAAAAAAAAAAAAAAGAAAATCAATTGTGGCCAAATGGTTGAAAAAAGTTAATTAGTAATAGCTCAAAGTTCTGGAAGGAACCTTTCACCTGAAACTGGGTTATCATGGTTGGCTAAGATGACAGCCAAAACTGCACTGAAACATGGTCTTCTTACAGGGAACCAGAACATGCAATCAGGTTATAGAGCAGAAAAAGCTGAACAGATTGATCTATAGTTTTTGTGGGAAAATATTCAGTATAACTTCTATCTTATGGATGGAAATTTTAGGAAGCCCTGTAGGTGGTCCTACTCTGTTACTTACTATTATTGAGCAAGGTCTTCAACCATAGATAACATGTTATACTGAATCTTCTCTCACAAAAACTGCAAAATCTGCTCAGCTCCTCCTGCTCTAAAACTTGCCATTAGATTGAACAGCATTTTCATAGCTGAATGTTCCCTTTAAAGAAGGTGGACACTATATGGAGGAACTGAAGATCTATCACAAAAAATCTGGTCTGGGATAAGGGGTTGAACAGGGAGGTGGTCATTTAAAGAGTTCACCTAGGTCATGTGGTCGGTGAACACGACGTCACTGGCATAGGGAGCAGCAAGAAGGCCATGGTGCTGACTGGAGCACTGCTGCTCCTCAAACAGATTGGGTGTCAGACTCAGATAATAAATGACTTGTCCTGAGGATCGGTCATCAGTATAAAACCCTGGGAAGACGCCTTTAAGTTCAACTAGCTCACCGATGAGCATCATATAGAGTAGTCTTATCAGGCCCTTCCAATAGATGTATGGCTATAACTGTTGTCCCTGTTTGGTGCCAGACTGCATCAGAGGATGTCCCACTATGTCTAAGCACTGAAACAAGGGCTCACAAATGGAACAAAGAAGTCAACCCCATGGAGAATCAATCACTTTTCAAATAGGGTCTATTTCTTATGGGTTCATAAAAAACACACTTTTTTAGACCTTATTAATGATATGCCCATAATTAAGTTTACCAATGCGAGTGGACATGTCCCTTGTCTGCATGGAAGTCGGCAAAAACCGTCAGACTCCTCCTCTCTGGTTGGTCTCAGTGAATACTGGACATGTGCAGTATCATGATTGTATGGACTATATCCATTACACTTTTCTATATGATCTTTCTTGATACAATCGGCTCTTCTTCCCTCCCTCTTAGAAGACGTAGCTCTCCTTATCCCCCAATGTTCCCTTTCCATCATGTCCCTTCCTTGCGAAAGCCGACGTAGGTGTTAAACAAAATTCTATACACAGATACATATAATGTGTTTAAATAACTAATTTTTATATTTTAGAAGAAATTGTGCTCCACTTTAACCAGATGCCGCCCCCCCACCCAAAAAAAAAAAAATTGTTATAAAATCAATAATAGTAATCCTAATAATAGTTTCACATTTGTGTCATAAAATTCCAAAGCATTAAAAAAAAATAACACGCTGGCAATTTGCTAACAAGATGTGCATGTTCGGTCGTACGAGGAAGAACACTATGTTCCAAAACAGCCTTCCGAAAAAAAAAAAAAAAAAAAAAAAAAAAAAAAGAAAAAAAAATACATACCACACCAGCCAGCGAAGAGAGAACAATGAGTACAGACAGAGCTCGCTTTATGGCAGGCTCTTTGTACAGTCTTATTTACAGTACTCCTTATCAGTACAGGAACAGCCCCTGCCTGCCAAATTCAAATAGCTAGTACGGAGTGTTCCCTCAGACGCTTTTTTTTTTTATATCATTGTCAACAAAACAAGGAGGGGAAAAAGCTACTACAGCACAGAACGAGTGAATACCAGAATAGTTTCAAGGTTATTTTTTTTATTTTATTGCCCAATTAAAAGTGGCAGGCCAGGACTACATGTTCGCGGTTTCAGATGGACCTCACGTTCATTTACAAGCAGCTTCGAAGATTTTATTTTGCGATTATTTATTTGACAAACCTATAGAATACCGTCAGACAAAAAAAAAAAAATATGTGTAAGGAGGTTGGAAAGTATCGTGCCCCGTATATTAAACCTAAATGGTTAGGCACGGCTCCCAAAAAAGCAAAGACTCCCATTTTAGGTTTGGAAAGAGCGTTTTTTTTTTTTTTTTTTTTAAATAGGTTGCATAGATAGCAGCAATTAGCTAAATACTTGTGCAATGTGTTAATGACTACGTATGTCAGTATAGTGTCCTGCAATCAAGGCCATTGATACAGGAGCACCATCTTTATTGTTCTGTTTGGACAATGAATGGACTGGTTTCAACTTTTGGGAATCCCGTCAGCTTTTAACACACTCAGACCACTGAATCCAGCCTTGACTTGCCTTCAGCAAAGTAAACATTATAAAGAAAGGAAACTTCTGTCACCACCAATAGATTAACACAGTAAACCTGCGAGCATTAGGCAAGCATGTTTGCTTTAAATGCAATACTCCGCTTTTCACAGATAAAGATGTTATTTTTAGGGACAAAAACGTCTTAAAACAACCTATGTGACAACTTAAGAACTGGTATCACCAGTAACCAAAGACAATGGAAAAATTCCACACATGCAGGTGTCTTCTAAAACAACACCGTTTAAAGGAACTGTCCACTTGTTGGAAGTGTGACCAAACTATAAGCTTCCCAGAACCTCATTGATCATATGTTTAAAGGGGTTGTCCTCAATACCCGATCAGTGGGGGGTCTGATTGTCTGGCACCCGCGGCAGAGCAGTTGGTTGAATGACCTACAGTGGACTGGATGAGCACCACAGCTTCTCACTGTATAGAAATGCCACACAACCGATAATGGGTGTGCGTGGTATGGCAGCTCAGTCCTGTTCAGTTGAATGGGACTGAGCTGCACAAAGACCAATGGACGTAATGTTACAGACCAAGGAAGAGTCAGGAACTAGTGTTCATCTGAGCGTGGTTTGCCCCCTCCAACAGCTAATCAGCGGGGTGTCAGGAGTTGAATCCCCACAATCAGATACTGATGACCAATTCTGGGGATAGGCCACCAAAATTAAAAGGGAGTCCTTTACCTTCTTGGAGTGTTACTAAAGAGGGTTATCTGGGAAAAGATATGATGAACTATCCTCAGGACAGGTCATCAAGATCAGATTGTCGGGGGTCCGATACCCAGAACCCCCGCCGATCAGCTGTTCAGAGACGCCAAGTGCTCCATGAGCACCATGGCATCTTCCTAGGCCAGTGACATCATTTGTACATCGGTCACATGGCTAAGGGCCCCATTCATACGACCGGCAATAATACGGGGCCGCCCCGGGTGTGGTTCCGCACCCGCTCGGAACACACACCGGGCAGCCCCATTCAAAATGCCTATACTTGTCCGTGTGTGTGGGACAAGTAATAGGACATGCTTTATATTTTTCTGCGGAGCCGCGGCACGTGATCGGACAGTACTGGGCCCAGTTATGAAGGCACACTTTCTTTCTACCTTTCCAGCTGTTTGAGGAAGCCACCCTGCCCACTGCTCTAGTGAGCACAGCGTCATCCACTGAGGTGGTGGTCTGGTGTGTTGCTTCATTATGTCGCAGTTGCGTTACTATTGAAAGTTATATTCCTCACTTTTTTTTCCCCTGCTTAGTTCTTCATCTTTATACTCTATTTTTTTAGGGGGGGGGGGTCTGCCCTACTATGCTTTTTTGGAACTGCACGACGGGTCATTTCCCCTGTCCATGCCCATTGTAAGTGAATAGAAGCCGATGACTGACAACACGCCATGTTCCCAGTGCAGCACCGGCATGCAGGTTCAGGGAGACCTATGTATAAACATGAATTACTCAAGTTAAAACTGTTTGGACATCAGCTTCGAGAGTCCATGGCAAATGGATTTATATCAAAGGCATCTGATGAACGATGCCCTTTAAAGGGGTTGTCCAGGATTATAAAAACTTGCTTTCTTTCAAAAACAGTGCCACCCTTGTCATCAGGTTGTGTGTGGTATTGCAGCTCACCCTCACTCATTTTAATACAGAGATCAGCAACCTCTGGTACTCCAGCTGTTCTGGTACTACAACTCCCAAAATGCTCCATTCAATATCCTTTGGGAGTTATAAGAACAACTGAGCAAGTGTGCATGCTGGGAGTTGTAGTTTCACAACATCTGGAGTGCTGAAGGTTGCTGAACCCTACTATAATAGAACCGAGTTGCTGCTTCTGGAATAAAATCGGGCATACTTTGATAATCCTAAACACTGTTTACATCAAAGTTCCCTAAAAAAATGTACAAGAACAGGGGTCTTTTAAACTGAACAACCCCTCGAATTACCTACAGAAATCATGTTACACTTTGCAACTGACCTACAACTGTCCTTGTGGTCCTAGAAATAAAAAAAATAAAAAAGTTGCAATAATGAAAATCTTCATATCTGGCAGTGAAGTGGTTAAGTACTGCAGCATCCTGCCAAGTATTGGCTATTTATGAGTGTGCCTTAGGATGCCCGGTGTCACTTGAAGCTCTAAATATATTAACAGGTAGATTTACTGCTGGGACAAGAGCCAGTGACCTGGTACAAACTGTCCCCAGCAGTCACACCATGCCAGCCGCTCACACCCGGAGGTCAGACAGGATACACTGGGGCAGAAGACTGGTTTTAAGCCTGGCATCATCTAGAGTGACATCAGTCATTGGCAAACCCATTGTCAGGTGACATCAGCAAACATCCTGAAATTCTTCCTCCTCCATCCCATTAAAGTGTGCAAATAGATCAGGTACACCGCAACAGGTTATTAACTACTCCTATGCTGTTCTTTATTATAAAAAAGGCACTAAAAACAAAAAAAACAACCCCCCTCCACCAAATACAATAGATCCAGGATTGTCATATGCAGTTGGGTAGGATTTTTTTGTCCCCTTCTCATAATAAGTTTGCCTTTGCCCGTGCACCTTTAGGTCTCATGCACACGATCATTATTTTGTATCTGTTTCCGATCCACATTTTTTGTGAACTGCATATGGACCTATTCATTCCTATGGGTCTGCAAAAAACATAAAACATGGCAAAATGCAGACCATGTACTCATTGAAATCAATGGGCCCATAAAAAAACAAACAAAAAAAAAACACGGATGCAACACTGACAGCCGCAAAATACATGCACTTGTAGGCGTGAGGCCTTAATCGCCGACAGCTGGATGCCCATATGGCTGACAGTTATTGCTACCAACCACCCCGTACATATGCACCCTGAGCCGTGCGTGTGTTCTGAATACGGAGAGGGGGGGGGAACTGCTGCCAGACTCCTCTAACCCCGGCCTGTCCCCTGGGCATGTTGCAGTTAACATGCCCAATCCTTTTTTCTCCTAACATCATCTTTCAGGGAAGAGTCAGGAGTCCTCTGTAATTAAGACAGGCAGCCAATCTAGTCAAAAATCGGTGGGTTTGGATGACGTTACTCTAAGTGTATGGCATGACCGTAAAAAAATAGGATTCACCCCATTTACTGTGTATATAGGAATGGATATGGACTGCTTTTTGGGGAGGTCGATTTTTAAAGTTACTCCTGTTCTGTTGGACTTGGATAGCCATGCATACAGCCCAGGAATGAACACTAGACGGGGACTGTAAGGCAGTATTCCTCAACTCCAGTCCTCAGGGCCCACCTACTGGTCATGAATACCTGTGGTAAGTCCTGATGCCCTGACACAAATTATATCACCTGCTCGATACTAAGAAAATCCTGAAAACATGGCCGACAGGTGGGCCCTGAGGACCGGAGTTGAGGAACACCTTAAAGAGAATCTGTCACCCCAATTCTGGACTATTATCTACAGTAATACATGAGTAGTACTGCAGATATGGAGTCCAGATCACTGTTTTTCAGTTACCTACTGCCCCCGTTTCCCCCATTGCTCAAAGCTGCACTGAAATAGTCCGGACTGCTGTGCTGTTCTAACACAATGGAGCGGACTCATGAGCGCATGCACAGCAGGCCTGAGAAAGTATTTCATCGCAGCTCTGAGCACTGACAGCAAGGGAACCGTAGGGAGAAAGAAAAAGGGTCTAGACTCCATATCTGTAGTACTAAATCATATATTACTGTAGATAATGGTCCAAAATCAGGATGACAGATTCCCTTTAAATGTGTGTTTTCACCTAAACGAACAATAAAACTTTGTCTCTAGAACGGCACACAATCTAGTATTCAATGCTACAGGCGGTGAGACATTATGATGTAGCACAAAGTCTTGAATGACTAATGCTGTACATAAAAGACCAGAACTAAATAACCGACAATACAGTAAAAAAAAGGCCATGGACCATCCGACAATCTGCATTAATCTACGGCTACCAAGTGAAGTTTTTCAAAAGGCCTTTGGCACACATTCCGATAAAACTGTACATGCCCACTTACTAATTCATGGCCATTTCTTTATAGAGATCTCTACATGAGCACATGGCCTCGCCCCACCACAGGCCCAACAACCCCAAACTGACGGCACCACAGATACCTAGCTCAGTGCCGGCCTAGGCCTCCTGGCTCACTCGTTGAAGCCAGCCTGAGGGCTGATGTACACAGCCGTTCCATGCATTGGTGACCGTAATTTGCAGTCCCCAATGCACAGGCAACATCCACACGGTTTCCGCAGACTCAGCAATCAAGTGAATGAGGAGAGTATAATTTTTGTTTTATTTTTTTAACCCCGGATTAACCCCCTGAGCACCTGAATGTGAGTCTCAGATGCCTCAATCAGCGTTGAGCGTTTTAGGCAGTCCTCTAAATAAGCCATCAATATCTGACCTGTGGAGATGCGGGGTGTCTGGCGTTCTGCAGTAGCTATGGTGCATGGTGTTGGACCACCACCAATCAGATGTATTATTGCCTATCCTCAGGATAGGCAATAATACAAGGAAAGGGGTTGTCCAATTTCAGGAGAAAACTGGACAACACAGGGGTGTTGGTTTCTGCTCTGTGTTCCGGTTCTCCTGGCTGGGATCTGTTAACCTGGATGCAGTCATGACATCACATCGACAACTCGTGACCACTGTGCCACTGAGGCCAGTGATTGGCTGCAGCAGCCACAGGTTGTCCATATGATGTCACTGCTGCAGCCGGGCCAGGAGAAGTGGAGCGCAGTGCAGGATCCACCAGGTAAGTAATAATCATTTATTTCATGCAAGCGGATCCCACCAGAATCCAGACATCACCTTTAGCAGGGGGTGCCCTTGTTCCTCTCTTGTGAAGTTAGCCCCTAGACCTATTTAAAAGGAGGTCGCTGTGAAGTGGCAAGTGGGTATATACAGTTTGATCAAAATGCGCGGAGAACCTCATGTTCATTAAATAAAAAAATTTTTAAAAAAATTACAAAACGCTACATCCGACAGCCCACACTGACAGTTGTGTACTCTGGTCCTGTATGGAACACCTACACAACTGAGGGCGAGATCAGCCTTTAGATTTCCGTTCTTCCGATCCGCATCCGTTACGCTCAGTTACCATTAGTTTGCACTTAAAATAACTGAACTGTTTTTGCGCATCAATTATGATCATTTTGTGTCACTTCTGTCAGAGATCAGTTAATTTTGATGGGAGAAAAAGGTACTTTTTGCAGGATTTTTGTGGCTAGGCTCTGAAGGAAGTGACACAAACTGATCACAATTGAGGCTCAAAATAAAAGGATCATTTTTTTTTCTTTTTTCTTTTTTTGTTCTTCTGACGGATCAAAAGGAATGGAAAGCTAAGGCCGAGTTCACATCTGTGGCTTTGTCTCCAGCAGTGTTTTCCGGTGGAGGAACAGATTCCTGGAGTTTACCATATCCATGCACCGCCGGATCTCCATTCGCTGTAACAGTATCCGGCGGCTTACTGGCTCTCGGCCGGACAAAACAAAATGATGCATGTAACATTTTTGGTCCGGCAGAAGGATGGCATGTACGCCAGATACGGTGAATTTTGGCAGTCTCTTCTCCTGGAGGAACATTAATTTCCATGGGTATGCAGAAGGAGGAAAAAAATAAATTAAAAAAAAAAAAAAAAAAACACGTACACCGCATGCTGTCCGCATCTGTTTTTCTGTTCCACAAAACCGTAAAAAATATCACATCCTTATTCTTGTCAGTTTTGTGGATAACAATAGGTATTGTTATAACGGGCCAACAAAGAGGGGGGGGGGGGGAACGGAAAAAAAACGGATGCAACATGGATGTCACATAGACATCACCCGTATTTTTTCTGGGTCTGCATTTTGTGGACCACAAAATTAGGGCCATGCAGTCGCCGCAATTTTGGTTTGCATCCGTTCCTCGTTTTTTGCAGATCATAGTCAGACCTATTCATCTCAATGGGTTTGCAAAAGAACCGCAGAACACTTACGGCTGTGTACATGATTCCTAAAGCTGCCATATTACAATCTACAACCACTGCACATTTTTGCATATTACCCCAATGGTTTTTTGGTTTTATTTCTTTCCATGCCTTAAGTACCATCTGAAGAAAAGAAGCGGCGGTGGCGGCCGGGCAGGATCAATGCTCGGTCCGTCTAGACCTAGTTTTGGAATCCATGATTACTAAATCACACCTATATCCAAGTCCACAAGCTTTAATAAATATGTCTCCCTTGCACGACTGTCTACAACAGAAGCTGTCAAACACACACACATAGAGAAATCCATAATGGCCCCCGGCTTCTTTCCAATCTATTTTCTGCTCAGCTGGCTTTAAATGAAGTTATTATGACTCATTAAAAGAGCCGCAAGCCTGTGGAAGTCAGCCAATTACAATTTTAAATTTATCTTGTTCTTTGGGGTTTCAGACGGAGCTCGCCTGCCCCTCCCGGAACAGTCGCTGCCCACCCCGACTCTGAAAGTGTCCGCGTGTGTAGCATCCACTTTGGGGAAGGAGGGGGTGCTTGGGGTTTAACCCTTTGGAGGCTCAGGAGCAAATGATATCATTTGGCAGCTTGCAGGGTGTGAAGACAAATTCATTAATGGCAGCAATAAAACGTAAGGCTATATAAATGGCGCGGTCCTGCGATACGTCCCGGTGCCAGTGACTTACGGGAGACCTCACTTCTTCATCCATTACGATAGGTTTCATTTAAATAATCGACAAAATTAAATATGCACTTCAGGTCATTACTGATGTTAGATATTACAGTAACGGACACATGGACTCATTTCTACTGTCCTATTCTTCTCCATTTTGCAGAAATAGGCATTTCTAGTAATGGGAGTGTGAAAAATGTGAATTGCACCCAGAAGGTACATGTATTTTGTGTATCCATTATATGGATATTGGTCGTGCGCAGGAAGAGTCCCATAGAGAGTCATTGTTTTTGGGCAGCAGATCCCAGTTTACATAGGAAGAGAAGATCTGCTTCCTTGTTCATCGGGTGATCGGTGGCCCCTTTACACAGGACAACTGTTGGGAGCGAACATTTGCTTCCGATATTTGGACTGTATTAAGTGGCCTTAAACGGTCGCCCTAGGTGCCTGTCGGTGGCTTATCTCCCCTGTAAACAAAGAAATGAAGCATGTTGAAATCAAACAGCTCAATCCTTCTTTCCCCTGACATCTACCATCAATCAGGACAACGCCATACACATTAGATGGTTGACCGGTCTAAAGGTGAGCCTATATTTAGCTGAAGTACAACATTTGCCATCTACGAATGTTAATCGATAGACAGCAAGTTTTCAAAGTGTGGAGTGAGAAGACAGACCTTGTTCTTCCAGAAAGCAGTCAGCAGTTCCTACTGCCACGAGGATCTGTCAGCAAGTACATTGGCATGTTACTGCATCAAAAATACACTATCAGCCATAACATTAAGGGCTCATGCACATGAACGTGTGCGCTCAGTGCCCGTGCTGTGGACCGTAATTTGCGGTCCACAATGCATGGGCACTGACTGTGGGGCCGCCGCATCAGACAATCGTGCATATGCTACTTTTTTGCGGTGCGGAGGCACAGTCAGAAACTGCACGGAAGCACACCATAGTGCTTTCGTGGTGTTCCGATCCGTGCCTCCGCTCCGCATCTCAGTGATTGCAGACCCATTGAAGTGAATGGGTCCGCGATCCGTGATGAGGGCTGCACACGGCCGGTGCCTGTGTATTGCGGACCGGCGTATGCAGGCAACAATACGGGCACCAGTCGCATGCATGAGCCCTAAGGCTGGGTTTCCACAAGATAGCCGTGATGCAGCTGCCATGTCCAACCAGAACCTCATCCACCAACAGTGGCCACAAATGTATGCAGTAATTGGGTGCAGAGGGCACGCTAGAGCCTTAAACTATTAACTGGTACGTTGAATAATCTTGGGTGGGGTTTTCTCCTGGACCTTTTGCACGATGGTGTCAGAGCCAGGGCCCACCAGAAGATCAACTGGTACTCTGGTGGGCCCATCCAACACTGATCTTGGGACAATGGCCTCTGTGAAGGGGATATATATATTAGTCAGTTCTTGAAATTGATCTGTTGGAAGCAGTAAAATGGCGAAGGATAAAGAACTTTGACATAGGTTGAATGATGGCTAGAGTTAGACCACAAGGTCAGCGAATCACCAATAATGGCAGGTCTTGTGGAGTGCGAGCACCAAAAGTGGTACCAGGAAGTAAACTCCAGATCAGAGATCTCAAACTCGTGGCCCTACAGCTGTTGTAAAACTACAACTTCCATCATGCCAGGAGAGCCTACAGCTATTGGGGCATGCTGGGAGTTGTAGTTTTGCAACAGCTGGAGGGCCACGAGTTTGAGATCCCTGCTCTAGATGAAGCAAAGACAGTGGTTCACTGACACTGATGTGTGCGAAGAGTGAAATATAGCCTGTCTGTGCTACAACAGTTCTTCTTCAGGACTGGGCCAAATTACTGAAATTACTACTGCTGGCTATGACACAAAGGTGGCAGATCCTACTCATAGCTTGCTGCATATGGGGGTAAGTGACCACGATCTTGGACAATTATCTGCTGAATACATGAATAGTACAGCAGACTGAGTTCAGATTGATTATTTTCCTACTGCCTCCCGTTCCCCCACTGTCAGCTCTCAGGACTGCAGTAAATACTGAAATACATGACAGGACTGCAGTGCATGCGTCGTGCCAGAGTCCTCTCTGTTATGTTAGCACAGCAGTCCTCATGGTATTTCACGACAGCTTTGATTGTCGAGATAAGGAGAATGGAGGGCAGTAGAAAAAAACAAAATAGCAATCTGGACAGTTTATCTGCAGTACTACTCATGTATTACTGCAGACAATAGTCCATGATCGTGGTGACAATGAAAATAGAAAGAGTTCCCTGGTGTGATATTGCCGGGGAATGATGCGGGATGGCTGCAGATAATTACACCTTACAGAGCTGTATAGTGCAGGACTAGGTACAAGACTAGGATGTGGCAAAGTTTCTTCCACGTCAGGAAGAGGGACCAGGCTGTCGCACTGAAGGACGGACACTGCAGGAGGCCAGAAGGTACTGAAGGCAGGAACACTCCACCACAGGCAGAAAAAAAAAAAAAGATGCACTGGAGGACTTCAAGGTGAATATGGATTTATTAAAGGTAAAACCCACATAAAAACAAGAATAGGCTATGCGTTTCACCATCTTCATTGGGACCACCATCGAAATGCGTAGCTTATTCTTGTTTTTATTCGATTTTACGTTTCTTAATAAACCCATATTCACCTTGAAGTCCTCCGATGAAGTGCGTTTTTTTCTGCTTCTGGTGGAGTGTTCTCACTTTAAGAAAATATTTTTTCAGATTATATTCCTATACCCATCTGATGATAGTTATAAAAAGACCTCTAAGGCTGATATCACACCCAGCTTTTTGTGGCAGCTTTGGATGCAGTTTTTTGAGCCAAAGCCAAAAGTAGAGCTAGCAGGAAGACGTACCAGTAGTTCATTTACATTTCTCATTCCTTTCTAAGCCATTTCTGGCTTTGGCTCAAAAAATGGCCACAAAAAGCTATGTGTGACACCACCCTAATTGAAACTCTCAAGACACCTTGGTCAGACATCTAGCTAGTGTTTTGCTACCTTATGCCTCATGCACACAACAGAGTCTGATGTGGTTCATGTGGATGCCAAATTTTGTTGTGGACCCGTGGACTTCAATGGACCTGCAGCCTGCACTTTGGGGACAAGTATAGGACATGTTCTATCCGTTACGGAATGGACACACGGATGCGGAAAGCAAATGCAAACACAAAACGGACGTGGTGTGCAGGAGGACTTTGAACGATCATAAAACTAATAAAATGTATTGCATGACCTTAATCCACTGAAAGGTTATGTGATAAAGTAATCTTTATCATGTTCTGGGCTCCTATGAACAAGGCAGACATAGCAGAGCTGGAGAGGGTTCAGAGGGCAACTAAAGTAATAACTGGAATGGGTGGACTACAGTACCCAGAAAGATTATCAAAATTAGGATTATTTACTTTAGAAAAAAGACGACTGAGGGGGGATCTAATAACTATGTGTAAATATATCAGAGGTCAGTACAGAGATCTCTCCCATCATCTATTTATCCCCAGGACTGTGACTGTGACGAGGGGACATCCTCTGCGTCTGGAGGAAAGAAGGTTTGTACACAAACATAGAAGAGGATTCTTTACGGTAAGAGCAGTGAGACTATGGAACTCTCTGCCTGAGGAGGTGGTGATGGTAAGTTCACTAAAAGAGTTCAAGAGGGGCCTGGATGTATTTCTGGAGGGTAATAATATTACAGGTTATAGTTACTAGAGAGGGGTTGTTGATCCAGGGAGTTATTCTGATTGCCTGATTGGAGTCGGGAAAATTGGCTTCTACCTGACAGGGTTTTTTTGCCTTCCTCTGGATCAACTTGTAGGATAACAGGCCGAACTGGATGGACAGATGTCTTTTTTCGGCCTTATAAACTATGTATGTTACTATGATAGTCATAGGTCCTTATATTTGCCAAGCCCTGGCTATAAATATCCTAATGTAAGTATGCATACAAAAAATAAAAAAACCATACTGGTTTACTGAGTAATATGTACCAGCAATACTCAAGAGGACAAAATCACTGTAGAATCATAGAAAGCAATGAAATCTTCTCTCTAGAACAAGTGAGACATTTGAAGTAAATGTTGGATAATTTCTACAGTCTTGGCATCAGCATGCATCTTTGGAGCTCTTCCAACCAAAGTAGCAATAATCTTAGGCTCACCTTAAAAAAAAAAAAAAAAAAATCTGCATAACTGTTCCTTAAAAAGGGGTTTTCAGGAACATGAAAACCTTTAATAAGCCCCATTATGTCAAATGGTTGCTGTAGAGGGGCTCCAGCGCTTGGGACAGCACCCAAACCAAAAGCTGCCAACATCAAGTGGCCGGGTGGAAATCAACTCAACCTGGCAGAGCTCACCCTGAAGAAAGTTTTAGAAGCCAGACCTGGAGAGGGCTGCTGATTGCTGGATCATCAACATTGTATAACTGGTTTTCTTCTGCTAAGGCAAAGACCCTCAAGTGAAATTGCACCTCCAGTGATTGTGAAAGCCAAGTTTGCCACCAAAAGCCTAAAACTGATGGAAGAAGAGAACTTGGTCTGGTTGCTTAGTCAACCATGTGACACCAAATGTTTCTCCTGGATTTGGTTTTCCAACCACCTCCTTCCCAGGTGTAGAGCTAATTGTTTCTGTAGTGTGTAGAATGGGAACCCTGTCAAATGCCTCATTTTTTTTCTTTTCTAGATCTATGCAAGAGTGAAAATTTGGGAGAACAGACCTTATCAGGTTTGGTTTTTTTTTTTTTTTTTTTTAAATTTACTGAAGGATTGTAAATCAAGTTGAAGTCAAATCAAATCCATATTAACTAGGTAGCTCTTCATACCGCCAATGAACGCTGGTTGGAAAACTGGTACATGTGACAACATTTGAAAAGAAGCTTTCTACTAACATCTGCCTCCAGATGAAGCTGCCAGATCTTCATGTACATGTGGAGGTCCAGTGGTGCCTCTCACTATTCAGCAGTAAAGATAATGGTCCATCATCTCTTCAATGCTCCTACCATGTACGTATGGATGGAAAGCTACCATCATGGAGCCATTTTTGTATGTCTCCCTACCGGAGCAGACTTTTGATAATACTGCTGCTAATTTTTAGGGTGAAGTCTTCCACACACAAAGAATTTTTGCTTTAATTTTTTATTTTTTTTTGTACCAGTTCAGTACTTTTCATTGCCTTACCAATAAACCCATTATTTGTGGTCACGTCACATAGGCAGGGAACGTATGTGAATCGACGTTAAAAAGAATTAAGACAAGTAGTAACTCTTCTGTTTCTGGACAGACCAGTCCCACCCGCTAGATGTTCTGAAAGCAAGGAGAAGAAACAATGCAGGATTGAACAGCCTGTGTTCTACTCAAAAAGCACAGTGTGTACTGTACATAGCATAAAAACTCCAAACAGCCTCTAGACACAGGCTGCTTCCATCCGCCATCAAAACACTTTGTCTTGCATACAAAAATAAGACCCAGAGCTGTATGGAATACAAAATAAGCCCATTACAGTACGGGCGGGAGGAGACGGGGGGAGAAGAGCTGCTACTTAGCAACAACGCAGAGCTTTAAACCAAGCTGCCTGTTGGGCATGCGATAAACATTAGTAGCGGAGATGCTTTTGCCATACCTAGGACTATGGGTGGGTTAACCCTTCCTGTGCCAAAAATTAGAGCGATCCCTACACACCCTACAAAAACAGAATTGAAATCTCTTCACAATAGAAAATAATAATAAAACAATTGCAATATTGTTAGAAAGTTGGATTTTGGATCATGCCAAGAACATGGAAGCTCCTTACCCCTCAACAACCTATTGTGTCTTTAACACTTTGTAGCCTTGTATGTATTCACCTCTAAACCACACCTAAGGACTTTTTACAGATTGTGACCTGCACAAGCCACCCACAGGCGGTATATGCAAAAAAGGTATTACCGCAATGAGCACGCAACCACCAAGGTGAAGGGTTGCCATGATCAAAACCACATAAGTCTTCAATTTTTACATTAATGCATGCCCTCAACCTACAGTTCATCTTAGAGAGCTAAACCTTCTCCATGTTGTGCGCCAAGGGTTAAGGAAGAGCTGCAAGACGCACTTGAGAGAAGGGTTAAGATCTGGTGTTGTAGTTCAGCATGTACCTATACTGGAATTCACAGAGAAATGGGCACAGAGGGTCATGCATGAAACAAAAAAAAAAAAAAAAAACACTGAAAGGAAAAAATCAATTCTAGCATCATCATCATCTCACACCAAACCTATAAAGCCCTGCCTGTGGATCTTCTAGAAGCTATCGGCTCATTCCCGCAGCACACAACATAATGGAGAGCAGACATTTAGGGCTAAAAAGAGAACAAAAAAAAGTCAATGTAATAGTCTAGGAGACATAACGGCAATAAAGAAAGGAATCATTCTCGGTAAGGAGACCCCAGCCCAGCTCCTCCACCTTCTAGCAGGTTAAATCATCACCCCCTGTATTAGTTTATGAAATATGTCTGCTATGAGATCTGCCAAAACAGGAGCTCAAACCACACTGAGCCTCTCTCCGGCTGTCAGGGCATGGATAAAATAAAGGCAGGGAGGAGGACGGGAGGGGGATGTATTTTTCATCAGGCGGTGTATAATTTATAAACAGCATTAAATAGTTTGCGCTGTCACCCCCCCTCCTCCTCCTCGCAGAGCGAGTCCCTCCTCTGTATCGGGGTTGGACAGCACTCAAGCCTGCATTAATTTCGTCTCTGGGTACAGTGTGTTCTTGGATCACATCTGCGAGTGATCATAAACGCTGTGGAATGCTGGCAGAACATCGAGACCTGCCAGTGCGCCCATGACATCACTCTGGGAAAGGGCTGGGGGTGCCGGCCGAGGGCCAGACTCCGGCCCGGGGCTGTGTACAAACGGCATGGAGTCCCATCAACATTTATGTTTATTATAAAAATCTACATATAAACCATATTACAGATTTATACACGAGCCCATGAATGAGGCTGTAAAAAAAAGTATTAAAAAAAAAAAAAGTCATATGTCTCATAGTAAAGAACGTCAGCATGCTAAAACTGCAAAGTTTCCTGTCCCACAGAGCTGACGCTTCTTTTGTTCTGTTCGCCATTAGTAGACATGGATACTAGACTGGAACCACTATGGTAGGACAGGAGTCAATGGGATGCTTGAGCTGGAATAGGCTCTGTGCACTGGACCCTCCATCACAGATTGTCTCATTTGATGGAAAATATTATTTCTAAGAAGATGACAGACCCCCATTGAAAGTCAATGGTCTCAGTCCCAGGCACGTCAAATACCAGACCACACTGTGGTCTACCCATCCCAGTGTGACTAATACCCATGAAACTTTAGGACGACTTGTCCTTTTTCATGCAGAAGACTGACATATGTGGGTCAAATCTGCATCTGACCAGGAAGCAGGTGAGGATGAAATGTACTTCTCTTTCTAATTAATGTCTTAGTGATCGTGGGAAATATTTAAAATGTGCTGGCAATTACATGCAAGGATGTTCTTCCCATACAACGTCCCATTGTCCACACAACGATTGGCAGGGGCGGACTGGTCATAGACCCTACAGGGAAACTTCTTGTTGGGTTGATGCCCAGGGTGGCCACCTGAGCCCTCCTCAAGACAGTTGGCCAGAGAAGTAATGATCTGATGCTCCCTCCCTGACTCAACTGTATTGCCATCCCAAGACAAAGGCAGTAGGAGGACATTTGGTGCTGGCCTACACAGAGGGGGAGTTTAAGTTTCCCAGGGCCACTTTAAGTTCCCTTTCCACACCTGACCATCGGTCCCTGGAGTTGCCAACCCTGCATGTTTATAGTTCTCTCATAAGAGACCTAGCGTTTGGAACGTTTTTACAGTTGAAAGCTGTCAGCAGAGAGTAATCCTCTTCACTGGCATCTTCAGGCAGTGGAGCAGATTACTTCCTTGGCCCATGTGTATGACCAGATTGCTCATTTCCTCTGGGGAACTACAGTCCCATACACCTGATAAAGCAATCACCTCTGGACCGACTGTACAGTGTGAATCCAGACAAAATACCAGGATTACCACCAAAGCAAAAAGTTGCAGTCCTGAATCTTTAAAGGAGAACTCCAGCCTGGAGCAGTAATGACATATGCTCTGGATAGCAGATAACTGCCAGATTGATGGGGGTTCCAGATGTTGGGACCACCACCAGTTTCCAGAATGGGGCACCTTGATACTACAAGACCATGGCTAGGAGAGGATTGGATTGAATTGAATAGAAGTCAAACCTGTGTCCTACGGTTCCATTCAAAATTTGTGGCACTGATGGACATGGCTGAGCACATCGATTGCCAGGAACATTGGGCTTCACAATCTAAATTCTAAATTAACCTATCAATATGTTTTCTGAGAGTTTGAGGAAACTCATGCAAACACATGGAGAACTTACAATCCCCTTTCAGATGTTGCTCTTGGTCAGATTTTAACCTAGGGCCCCATTGCTGCAAGGCATCAGTGCTACCCACTGAGCCACCGTGCCGTCAGTGGCCAAAATATCAGCAAGAGCTTTTCTTATTTCAGTCTTAATAAATTAGATCAATACAGCTGAAAGACCCATGAATGGTTGTGATCAGTCGGGCCCGGGGTCCAAGACTCCCACTAATCAGGGGGTAGTGTACACAGTGTTCATTTGGCTCAGCCTCAGCACCAGGACCCCCACGGTGCAGCGGTTTTATTGTACAAATAGCCAGTAGAGAAAGGCTGCTTTTGCAATGATTTAGTAACATTAACCCACTCGTCTTTTTTTGCAGGACAAGAAACCCAAGAAGCTTTTCTGTGTTCTGCCGAGCCTGGCTAGGAAATAGTTGAACACTCATCCAAGTTGGTCTTGTGAGAGGTTAGTGCGCAATGCACGAAAATACACATGTTGTGTCATTCCACTCATAGAGGAATATAATGTACCCAGCTCGGTGATGGAATGACACAGGGACAATTAGGACATTATGCCTGGAGTATATGAGTGCCAAGGAAGAGTAACACAGCGTACCGAGTGTGGTCAAAAGCAATGGCGAGGGGAGGTGGAGGGAAGGGGGTGGGAGGACTACACAGAGCTCCTTTTAATTTGTTTACTTGTAGGCTGAAGATCTCACTTCTCTGTATCTGAGGCCAAGGGTTCAGGCACATCTGGTTCCAGCTCCGATTGGCTCATTAGCTATTATACAAATGTATACAGTAATGTATAGGGGGGGGATTAGGCATCCATTTACCTGTCCAGCCGCCTAATGAGCCTCATTTATTCACGTGCTATGCACCAAAATGTGGCATTAATGGCTTCTAAAAAATGAGGCAGCTTCTGAGGGCTTCTAAGGGATGAGAAACCTCCGTCTAGAGCAGGGGTGCACAACATTTTCTGGTTGGGGGCCACATTGGCAGACTAACTCAATGACGAGGGCCGGAAATAACATTTAAAGGGGGTATTAAAAACTGAAATACTGTATTTAAGGCATATTGAACACAGTATATACCATTAATGTCTAGTTACAGTTCCAGGACTCCCATCTAATTGAAGAAATACATGTGAGCAGCCACAAGACATAGAAATACATGTCTGTTACCAGATGGTTGGGGGCCGCACAAAATAGTATCAAGGGCCGCATGTGGCCCCCGGGCCGCAGGTTGTGCACCCCTGGTCTAGAGAGTGCTCTCATTACTTTACATTCAGAATCCACCTTATCTAGGAGCCAAAGTGGACTATGGACCCCTAAAGAGTTGGGACATGGGTGCAACTGCTATGTATGCATACTTACCAAGACTGTAGTAAATACGGGGCATGAAATCTCCACCCCCAGGAATCCCCTAAACCCACCAAGACCACCCATATACAGGCCAGCTTAGCCCAAATGTGTTGGGAACGTCTCTGAAAGTTAGGGACAGTCCCTGCAAATTCAGGACTGTTGGGAATTATGTGCATGCACACCTTATCTCTGATTAGACCTCAAGACAAAAAGGCATGGGTCATGAAATCTCCACCCCCAGGAATGGCTAACACCCACCAAGACCAACCATATTCAGGCCAGATTAGCCCAAATTTGTTTCGACAGTCCCTGCAAATTCATGACTGTTGGTAATTATGTGCATGCACCCTATCACTGATTAGACCTCAAGGCAAAAAGGCATGGGGCATGAAATCTCTACCCCCAGGAATGACCAAAGCCCACCCATATTCATGGCAGCTTAGCCCGAATTTGTTGGGAAATCTCAAAATGTTAGGGACAGTCCCTGCAAATTCAGGACTGTTGGTAATTATGTGCATGCACCCCATCACTGATTAGATCCCAAGGCAAAAAGGCACAGGGCAGGAAATCTCCACCCCCAGGAATGCCCCAAGCCCACCAAGACAAACCATATTCAGGCCAGCTTAGCCCAAATTTGTTGAGAACGTCTCTGAAAGTTAGGGACAGTCCCTGCAAATTCAGGAGTGTTGGTAATTATGTGCATGCACCTTATCACTGATTAGAACCCAAGGCAAAAAGTATAAATGTGCATAATAAAACACACACAACTGTAGAAGAATAAAAAGCAAGTAATAAAAACACAAAAAAAAAAAAAAAATGACTAAGTTCCCATGGCACAGAGTGGACCTCCTCAGACCCCATCTCACAGTCACTAAAGCCGATTTAACGGATTGTGAACGGAATAAAACTTTCCCGGCAGGAGCTCCGGGTGTAATGTCCTGCATGCATACAGTTAGTACATCCGAGACAGTTTGTGTCTATTGACATCAAGTCATATGGACGCTTTAAATCACTGCCCTGATTGTGCACTCTCCACCCCACCCCTGGTTACATTAGAGCAGGGAGGAAAATAGAAAGAGCATGTATCTGTAATCTTGCATGATGATACACTTGGCTCCCAGCACTGTACATACTGTACCAAAGCTCTGGCAGAATCCCAGGGCAGGCACCGAGCCAGCTGCACAATAACAAACCCAAACCACCAACGTAAAAACAAAACACACAGAAAAATAAAAAAAATAAAATTATGAGGAAGAGATCGAGCTCAAGAGAGTGTGTGTGAGACACAGAGAGACAGACACATAAAGGGGGTAAAAAGTGAGAGGAACAATACAAAAAGAAAACACATTTCTTTAATAAACCTTTTTGTGATCAGTTGTCAGGTGGAGAAATATTTTTATTGTATTTTATTCTGCAGAGGGGTTATTGTCCATGGCTCAAATTCCACCAAGGGCAACATCTACATGGAGTTTCCTCCAGGTACTTGGGTTTTATCCCAGACACCAAAAACAAGCTGAGAGTTTAACCTGGAATTAATACTGTGTGCCCCAATGGAGACGGGGCGTGATATGAGTGATGACCGCCATGGAGTATGTTGGCGCTATAGAACTTAATAAAAATCAATAAAATAAGTCTCCGCAGCCAGTTTAATACAGTACATGGATGTGTCTGGAGGAACCTTCTCAATATGCTAACCACACAGAATACAGGAGGACTTGACCTGGTTTGGACACTCCTAGAGCCGAGAAATTCCTCTACATTTACTAAGGGAATCAAGTGCAGGATTTACTATTCTAATGGAGGATTGGATATCCATCATCAGGCTCACTTAATGACCTCTAGTCTAGACAAGAATCAATAGAAACCAATCCTGGTATGTTCTTTTTGGAAGTTATGTACCTGCTGTGGAATATAAGTGAGTAAACAATTCACCTTGTAATGTTGTACATGCCACAGCCCAGCGATATACGAGAGCGGATTTCACCATTACACCATACAATGGCTTAGGGGGATCTAAAAACTGCCCACACACCTCAATAGCTGTTGGCCAAATGCTTGTTTGGCCGATGGGTATTTCTCCTGTGCCCCATCCACATGCTCCCAACACCCCTGGTGGTTTATCTCCTGTGAGATCAAAGAATTCAACATGCCCGATCCTTCTTTCCTAGACATCATTACTCAGAGAGTCAGCACAGCACCTACACACATAATATGGTCAGGAGGTCCAGCTGGAATTGGAGGCTTTGGCTGACTTTGTTCTTGTATGTGAACACCTTAACTTAAAGGGGTATTTCCATCTCATGACATCGATGGCATATTGCTAGGATATGCCATCAATGTCAGATAGGAGAAGGTCCCAGAAGTGAAACTCACACCTATCTCCAGAATGGGCCCCTCCAAAGTGAAGGGACAACAGCTGTGCACATGTGGTCACCCTCCGTTCACCATAGGAGTTCCGAAAATAGCAGTGTTTCCAGAAGTCCCATAGCGGTGAATGGTGAGGGGGCTGTACATGCGTGGTGTGCTCTCCAGTCACCACTATGGGACTTCTAAAAACAGCTGAGCGCTCTCGCTCGGCCCTTTTCAGAATTCCTATAGCAGTGAATGGAGAGCACGCTGCAGATGCGCACTTCAGGAGCTTTGTTCTGGAGATAGCATAGGCTTCCAGAGGTGGGACCTAGTGGACAACAATTTCCGAGATGGGACAATCTCTTCAAAAGGTATACAACATCACAGCAGGACTGGCTCGGCTCCAATCCTTTCATGTACTATATGGACAACCATTCGTCTGGTGACCACCAAGTGTGAGGTTTGGGAAGTAGACACCCACATGAGCAGATAACTGTGGTGCTTCACGAGAACCTTCTATTCATACATCATTATACTGTACTCCTGTAGGGTTTTGAAGCCAGCACAAGACCTAAGCTCCACGACCACTCATAGGTTAGCGGTGTCCTACTTATCGTACTCTTCTTGGCGATTTCTAATCCTTAGACGAAAGCCTTTTCATTTTACAGTTATGCAATGAATAGGCGGGTTCCAGTTTTTTGGCAAGATCTACATGGGGCGTGTTCTTTGTGAGGCTGAAGGGAACCAGAGAGGAACCTTAGGGTATGTGTCAACTGTTTGACTATAATAGAAATGGCATCAGATATATAAATCGCACTAGGAGAAGAAATACAGCATTTAACTTGGTGACAAAATACGATATGATCAACAGGAAGCGGACGCCGCACATGATCAGTATTATTGGACTCGTGAAGATCTCCGCAATTAGTTGTTGTGAAAATTGGCTGCTTGCATGCACAATTTTCAACTCGGACAGAGTGTAATTTACCATATCATTTGAGGCATAGCTTCCTGTGTTGGACAGGCCAGCGCTGCCCGGCTGACAGATGTGAACCTCGGATTTAAAGGAACCACAAAATCTGTTGTGCGCAATTTATAGAAAGGAGGTCATTATAAACGGATGCTAATATGGTCTACAAATATCCGTGGAAGTTCACAGAAATGTAGTTGACGGAGGTAAAGTAGTGATCATGGGGGCAGACATTTTTCTGGATTTTTGAAAACTTCACTGATCAACACTAAAGTTGAGCTAGCCATAGACATGAAATATCTCGGAGAACCTTCAGAGAACAAAGGGATCGGGAAAGTCAACATGTCAGATCCTGCCTTCCCCGGCATCTGTTGGGGAGAGTTTAAAGGTTCTCAAATGTAATATAGTTCCTCAGTCCCACCAATTTATCTTATGTGTATAGGCAACGTCAGCTCCATCAAGGTGAAGTATCTGCTTACAGGGACAATGCTTTCCATCCAACTCGATAGTATATGGCGGTGAGGCCAAATCACTTAAAAGCGAACTACTAGCCAAGATTCGGGCCAGTGATCAGGAAGTAAACGCCCCCGATAACAAGACCATGTGAAGGCGCCGCTGATCACCCGACAAACGAGTGAAATGATTGATTATCACTAGAGATGAGCGAATGTGCTCGTAACGAGCACTGTAGCGCTCGGCTCCCCTGCGCTCGCATGGGCGCAGGCATCTGGATCTGTCAGGTGAGGAGGACGGAAGCGGATGGCTGCGCCCATGCGAGCGCAGGGGAGCCAAGCGCTACAGTGCTCGTTACGAGCACGTTCGCTCATCTCTAATTATCACACAATCGCATTGTTCAAGTGGCAGCTAAAATAGTCTGTCAGCAGCGCCTGCAAACTGATGACAATATGCAAACTTATTGGGGGGCAAAAAACCTTCATAAAGATCATTCCATTTCGAAAGACCCTTTAAAGGTGCTGATGGACTTGAAGGTAGTTGACAGGTGCTTGTTTATTGCCTTGCATCGGGCCATGCAAGAGGACTCTTCGGGGGACATTTATTAAAGTATTTCCACCACTTTTGCTGCATATTTAGACACACACAATTTATGCTGTCAAATTTGCGGCTTTTCCCTGTTCACGCCAATTTTCCAGAGTGACGAGAAAAGGGGGAAGGCCATCAGGCAGGGCTGTGGAGTCGGTAAGCCAAAGCCCCGACTCCTCAATTTCCCCTGACTCTGACTCCGACTCCCAACTCTGACTCCCTCATATATGGAGCATGTTTAAGTGATAACTTTAAACAAATTTGCATAAAATCAATAGTACAGATAAGCCATGACAAAAACAGTTTGTAATCTATCAGGCTTCTCTGGGTACAGCTCACTTAGGGCCTAATCAGAGGCGTAGCTAGAGGTTCAGCACATGGGGGGGGGCGAAACATACTTGAGTGGGCCCCCCACTTATTGGCTTCCCAAAACGCACGTTTCCAACTTCACAGGCACATACTACTAGTTGTGGTTATAATACTGTATTATCAAGATGACTATATAAACTGCTAGATCATCTATGCTGTTAAGTACAGTACAATAGACTTTCTACATACCCTAGTCTAAATACTCGACCACATAATGCAGTAAAATATAGGATTAATAGGAGTAAAAAAGGGGACTCCTATGTTAAAGGAAACCTGTCCCCAGCTTTTACATCACTAAACTAACAGTCCCTTGCCCCCATCAGACCTCAGATCGGCTTAATGTGCCCCCATCAGACCTCAGATCAGCGTATTGTGCCCCCATCAGACCTCAGATCAGCAGAATGTGCCCCCATCAGACCTCAGATCAGCAGAATGTTCCCCCATCAGACCTCAGATCAGCATAATGTGCCCCCATCAGACCTCAGATCAGCAGAATGTGCCCCCATCAGACCTCAGATCAGCAGAATGTGCCCCCATCAGACCTCAGATCGGCTTAATGTGCCCCATCAGACCTCAGATCGGCTTAATGTGCCCCCATCAGACCTCAGATCGGCTTAATGTGCCCCCATCAGACCTCAGATCGGCTTAATGTGCCCCCATCAGACCTCAGATCGGCTTAATGTGCCCCCATCAGACCTCAGATCGGCTTAATGTGCCCCCATCAGACCTCAGATCGGCTTAATGTGCCCCCATCAGACCTCAGATCATCAGAATGTGCCCCCATCAGACCTCAGATCATCAGAATGTGCCCCCATCAGACCTCAGATCATCAGAATGTGCCCCCATCAGACCTCAGATCATCAGAATGTGCCCCCATCAGACCTCAGATCGGCTTAATGTGCCCCCATCAGACTCCATAATGTAAGCGCTCACTTGTATTCGCCTGATTGTACTAAGGCCATCCATGCTGGGCCCCCCCAGAGGTATTGGGCCCAGAGCATCGCCTCCCCTGCCCCCCCATCCCCCCAGTAGCTACGCCTTTGGGCCTGATGTATGAAAACTGTCTAGGTCTAAGACTTTTTTTTGTTGCCCATAGCAACCAATCAGAGCTCCCCTTTCATTTCTCCAGAGCACTATATGAAGTGAAAGGGGAGCTCTGATCTGTTGCTATGGGCAACAAAAACTTCTACACCTAGACAGTTTTCATACATAAGGGCCCTAGGTGTTTTACATCAGCAGATAGAAGCCATGAGAGCAGCTAACCTCTCCAAACATGAGCTCAGAGGAAACAAAGCATACAGAGAGAACATGCACTGGACATAAAGGGCAGCACACAGTCATCTCAACTAAAAGCCTAAATCCTTAGATCAGGAATAGAACAGACATTTATAGGACTTTTCATCATTTTCACAAATTCTTATAAAAATATATTCAGCACTGAACTAAATGTACTAATTCATTATATATTTTAGGAGTCGGAGTCGGTCCATTTTATACCGACTCCACCAAAATGGTGACCGACTCCACAGCCCTGCCATCAGGTCCAGCTTATTTATCATTTTCCATGCCTGTTTTTCTCGTTGAAAATGGCTTAAATCTATGTCAGCAAGGTTGCTGGCTTAGAGTTAAAAGGGATGTCTCACTTCAGCAAATAGCATTTATCATGTAGAGAAAGTAAATACAAGGCACTTACTAATGTATTATCATCCATATTGCTTCCTTTGCTGCCTGGATTCATTTTTATATCACGTTATACACTGCTCGTTTCCATTCTTACGACCACCCTGCAGTCCTGCAACAGTGGTCGTGCTTGCACACTATAGGAAAAAGCGTCGGCCTCTCTGGTGGTCGGGACCAAGGAAGCGCACATAGGCTGGTGCTTTTTCCTATAGTGTACAAGCATGACCATCACAGATGGATTACAAGGTGGTCGTAACCATGGAAACGAGCAGTGTATAATGTGATGGAAAAATTAAGCCAGAAAAGGAGGCAATATGGACAATCACAACACATTAGCAAGTGTCTTGTAGTAACTTTCTCTACATGATAAATGCCATTTGTTGAAGTGACACAACCCCTTAAAAGGCTGTCGCATGGCCTGCTGGATGAAGCGCCAAACTTATGTAAAGGCCTGAGCCTCCACGTAACTTTGGCGCTTCCTCTGGCAGCACAGAGATGTACGGACTCTCTCCATCCTTCCCTTTATGATTTTTCAGGATACCATATAGTCTAGTGACTCCATCAACTCATAACATACAGACTACAGCTAATACAGTAGGATGGACAGAGGAGGTCTCACCTGAATGAGCCAGCAAATGCATTCGAAGTCGCAAACTGTCCAGAAACCTCTTTCCACAGAGCTCACAGCCGTACGTCTTCATACCACTGTGCAGCTTCCTAGAAGACAAACAGAGAGAACCCAAGATGTCAAAATGTGATTTCTGTGCAATTAAAATGCAAGCAATTTCCATACAGTATCTAGATGGCAGGACAGAACCAAAACCACGTTCCCAGGATTTCCAGATATTCTCCTGTGCTCCGAGGCTTCACATCCAGTCTATGGAGGGATGAGGACCTGTAACCCCTCCTGACATGTCTGCTTTAGTAACCATCTGCATCTCCCCCGGAATAACACTTCTGGAGCGTCTTTTTCTAGAACTCTGCTGTGCTGTTCCTTTGTCAGTCCTGCTAGATGTTTATGAACAAATGCAACTGGCAGCACTGATTAGAAAGGGACACGCCCCCATCAACTGAACTTAAAAAAAAAAAAAACTTCTATTAGGAAGAATAGAGGAATGACACTGCAAAGGGTCATAAGAATAAATGCTCCAGAATTCTCATTTCATGTCGAATTATTCACTAAAAGGAGGGGTGACAGGTCCTCTTTAAAAGGGGTTGTTCCATTACAACTATGTAGGTCCTATCCACAGGATAGGGAATAAAGTGCGGGAGGGGATATAACCAATGGGGCCCCGCTGATCCCTGTTTGAATGGAGTGGCAGGCATGCATGCGTGTCCGCTGCTCCACTCAACCCTATGGGACTTCCAGAGACAGCACAAGCGCTCAGAGCTGAATGGAGCGACAGAGCATGTGTGACCACCGCTCCACAGGCCCTAGTGGTCAGACCCTCTCCAATCCGAGGCCAGTCGTTGTAATGGGACATCCCTTTAAATACATTCTTATACTTTGTACATGCTAAGATCAGATGTCAGATAACAAAAATGAAATCATGAAGACACGACTACAAAGAATGTGAGACGATGCCCCAAGCAGAAGGAATGAAGACAGACAACACACTCTTGCCGAGGCCGCTCAAAACTTTCATTTCTTTCTACACAGGCAGAGATCTTAATTAAAGAGCGTGCACTTATTTCTGCACCCACATGACCTTGGAGAGAAGGCGATACACTCCAAACAACACATAATGTAATAATTCTAGGTTAATATTACCAGCACCGGGAAAAGTGTAAAGGCTCTAAAAACAACAGGTCAAATCGCTGGCAGCAGCAGCAGTAATGTGTGTGTGACAAAACACTGTGTACTCTGCTGCAGGAGAAAGTCTTGGCAGCGATCGGCACAAATTCCTGCGTCTCTGCCAGACATCGCTGAAACTTCCGAAGTTTAAAAAAAGGAAGAAGGGAAAACTAAAAACATCTCCAGCAGATCCATGTCCATCCAGACTGGTGGCAAACAGAACGGCCCATAGATCCCTAGAATTTTACTTCTTGTTGCAGAGAAGAAAAAAAAAAAAAGTAACAATAGTTGGAGATCATTTTAAGGGCCCACCCTACACCCTGTGAATGTGGCCCACCATCCAATCATAAACCCGGTCCCACCCTATATTCCGTCAACCCGGCCCACCCTATACTCCGTCAACCCGGTCCCAACCTACAACTCCGTCAACCCGGCCCACCCTACAACCCGTCAACCCGGTCCCACCCTATACTCCGTCAACCCGGTCCCAACCTACAACCCCGTCAACCCGGCCCACCGCACAACAACCCCGTCAACCCTACAACCCGGCCCACCCTACAACCCGGTCCCACCGTACAACAACCCCGCCCACCCGGCTCACCGTACAACCCGCCACCGTACAACAACCCCGCCCACCCTACAACCCCGTCAACCTGAAAACCCCTGACATATAACCAACTGAAAAGGTCCCTAAAACTAGCTGCAGTCGAGCTTTGGGCATTGTAGACTTATCACAGCTGCCAGATAATATTGTAAATGGGAATTATTTTAAAAAATTCTGTTCAGGAAATACAACTAAAAACTGCTGTTTTTCACGGACGACCCGCCACCACGCCTGACATTTCTTATTAATTGCTTTCATTCCACGTGAGAATTCTGGAGCATCTCTTCTTAGAACTCTGCCCTGTGCTGTTCCCCTGTTATTCCCTCCAGAAACGTACTGAACATATTTGCCAACTCTATGTTATTATTCCCCCTTGTCAAAGGGTTATGTCCATAGACTGTCTTAGGTTACAACCACACGGCATGGTCATGTCACGGTTGCAACCATATGACTAGCTCCATAGACTTTACTGGTTCTGAAAATGGCGTGTGAATGCAGCCCAACAGTCTGACAATTAAAGGGTTTGCAGTCTCCGCTCTCATATCTGCTCATACCGCACTCACGTGACCACACAGCCGGCAATGGCCAAGCAGATTCTTCACCTCTATTCTTCTGGCGTGTAAACAAAGCAGACACAACAGGTTTCACAAAAGGACAAAGAACTTTATCAGCACAATAAATGGAAACAAATAACAGGATAACGGGATCTACTTGTCTCAATTAACTGATAAACCTCGCTGATTACGCTGACAGATTTGACTGATCTATCTGGAATGGCAGCAGAGCCATGAATAATCATAGATTAGGATCTAGAACGCCCCACTGGGGAAGAATCAGAAAGCTCTAATGATTTAGGGAAATAGCTACAATTTGGAAAGCGTTCCTGCAATAAGAATGAAAACCGCCATAGTGGATATATATGTAGCAGAGCTGAACTTGTCGTTTAAAGCTTTTAAGCAACATGAAAATTCACCCTCAATAGACAATAGAGTAAGGTTACGTGCATTCCTTTGGAAAGCCACAAATCTTGACAAAGAACATCTGGACATCAAGGGAAAACTGGGTTCTCCTGACTCAGCTACGTACATCATACTTGTGTACATAAACCGCAGTCATGATCTACCAATTACATTTACATGACCGTTATACCGTTTGCAGAACAGATTTATAGCGGTCACTATACGAGTCTACTTGAGACTTCACGCACACAACACTCTTCTTTCAATCTGTAAATGACTGATCCGCTAAATTCTTCTACCTTGCGTGTGCAATAGCATTTTTCTCAATCCCATCAATAGAAAGGCCTATTCGAGGACAAGAACAAGACATGTTCTATAATTAGTGGAACGGCCAGAGGGATCCAGAATAAATGCGGATGTGTGCATGGCCCCAAGGAAATTAAAGAGTTGACATGCCTGTGTTTTCAGAAAAAGTTTGCATAATGACTGTGCTTCATTGCAGAATCATAACTGAGAAGAAGCAGGTCTTTTTTGGGCTTCCCTAAAGGTCTTCTTCAGTCATATTATTCCCTGTTTAACTTGCACAGCTAGATGCATTTCTCTCACAAGCAGGGGACATCTCCCTTCTATGGAATCTGCCAGTACTGCATGCAGTGACTTTACTTCCCTTATTTCTCACTGTTATTTTTTATTCCTAGGGAGCTCAGAAAGGCGATAAAGAGGGAGAGATCACACTTGGGGATATCATTTGTCCACCATTTTATGCGGGTTTGATGCAGACCCATTTACTTCAGTGGAGCAGTGTGTTATCCGCTTCCGTTTGTCCATTATGTGCCTTCCACAAATATATTGAAAATGTCATATTGGTGTCTGTATTATGGACAAGAATAGGACTGTCCTATTATGGGCCTGGACGTTCCATTCGGCATATTGTGGAACACGCACGCTGTCATCTGAACCACAGGTTACGGTTCTGTGCATGAGCCTTTGTAGACATACAAGCACTTCTTTACTCTTCAGAAGATGTGTAAAAGCAGTTCTTCTATTAGGCTCAGGAGCTCAGCTAGCTCTGGCACGCCCCCATTTCCTGTAAGCCGGCTTCTGTGTCTCTATTACTAGGGACGGATCTTTCCCGACAACAGGCAGTGGACTGCAAGTTAGTTCGAAGTGAGACCCCTAGTGGCCATGACTAAATGAGGTGATTTAGAAATTTGCTAATTGCAGCAAACTATATTAAAATTAAAATTGTGTGAAAGTACAGTGACTCATTAAAGTGGATGTCACCCATTTAACACCATGTAGATTAATGTCTCAATCTCTTTAGCAACCACTAGCTTACTGCAGATATTTGTACACAGACGTCAATAATAAGGCAGTATGCAGTTGGCTCTTCAGCTCCCTCTAGAGGTGGCTGCAGGCAGACAGCTGCATCATATAACCCCCACCTATACAGTGGATTTGGAGCTTTCAAATTCTAGAAACATACAATTTTTGGACATATTTAGATGAAAAAAAAAAAAATACAAAATTATTTTCAGGGGATGAATTGGAACATATGAATTTGTTCTTCCATACATGCTAATAAATAGAGGGGCAACAGCAATGGAAGCAACTGTGTAATAGGTCACAAGAATCTAAAGCTCCCATACACGTAACCTACGCATAACAACTGGAATATAATGCTGTCCAAGAGTCGTCTTTTTGGCTGAAAAGGTTCAACTGACAGTGGATTTTATATAAAAAGGGTAAGAAAGACATTTGGCATCACTTAGGGAAGGAGGGGAGTGGGAGACAATAGAATAATTTGGGTTAAAATCCAACCAGCAATGCTGCAGCTTCCTTTGAAGGAGATGATATCTGTTGGGAGTAGTTGGTCAGTCCTCATATCTGTGGGATCAATGTTCTTACAAACACCTTTCTTGTACGGTGCGCACCATGAGCCCTTAAAAACACTGTTTAAAATCTGCAATTCCCGTATTTGTTTAACCTGATTTTGTGCAAAGTTGCTCAATTAAGACAGAAAAGATAAGAGAGGTAAAGTCCAAACTCCTTTATTTCAAGGTGTGCAAACATCTTCCAGACAAGGTCAGTAAATGAATAATTTGACAGAAACCACCGTATCTCTCGCCGACCTTCATTAACTATTGTGACCCGTCTTAAGTTTAATCTATTTAGTCTTTTTTTATTTTTTAACTTATGGTGATTGCCCATCGTTATATTGGTGTTAGAAGCGAGTCACATCCGGATCTTAAACTGACAGCCATTCAAGGGACACTTCCCTCACACATAAACCTATATGTGAATATTTATGTTTTTTTTTTAATAAAAATATTAAAAAACTAAAAAAAAAAAAAAAAAAAAAACTTGTGGATGATTTTTTTTTGCCAACTCACTCCTTGTATTCTACTCGTTCACATACACATATGCATTTTGGTTTCAAGTTTTGAGATCCGGGAGTGGATCTCCGAAACCAAACCGTTTTGGTCAGGTTTTGATTACACATCCGGATGCATCCGTTCCGTTAGGAAGTGGTTGTGCAAAATCAAAAAAAACGGAACAAACCGGGTCACCAAATACCTTGAAAGTCAATGGGTGATGAATCCAGTTTTCTTCCATTTCAATGACCGGCAGCTTGCAGCGGTTTTGCGTCCGGTCAAAAAACGGAATGCTGCCGGAACGGACATCACTTTCCATTCAGAATGCATGGGGCCAAAACAGAACCATTTCTGCCCAAACTCCCTGGATCTCATGTTTATACTTCAAGCATGGCATACCCCTGGCTTAAAGACAAGTTCACACATCAGTTTTTGGTCAGTTATTTCTATCAGTTGCTGTGAGCCAAAACCAGGTGCGGGACAAAAACCTTATCTCTCTCTGTGAGACGATTCCAGCAATGAAGCCTACTATCACCATTGGAAATAACTGATCAAATAACTGAAGTGTGAACTGGGCCTGACTCTCTCAGTCAGACGTCACTGAGACCAGAGAGCCCCCCTTGTAGTGACTCAATTAGAGCATCATGTTCCATTAATCAACGCGATGCTCTTCTGTGGGCCTATGAAGAGAACAATAGTGCTGTCGTACATGTGTAATTCTACACTTATGGCTATATTGCACCGGCTGATAATCGCCAACAAGCGTTCGCGTGAACACTCATTCGCAATCATCTGGCAGTGTAATACTGCCGCCGCTGATTTTTAAGCATGCTTACAAATCAGCACTTGCCAGCAGCAGACCGTACTGCGTAATAACGATCTGCTGCTGGTAAACCACTATACAGTACAGGGACGAGTGATGGCATAGAGATCGCTGCTCCTCATACTCCGGAGGAGATCGCTGCATGTAATAGCAGCAGTCTCCTCCACTAGCTAGCAAGCGATTGCCGGGAAGTCTTCAAACAAATCGGGTTCAGATACAGCAATCCAAACCTAATCTGCTCATTGTGAGGGTTACCCTTCAGGAGGATCCAGCACATCTGTGCATGAGACGCCTCACATTCATCTCCGTTCCTAAATAAGGGGCCCCCACATTAACCCATAATATTCACTAAAGGGCTATTTGAAAATTGGCTTGGTAAACTGGACTCCTCTCTTACCAGAGGTGAACCTAAGACTTCAGAAAGGCGAAGGTGGCCTGCTCAGGTAACCCTACATTGTGATGGTCTGTCTTCAATCAAAGGAATCGGGACATGGTCAATCGCCTCTTAAAATTTTCTAAATAATCCAACTCGTTTGAAAAGAAATTGTGTTTTTGACGAATCCGGCGTTAAATAAGCTGCATGTATTCTGCCATTTGACTGCTCTGCCGTGCTCCGATGGATATCTCAATGCGTTATCGAGGGGTTCAGGACACATTCCCTTGCTGCCAAGATTAGTCGGATTGCGCACTTGAACATGACAGATGCAGAGGCAGATACGGCAGCAGCAGACATGAGGTCGGGAGGTAACGTACCAATCAATACCTAGTTACAGGCTTCAGTCTGTAAGCAGGAGGAGATGAAACATGGCAGGCAGCGATGCTCTATGCGAGTCTTACGGCACCGACTGATATTTGGAACCGAAAATTTTTGCAGAAGACGGAACAAAGTTTCTTGGTAACCCTAGAAAGTCACGCGATTAGGGAGCGAACGGCATCAAAGAGCGGCACGATATCACGGCTCCAGATGTGGCTTTATTACGCCATCAATTTACAGATGTAGCAGAGCTGAGTGTGACATTTGGCACAATATATCATGTGGTGTCCACGTAGGTTTATATCCAGATTAGATACATTTACATCATATTTAGTATAAATATTTATACTTAAGAAACAAAGAAAATAAACAGGAAAAATAAACAATAAAACACAAATACTAGGAAAGTCTACGGCAATTTATTTTACTTTTTCATTTTTGCTTTTTTTTTTTCTGCGCGTAGATCAGAAACAAATCTTTCTTCAAAGCGTAAGGTATGGATTTTAATTCACCTCCACGCCGTAGTATAAGCGGCATTTTTTTTTTTACTCCCTCCACGACACACAGCCAGAACAATGCCGAGGAAGTCTGACAGAAACCTATTTAAGGTCATTTATTGCCTTAATAAGCACCTTTGTCCAACAGGCAGTTTTTGACAACAGTGATAAATTCCAAATTTATGTCAAACCTAGCATATGTTTAGCAGCTCATTTCTAAGCAGAAGCAGCAGGCTCCCCTATAAATCACAGCTCGGATTGAAATGAAAGCAGATTATAGGGCTGGGGCTATTGAGAAAAATATAAATCAGGACGGTTTAACTCTTAACACGGCACAAATTAACTGGATTGGCGGGGAAAGCTCGCTGGCAGCCGAAAGGCTAATTGTAAACCTTACTACCGGTAAGGATACCGCAAGTATACCTAAATAATCTATCTGAATTTATCAAAAAAGGCAAAAAAAAAAAAAAAAAAAAATCCCCCTAAAATATTTTTTTAATCAACCTGTCAAGTTGTAAATTCATTCCAAATTGCAGGCAGCATGTTACAGAGCAGGAGGATAGATAGTTTTGAGGGAAAATATTTCGCACAACCTGAATTCATGGATCTAGATCTCTGCTCGTTCTGAGCTCAGGAGTCCAGTGGGCGGTCTACTTCAGTGACTGAATAAGTTTACAGTTAGCGGCCACCGAACACCTAAGCTCAGAACTGGCAGAGATGTAGATTCAGGTTTTGCCGAATCTATTCCCATAGAACTATACCTCAATCCTCTCTGCTCCTCCTGCTCTATAATAGACTGCCTGCAGACTTGACTGCTTTTTAACATGGCAGGTCCCCTACAATGAATATAACATTTTTCAAATATCCCTATTCGATCATTTTTTACAAAAGTTCTAGGTTACCAAACTCAATTTCTGGTAAGCTTTTTGAAACAGGATACTTTTGTCTACGTGTGATACATTGCTCCAGTTTTTGTACAATAGTCCTTTACTTATTTCACAGTTCTTAGGTATATGCCACATAAAAAAAAGACATGCTGAGATAACCAATTACACCCACTTTTTCGAGCCCACCCAAAAATGGCATGCGCCAAAATGTGACTATTTTTGCCAAAATTCTGGTGAGAATTCCCCCATAAGCTCAACGTCTTTCTTGATCAGGTCCTACTGTGGTTATCCTTCAAAGGCCAAAACAAACTCAAGGAGCAAAGTAGCCTTGATATCTGAAGTTTTTGGGTTCGCCTCGACAGATTGTGAACCTTATTGCTGGACGGCTGCCATGGGTTACTGGTCTATGGCATTTTGTCTTTTCCTGGTATGACACGTAGTCTCTTGTTCCCCTAACAGCAGAGAGGACCCATCTGTGATTGGAACACTTATTTCACCAACTATTGAAACATGGCACAAAAGTTGCGATCCTACAGGGGAGAGAGGAGGTTTGATGGCTTTTCTTTTATTCTCTAGAAACAGGAATTTATTTCTACTTTAAAAAGAACCAAATTTTTGGATTCGAAAAGTTTCAAAGGACTCATAGGCTAGACTACAGACTGAATCCAACCGGGACAATATCAGCATCAGCTCTATAGTCTTCTCCACGTAGTCTTGTTCCCATCAAGAATCCAAAAGAAAAAAAAAGCCCTTCATTTATACTTGCAGAGCAAAAAAAAAAATCCGTTCATTCACAAAGAACAGAAATGTATTCTCTGTAGAGAAATGGGAAAGCGCAGTATAGTAGAAGAGCAGAGTATAATAGTAGAAGAGAAGGAGTAGGACTCCACTAGGATCAATGTCCACACATCTGAAACATGTCCACTGTTGGAGAACACATAGAAACGGTCCTTCGAACTCCAGTTCTCCTCTTGAACACCTACATATGTAGCTCCCTGTGGCCACATACATTACATACAATGTACACACTAGTGGAGACCACACAGAAAAGGTCCTCCAGGCTCCAGTTCTTCTCTTGAGCACCTACATATGTAGCTCCCTATGGCCACATACATTACATACAATGTACACACTAGTGGAGACCACACAGAAAAGGTCCTCCAGGCTCCAGTTCTTCTCTTGAGCACCTACATATGTAGCTCCCTATGGCCACATACGTTACCTACAATGTACACACTAGTGGAGACCACACAGAAAAGGTCCTCCAGGCTCCAGTTCTTCTCTTGAGCCACCTACATGTGTAGCTCCCTGTGGCCACATACATTACATACAATGTACACACTAGTGGAGACCACACAGGAAAAGGTCCTCGCAGGCTCCAGTTCTTCTCTTGAGCACCTACATATGTAGCTCCCTGTGGCCACATACATTACATACAATGTACACACTAGTGGAGACCACACAGAAAAGGTCCTCCAGGCTCCAGTTCTTCTCTTGAGCACCTACATATGTAGCTCCCTGTGGCCACATACATTACATACAATGTACACACTAGTGGAGACCACACAGAAAAGGTCCTTCAAACTCCAGGTCGCCACTTGAGCACCTACATGTGTAGCTCCCTATGGCCACATACATTACATACAATGTACACACTAGTGGAGACCACACAGAAAAGGTCCTCCAGGCTCCAGTTCTTCTCTTGAGCACCTACATATGTAGCTCCCTATGGCCACATACATTACATACAATGTACACACTAGTGGAGACCACACAGAAAAGGTCCTCCAGGCTCCAGTTCTTCTCTTGAGCACCTACATATGTAGCTCCCTGTGGCCACATACATTACATAACAATGTACACACTAGTGGAGACCACACAGAAAAGGTCCTCCAGACTTCAGTTCTTCTCTTGAGCACCTACATGTGTAGCTCCCTGTGGCCACATACGTTACCTACAATGTACACACTAGTGGAGACCACACAGAAAAGGTCCTCCAGACTTCAGTTCTTCTCTTGAGCACCTACATGTGTAGCTCCCTGTGGCCACATACGTTACCTACAATGTACACACTAGTGGAGACCACACAGAAAAGGTCCTCCAGGCTCCAGTTCTTCTCTTGAGCACCTACATATGTAGCTCCCTATGGCCACATACATTACATACAATGTACACACTAGTGGAGACCACACAGAAAAGGTCCTCCAGACTCCAGTTCTTCTCTTGAGCACCTCCACGTGTTAGACACCCCCTATGGCTACATACGTTACATTTAACAATCATACATCTCTTAGTCATCGGCTGCAGAGCTTTCACCGTGCTCAGTCTCCCTCGTGCAATTCTGGAAGGTTAGCGGTATTACGAGAGGCCAGACTATAAAAAGGCTCGGAGTGTAAGTATTTCCTTTCCTATAAAATATTCATTACCCCGTGTGTGAGCCAAGTAACTGAGACCTCAAACATTTCTAACTTTGTACTGCGGCAATAACAGGCTTTTATTGAATCCTTCTCCATTTATTTATCCCCTGCTATAAATATAAGGTTATACGGACAGCGGTGAGCGCCTACACACATGTATAATGTATAAAACCTCGCTGCGCCGCTTTAAAAGCAGATGAGTAAAAATATCCGGATTTATTTCCCGAGAACTGCCAAAAAGATTGTGCACTTGGCCCTGTGACTTTAGCCTTAGGGTGTGAGTGAAGTCAAACATAACCCTCTGCAATCTGCAGAACAGGTGATCTGCGGAATAGGAATTCCAGCTGAACGAGGCATAAAGCCGCTGCCTATAGAAGGCGATTATTACCGTTTCGTTCCACTTATTTCCTCTCCTTTACGGACCCGTCATCTCTCCTGACATGTCTGATAGAGCAAATACTTGTATTCCCCACAATATAACTACTCTGGACCATATTTGCTTAGAAATCTACTCGGTTTTTCCCTCTGTTATTCCTCCTAGAAATTACTGGGCGAAGGGGGGGGGGGGGGCAACTGAGCGCTTCCAGTTGGCAGTGTGTTCCTATACATTGGTCATTGTCAATCACTGCTGGCCCTGTGTGCAGGTCTTTGACAAGGGGAATGGTAACAACCAGCTGTCAATTTGCTGAAATTTGTAGTGGGAATAACAGAGGAAAGACAAAACCGAGTGAAGAGGAAAGAGGCTTCAGAATTGTTATAGGATCCACTATAACACACATCAGGAGAGATGACAGCCCCACTTTAAGAAGACTAATATTAGAAAATACTTGCATTCCTAACAAATCAATTCTGAAACACTTCTTCCAACCCTGCAGCGGGCCATTCCTTGGTTATTCCTCCTGGAAAAGCATGAATAAATTGTGTGCTTACACAGTGTCACTGTCCAATCAGGGGGTGACTGGGCCAGACTATATAAGACAAGGTAAATGACAATACACTGCTGTCAATTTAGTCATAGATTTGCAGGAGGAATAATGGAGGAAAGGCACAAAGCCGAGTGTCGAGAAAAAAAAAAAAGCGGGTTATTTTAGATTAATAGGTCAAGAGAGCTGACAGGACCTCACAGGACATAAGAACAAGTGACTGTAAAGAGCAATTTATTAATATCATCCAGAAAGTTGCATCAGTTTCTGGGAAAGCTGTGTGAAAACCAATATGACCACTGCTGTATATAATACAGGGAAACGCCCGGTATAGTCAGACCGTTAGCCACCCAGCTGTGCAGATGGAGAAGATATAACGGATCATTCAGGAGTGAGCAAACGCTGAATGCCAACCCTAAAAAACAGGCGACCCTATTGGTGGTCACCCAGCTTTCCGAGATACGGATATCCATCGTCCTACAGTGTCGGGATCAGTTGTCAAGACTTACTGAGTAAACGGCTAATTCTACCTGTTTTATGACCAAATCATTGGCTTCTGCCTCATGGGCCACAGAGCACAGGACCCTCAGCCGCGGCACATAACGGGGCAACATGCACCCCATCCTCAGGCTTCATCTCCGAGACGGATTTCATCAGGATCCACACGGATTGTCTACAGCACAGCGGGGTCATCCGGGCAGAAGACACCCCCAAAACTGACTTCAGAGGTAAGTAAACCCAGAGCGGGCACGCCCTGAACTAGACAGGAAGTGGATGACAGCTGGATGCCCAATGCTTGCCAAGTTGGTTTAAATGTGATATAATGTACCTGTCAGGCGCCCGCCAGGGCTGGTCTGATAAAAGGAGAGCGTAAACCGGATTTCACAGACACGACCGTGCGGCTTGTGTGCCTACTGTACCCGATCTGTAAATTATGTATACATTTCTAATATACTACAGCTATCAACACGCTGATGTAGCAGAGCTGAGCTTACAGTATCACAATGCCAAACAATGGTATTCAAGGCTGTCTGCTATCCTACTACATTACTGTAACACCAGAGTATGTCAGCTCTGCTACATCTGCACTCACCAAGATAACGTGACAATGTCGACTGACACATTGGTATCAGCCTTTCCCCAATTTTTCGGGTCGTGCTTAAAGAACGAGGTTTCGATAAACTACATTGGGGGACATTTATCAGACTTTTACGCCGGTCTTTGTTTCCTCCTGCGCTGGTAGAGAAATTGCCTAATTCATGACGAGGCGCACGTTAAGTCATAAATTAGGTGCACCTCTGGCCGTCCGTGAGCCCGGTGTAAAAAACGACTCCTGCCCCTGGCTGAAGCAGTTTTTACTCCTTATTGAATTTGTCAGCCCCCAATGTCCCGGCCGTTAGCACTCTTAAGAGGCGACCACGGTGCAAAAAAACACATGTGCACCAAAAATACAAAACATATGGTCTTAGAACTCTTTATGCCAAGAACTGGCATAGCCCTGATGGTAAATGACCCCCATTGATGCCAGGCATGCTCTGGATCTGCCGTATTTATCGCATATGTCATTATCTGCATTGCAATTTGTGGCGAAATTCCACGTGAAAATCAGAAAGTAAACGGTGCGGATTAGATTGCGGAGTTGAGACCAATTTCACAATGTCATTTTGATGCAGTGTGTGAACCCAGCCTTAGAAAGGGTACGTCGGGGTGTGTCCCCATGGGGCGGAGATTGCAGCACAGAAATCTGCATGTTACCTATGAATTTGGCATTTTTGGAGCAGATTTTCTTTTAGGGCTCATACCCAAATGGGGTATAGCAGTCCGTAATGCAGGGGCACCGGACACGTGCACTGTCTTATTGACTTCAATGGGTCCACATCTGCAGCACCGAGTGCACACGGCAAGTGCTATATACCGTGCACCCACTGTTTGTGGTCCGCAATACGGGCACGAGCCCTTACGCCCTGCAAAGGGTAAAGGCCATGGTGGAGATCTGCAGCAGAAATTGACTGTGAGGATTAGAAATTTCCACAACGTTTGGATGAAATTTAGTAAAAATCACGTCCCTATTTCCACCTGCAATTCCGTGGCAGGAAATCTGCATTGCACAGTACATGATGCGGATTTACAGGGTTGTGGTCATGTGATGTTCAGAAGACAGGCGTGTCAATGGTTATAGGGCAACTAACACTGCGATACCCCCCCCCCCCCATTTAAAGTATATGGGGGAATAAACCGAGTAAATAAGGCCTAATAGGGGTGATGAATTCAGTTCTGTCTATATTAGGACAAAATTTATATATATATATATATATATATATATATATATATATATATATATATATATATTACTAGTGAATGCTTCCATTATGGAAGTGCTCACTAGTATGTAATAAGCCGGGAGCGGGGAAAAATACTCACCTCTCCTGCGCTGCAGCTCCGCTCCGACGCTCCTCTGTCTTCTCCGGCGGGCGCTGAACTGTCCTGACCGTGCACAGCGTCAGGAGATAGTGCGTGCACTATGACCTGATGCTGCACGCAGTCAGGTGACAGTGCAGTGCCGGCAGGAGAAGACAGAGGAGAACCGGACCCGGAGCAGAGCCGCGGCGCAGGAGAGGTGAGAGTTTATTTTATTGTTATGGCGCTGATATGGGGCCATAGTGGGCTGATCTGAGGTCTGACATGAAGGGCTGATATGGGGGTCTGATGTGATGTTCTGAAATTTATGGGGGGTCTGATGAAAAATATTTTTTTCTTATTTTCCTACTCTAAAATCTGAGGGACATCGTGTGTGTCTCAAAGCGAAGAATATGGTGTATATGTATATAATTTTTTTTTTTTATTACACACACACACACATAACTGGGGGTCTCATGATCCCAATACTGACTCATTATAGGAGACCCCAAAAATAGCTTAAAAAAATAAAATAAAAAAATAAAAATTAAAACCCCAATTTTAATTACTATGCAAAAAAAAGTCTAGAAGAAAAATAAATATCAGATTAATAAGATACCAGAGGTCAAGACGGCAAAGCGGCGTTCAGGCTGCGAACAATGGCGTCTGCGGACTGAAAGTCGTCCTGCGTTACTTGCGCGGCGAGCATTAAGAGGAAGCTCAGTCGTCGCACACAGCAGGCGATTCAATTATTAGCATACTGTAATCATTTGTATTCTTTCTGCCTGGACGGGGAGATCTGCAGAGCTCTGATACATTTCCCCCTTCTAGAAAACTCATCTCTTATGCCCGGCGGCCATTCTTGTGTCTATAATTAATCCTTTAGTGTGTGGGGCGGTTAGAATTGTGATTCTGTCAACCGGTAATCGTTAGATACAACAGAAACAAAAATCCTGTTCCCCTCCTCCTCCTCCAGCCTGGGTGACATTCATATTATAAGCTTGAAGAGTTACAGACCTAGACAATGGCATGTAACGTGATGCATCCAAATTGGAACTAAACTGGGGAGGAACAAAAAACACAATACCTTTTTTTTCTCCTCGTTTTTACCATTTCAGATAAGTTCTTATTTTGACTTACAATGAAGTCGCTCCAAAAGACCACCTTTCACAAGACCACCCCTTATCCAACCTAGATTTCCTCTGACAGGCCATCTACTCTTAGAAGACTACCCCTTATCCAACCTAGATTTACCCTGTCATAGGCCATCTTCTGTTAGAAGACCACCCCTTATCCAGGCTGGATTTCTCCTGTGACAGGCCATCTTCTGTTAGAAGACCAACCCTTATCAACCTTAGATTTCCTGTGACTTTTATTAGAAGGCTTCCCCTTATCCAACCTAGATTTCACCTGAGATAGGCCATCTTCTGTTCGAAGACCACCCTTTATCCAGGATGGATTTCCCGTGATAGGCCATCCTCTCTTAGATGACCACCCCTTATCCAACCTAGATTTCCACTGCAACAGGCCATCTTCTGTTAGACCACCCCTTATCCAGCCTCAATTTCCCCTGTGACAGGCCATCCTCTCTTAGAAGACCACCCCTTTATCCACCTAGATTTCCTGTGACAGGCCATCTTGTTAGAAGACCACCCCTTATCCAACCTAGATTTCCTTTGACAGGCCATCTTCTCTTAGAAGACCCCTCCCTTATCCAATCTAGATTTCCCCTGTGACAGGCCATCTTCTATTAGAAGACCACCTTCCCAGAAGATTACTTTCTGAAACAAGTTTGGGTGCTTGTCTGAAACAATTAATTGATACAGAGCAAAGCCATAAGTGTAATGGCCTCAGTACACTAGACCATCACTGGTCAGCCCAGTTGGACCAGACAACAATCAAATGTTATGGGAAGCACCAAACAGATGATGTAAAGAGAGGAGGCTCGAGTGCGGTGAATCAGCCAAACGTGTATGTGGTAGTTGGCTGTCTGCTATTGATGGCGTATGGGCATCCTTACACTGAGCTAGAGGTCTAGTTCACATTTCCACGTCCGTTAAAAAATAATAATACTAGTCTATGAAGATGTTGGTGAAGGATCTGTGTTTGGTCTGTGTGTCCTCTGTATTCCACAGACACTGCTCAGCAGAAAATTAAATTTCAAAAGCATCTATCAATGGTCACTGAAAAACAGACCTAATGTGGATGCTATCCGTGTTGTGCCGCGATTTTTGCCGACTAATAGACTTCAATGGGTTTGTTTGGTCTGCGCATGTCTCCGTGATTTTTTTTTCACTGACTCACGGTCATTAAAAAAATGCTGATCTGTGAACTAACATATTAAAATCAAAGGGTCTGTGTGCTGTCCGCAGAAAACGCTGATAGCACAGGTAAGTGTTAAAAACCAGAAATGAGAACGAGGCCTCAGAAGGTTATCCTTGGTAAAAACGCACAACTGAAAGTATACTAGACCTGTTCCATTAACAGGTGCACACACATCTCAGCTCTGCTACATCTACACGTCCATGTATTGAAAGAGTAAAAACTATTTCGGACCCCTAAACAAAGACGTTTTCAATCTTCTCCAGAACTTCAGAGGTTAAAAACAAGTCCCCCAATTAGTCTCATTTCTCGGAGCAGCTTTAACAGTTAACATCGCTGATTGAGAGAACACTGCAGTTATTGGTTTAAACCAGTTCCTTTCACTTACGCACCAGCAGAGAAAAACAATTTTATCGGCAACATCCCCCTAATTACAGGAGCCGGCTTTCAGCTGAAATACTGGGGTTTTACACCAGCGCTTAGCATCACGTTGGCTAATTCTTAGCATCTGCATGAAGTGGAATCAATATAAACAAGGGGACCTCGCTGGGCGCACGAGGAGCGCATTAAAGAGAAGAGCCGCTATGCGGTAAGCGTGCAATATACTGAACCCTTACAACAATGGGGCCCAACCACAACAACGGGCCCATCAACATTAGGAACTGGAGTCATTCACTAAGGGTTGTCCTGATTAGAAAACCCATTTCCATACAACTTGTTAGGAAATTCTGGTTGGACCTACAGAAGACCACCTTCTCCATGCTTCATTACATAGAAAAGCCATTGATTTGTATGGACACTGTGTACTACTTAATACATCCTGTGGTGGCGCTGCAGGGAAACAACACTGACTATCTAGATCTCAGCACAGATTGCAGCAGATCAAGGGGAACACTTTGTGCTCAGCCCACTGGTGACCAAAATGGCTCCATCTTTGAATGGGCTGATAAGCCTTGTGGGGAGAGGTCTGGAACAGCGATTCTACAAGGAATTCATGGTTTAACTTAGAATATTCTCACATGACAAATCTTCTTTTAAACCACAGGATTATTTTGCAATGGACTTTGCTAATAAATCTAAATATTAACAAATTTTTTATGATATGCCTCCTTCAGCTTCTGAACTTTGACCAGGAGGAACACCGCAGGCAGCAAACAGAGAAAGACACAATAGTCAGGCTGTGCAGGCATTTTCTCAGACTGCCGTCATAGGGGGCGCTCCAGGCTAGGACAGCCAGACTGCCGTCATAGGGGGGGCGCTCCAGGCTAGGACAGCCAGACTGCCGTCATAGGGGGGCGCTCCAGGCTAGGACAGCCAGACTGCCGTCATAGGGGGGCGCTCCAGGCTAGGACAGCCAGACTGCCGTCATAGGGGGGCGCTCCAGGCTAGGACAGCCAGACTGCCGTCATAGGGGGGCGCTCCAGGCTAGGACAGCCAGACTGCCGTCATAGGGGGGCGCTCCAGGCTAGGACAGCCAGACTGCCGTCATAGGGGGGGCGCTTCAGGCTAGGACAGCCAGACTGCCGTCATAGGGGGGCGCTCCAGGCTAGGACAGCCAGACTGCCGTCATAGGGGGGCGCTCCAGGCTAGGGCAGCCAGACTGCCGTCATAGGGGGCGCTCCAGGCTAGGACAGCCAGACTGCCGTCATAGGGGGCGCTCCAGGCTAGGACAGCCAGACTGCTGTCAAAGGGGGCGCTCCAGGCTAGGACAGCCAGACTGCTGTCAAAGGGGACTCACCAATATTGATGGACTCTAAATTCACCGCTACAAGGTTTTGGCGTTTGCGGCAGAGTAAAAAAAAAAATGAACAAATCTAAAACAAAACGACATCTCCTGACAAATCTAATAACATCATAATAATTGTGGCTATAATTGGCGGTGATGAAATCTGGTGGTAGGACGCTTCACATGCTAACGCTACAGGCACCCTGTTCTACCAACCCCCGTCTGTAAACTGCAGATACAGGCACACGACCCCAGTTCCGTTTCTGTTCACTCAAGAGGGTTGCAGAATAGGACAAAAAAAAAAAAAATAGGGGCTTCAGTGTTCAGAAATGCTTGTAACATTTCGGTCAAGGGAAAGGAAATGACTCACCTGCAGTTCAGTCACAAGTACTCACCTCATTAGTAGAAATCAGCTCCGAAAATAAGAAAAAGAGAAAGCACCGAGAAGCGCAACAGCCTTTCAACCGTCTACCATGGGTTTCATGTGCTCCGGAGCAGTTTTCAATTCACAGGAGTAGTGAAATGAGAAGTCTCACTGAGCGGAATAAAATAAGTATATTCAGCTCTTTCTTCTGTTTCTAGGAAAGATGGGTCACCCTTGTGGGGTCTCCCAAAATCAGATACAAAAAAAAAAAAAAAAAACCACACACAACACACTCTATAAACCACTAGGACTTGCACTTACTCTGGCTGGGTAAGACCCAGCACACCCTCTTGAGTACTTGGGAATGGTCCATAGGGTCGAGATTCAACATCCATCGACACAACATCACTTGCTCTTCAGGAACCAATTGTTTCCCAGTATGATATTTTATTTATTTTGTATTATTTCACTCACTTACATAGAATTGACATACTCCGAGGTGCTACAGTGGAGCTCACAATCTAAGTTCCCTACCAGTATGTCTTTGGAGTGTGGGAGGAAACTGGAGAACCTGGAGGAAACCCACGTGAACACGCAGAGAACATACAAACTCCATGCAGATGTTGTCCTTGGTTGGATTCGAACCCAGGACCACTGAGGCACCGTGCTGTCCATTTGATTGAGCAGATTGATGCTCATTTACTCACAGATCCCAGTTTCCACGTGTGGATTTACTACCGACCACTGAAGAGGTGATCGGCCAAAGACAACTGAATTACCATACTTTGGTGGTTGGAGATGTTTACACCAATTGTGTATGATCATTCGGGTGACCATCACCCTCCCCATGTAAAAAGCCATTGGTGGCCCTATCATCACCACATGTAAACCTGTCTCCTGAACCCCTCACAGATGAACAAGGTTTGTCATGCGATCGTATCTTTCCCATTTCAGGCAAAAGATGTGTCTATGTAAAAGGACCTTTATTTCCTATGGCTGGTAGTAGATTTTAATGTCCTCCATGTACAACAACCAAGTTGATGTTCATGTGTTCGGTATAGGCCCTCAAAATCTTCCAGTGTAAGCTGGTGGACGCCATCACTTTTGCCAATTATATTGAGTAAGATGAACCCGGTTCTGGAAAGTTTATCCCATAGTAAAACATTGCACTAATGCTTTACATAAAGTTTATAGACAATGAGTTAACATTAGATAAAGAACGTGTCTACAGAACTTTAGTGGGAAGTGATGCAAAAATCCATGGCGTCTCATCTTGGTTATTTCGGGTAATCTAATTACGTAGCTATCTTTAACCCAAGAGTTGTGATGCTCATGTAATTGTTATAGTCCTACATCTTCATCTGACGGCGCAAGCTACTCATTAATGCATCACACTGTCTTCACTGTACGTCAGTATATAGCATTAGGGTAAATGGTGGATGGTGCTCCCCAGGCTGATAAGTCAGGATGTGGGGGAGCAACGGCTGACTCAACCAAGAGAACCTGCTCCTTAAAGGGTGGTCTACAACATTTATGTGCACGCACATTGAGATCTATAGGTCAAGAAGCAACATATCCTCAGGATAGCGGCATTTGTTTACAGACAGCATGCTCATGGCAAGATATGTGTATATTAGATATACACACGCGCTGCAGTTGTGCCTCATTCTTGACCACACTGTTTGTTTGTTTTTTAGATATCTGCTTCTAGGAGTCAATATCACAGTCTACACAGAGTCTGATGGATCTCACCTCACCATAGTTGTCAGTCAAATGCTCATTCGGCCAACACCTATGCCTTGTCTGGCTATTTTTTGTTTTATTTTTAATACCTCTTTATGGCGCAAAATTACAGATCTTGTTCCAAAGCTTTGCAGTCCTCATCCTTGTCAACAAGCAGGAAATGACCACTTAACCAGTCATTGGCTGAGGTAGTGTCACCATGGTGGCCAGCAAACAGCTGAGTGGTCATGTTCTGCATGGCAGAGGGACCAAGAAGCAACGAGCAGCAAAGGACTGTGAAGTGTCAAACAGGACTGACAAGGGATCAATATGGTGCATAAGACTTATTTTATTATTTTACACCATGGAGAGCATCTTAATAATAAAAAATTTTAAAAAAATTAAAAATAATAATGGCCCAAGAACCCCTTAAAGCTGCTACTAGGAACCTCTGGTGACTTCTTATCTACCTTGAGAACATGGGATCAACCATGGTCAATCCCACCGTTGGGCTGAAGGCCCTTAGGCTAACCAGAGGAGATGATTGTGAGGGATCACCCTCTTTGTGTACAAGACCTTAAGGGCCCTGTGTTATTAGGGGTTCATTATAGTCAGAGCTTGAGCCCCCTCTGGTACTCTTGTGGGCAAGTCCGACCCTATCTCCTCCAACAATGATCTCATTTATGTGGCCACCTTACGAATGAGATCAGGAAGACCCTATGGCAGTGATGGCGAACCATTTAGATGATGAGTGCCCAAACTGCAACCCAAAACCCACTTATTTATCACAAAGTGCCAACATGGCAATTCAACCTGAACACTACAGTCCAATATAGTATATCTTCCATGTACATTATCATTTAGCTATAATAGCCTGCCTACATTCAGTGCACTGCTTGTGCCATTCATAGCATGTCCTTTGCTGATGAATGGTGGGAAAGGTCTAAGGCATATTGGTACACCATAGACTTATTCCAGGGTGTGGGTGCCCACAGAGAGGCCTCTGAGTGCCGCCTATGGCACCAGTGCCATAGGTTCGCCACCACTGCCCTATGGTATTCTACTGCTGGATCACCTACTGCCCCAATACCAAGCACTAAGGTAGTGTCTGGTATAAAGTCTTTTAGAAAAGAGAGAGTGACGACCTGATGGTTTCATAGATTTAGGTCACCTCCTCAACACAACAGAGAAAACTACCAAAAATACATTTCAGTTTTTTTGCAGTTGTAGAATAAACTACAGAGTTTACATCGAACGATCATGGATGTCACACAGATCCGTTCTATGCCACCTACACACACAAATGTAAAAACCATTCTAATGTCACCCCTGAAACGCTTCCCTCCATATGCACAACGTATATCATTTCATATAGTTTGCTGATGTAAATTGTGGTGCTGTGAAGGGTGCTAGAGATCAGCAAATGAGTCTGTTTCTCGCCCCAGGAAAGTCAAGAGGTGCCTTGCAAATTACAGAGCTTTTAAATTATACTCTTAATGAACGCAAATAAACCACAGTTAAAAGACAATTTGCTCTATAGGAGATAAATATTTGAGCACAGCAGGTCAAAGAAAAAAAAAAAAAAAAAAAAAAAGATTTTTAAAGGAACCCACAATCTAACTTTTAGTAGAAAATTAAAAAAAAAAAAAAATTCACATGGAGAAAATAAAATGTATAAAAATACAGATATATAAAATTACAAAGAGAAAATACCGTAAAAGTCCAAAAATTAAATTAGATTTCACCAATATTGGAAAACCAAACAAAATTTTAGCTGCTGATTAAATTAAAAAAAAAAAAAATATTTGCAGCAGGTTCTTCTTGGAAACTGCGGCAAGTTGCCACACAATTTATTCCGATGTATTAGCCACATATTGAAGGTTAATCTGCATGTGGATCCATGGCAGAAATTCAGGCGTCAGCTGATCCCCTGAGGTATGCGCTTAACATGCCCTTAGGTTATCAAATGTACTCAAAAAGTTCCCATATTTGCTGCATTTCATAAAAGTCATACGGAATACAACGGTATATAGCATGACCGTGGTGTTAAAAGACTACAGCGCCAAACACTGGGCACCGCTCATCGTCTCAATACACCCCTATCCACCATCATGGGGTGAACATAAAACTGCTCAAAAAACAAAAACCTAATCTATGTACATTAGATACTGGTTAAGATAGATATTAAAGGGAACCTGCCACCAGTGCAATCTGCAGGCAGTATGTTATAGAGCAGGAGGAGCTGAGCAGATTCATATATACGGTAGTTTTATGGGAAAATATTCAGTAAAACTTGTATTTTATTAATTTAAATTTCTTTCCATGCTTAGGAGTCAGGTGGGCGGTCCTATCAGTGACTGAAAGGTAACTCTGCATCAATGATAGGCCCGCCCACATGACTCCTAAGCATAGAAAGAAGTTTAAATGAATAAAATACAATCTTTTTCCCACAAAATATGTAGATGATAGATAGATAGATAGATAGATAGATAGATAGATAGATAGATAGATAGATATTACTCTACAACTGCTGCCTGCACGTTGCTCTATAATGGTGATAACTCCCCTTTAAAAGGGTTGTCTGATTAATACTGATGACCTATCCTCGGCAGGGGTCCAACTCCCAGGACCCCAATCAGCTGTCTGAAGAGACTCAGCGCTCCCGGCTTTTTCCCAGACCTATGACAATGTTCATTGGTCACGTGGCCATTTGTGCACCTCAAGTGAATGGGGTTGAACTGCAATACCAAGCACAGCCACTATGCAATGGACGGCGCTGTGCATGGTAAGCTGCAAGGTTCCTCTGTGGTGCTCACAGCAGCCGATCGGCGGGGTGAACAGGGGTCAGCCCCCCACCGATCATGTACAGATCACCTATCCTGAGGGCAGATCATCAGTATTAAACACTCAGGCAACCCTTTAAATGTGGTAGTACGGGTAATGCAATGGGTACGAGAGTGTCCATCCATAGTGCTGGACAGCTACATAGTAGAGCGCTACCTGCGTGACCCCGACTATCCAGGTGCAGATGGTTGGCCGGGCCTGGCGGGAAGGTTAAAACAGCCGCACTAAAGCTTGCCATGCAATTTTAAGAACCACTCTTATTTTAAAAGCTATCATGTGTAAACGCATTAGTGTTTTGAAATTGCATTCTAGAGTTAATTAAATGGACAGTCTTTTATCCATAAAAGAGAAAGAAAGCAATTAAAAGCTAAATGAAGAAAAACTGCCATAGTGCGCTGCCTAGCTGGGCCTGTGAAGATTTGTATTAGCGGAGAGGACAGGCAGGAATATCAATGGAGTTTGTGGCCAAATCTCTTTTACGATACCCTGGGTAACTGTAGCGGGAGAATGTGCCATCCTTCGGAGGCAGACAAACGCCGATCACTGGAACAAAAGCCTCACCAGGGCCCACTTTGTGAGCAAACAAGGAAAAGACAAGAAATAATAACACAAGGTGCGAGATTCTGCAAGGTGGAAGCCGAGGGGTGAAATCTAACACAGCCGCACAATGGCAGGCGAGGAGAATCCAGGGGCAGACAGTCAGTCCTGCCAAGGAGGCGACAGGCAGACGAGCGCCTGGCATTTACTGACTGCAGGAACATATCAGGCCCACAAGGCCACGTACTCAGAAGAGGCATCAGTTTCCAAAATGGAGGGCAGGTAGCGACATGTGTGTCCCTGGTACAAATATTGGTGGTTTCATTACTAAGAGGTTTGTAGGGAAGGAAACGAAGATTTATTAATGTAACAAGTCCGCTTTATGGCATAGTGGCACCAAAAAGAATGGGGTTCATGCACAAAATACTAGATCTATCAGACTCCATGTCTCGCCAGAACTACGCCAAGAACAACCTAGTAGCACCACTGTAGTCCTACTACTATGCCACGACAAGGCCCTAGTGATGGCTAACCTCCGGCACTCCAGCTGTGGGGAAACTACAACTCCCAGCATGCTCCATTCATTTCTGTGGAGTCCTGAGTACAGCCAAGCAAGTGTACCTCTTGGGAGTCGTAGTTTTACCACAGCTGGAGTGCCGGAGGTTAGCCAGCACAGGCCTAGGGCATTACAAATGACATGGTTGCAATATACATGCAATAAAATTATTATTTTTATGTGTATGTATGTATGTGCTTGTGTATATGTGTGTGTGTGAAGGGGGTTGGCAGGGCATTACATACGACATGTAATTCTGGGGCTAAGGGTTAAACGTGAGGGGCCTATGCTGGGGAGGAAAGGGTTTTCAAGAGCCAACTGCAATGCATCCTGGGAGGTGCTTGATGAGCTGCTGACCACCCACAGAAAGGGAAGCAGTCCTATATATATGTGTGAGTGTGTTGGATAACCCCTTTAATCAGAGTTTACTACCCTGGGTGAGACGGCCTAGGTTACACTAAGTATACGCTGGGGTACTGTGTCAGTATGACAGTATATCACACTGCTGTACTGTAGTATCTACTTCATCACCAAACAGCGTCTAGAAATTTTTGTTGCCAGTCTACTGTACATAGGAATTTTGCAGAAAAGGTATTCGATTCGTATGCTGAAAATCTGCATAAAAAAATGCATAAATCTGCACTATTTATCACATTTTTTCCACTGTTTTAATGCATTTTTTGCTGCGCACTTTCTATCTATGTTAGCAACCCGACTGAAGTCTATGGGAAAAAATATCAATCATATCTCTAAGATGTGACATGCAGGAGACGTGGCAGTAAAAAGATACACATAGTACATATGGGATTTGTCACATCTCATTCACTTTACTGGTACTATATTACGCTGCATTTTTTCTGCACAAAAACCGGTGCGTAATCTGCGAGGTGTGCGGTCACCCTTACCGAGCTATTCTCAATATCCCTGTAATACTGCACAGTACAGAGCATCATACCGCCATATGACAACTAACTACATCTCCACGGTACAGAGCAGCGGGGCCTCCGTGTATGGCGGGACACACACCTCCTTAGGTGAGGCCTTAGTAAGTGTCTATAATGAGCAAAGCAGGGGCCAGCAACCTCAGCAGTCCAGCTGTTGTGAAACCACAACTCTCAGTGCACTGGGAGCTGGAGTGCCACAGGTAGCTGAAGAGCAAGATCTACCGAATACAATATATATATATATATATATATATATATATATATATATATATATACACACACACACACATAAACCAAGCAGATTTGAAAGGGATTGGACAAGTTGCCGGCAGGAGAACAGTGAAAGGGTTCTGTACATCCATACATCTCTGTAATACACACGTATAGTAGATGGAATAGCAGGGAATTCCCGCAGCCTGGTTTGACCTTTCCATTGCTATTAAAATGCAGGTTTCCCCAGTTTGCTTGTACAAAACACTAATGCTCCAAAGGTCTCAGAACTTGGCAACCCTCCAAACATCACATCATTATATAGAATGGGTAGGGAGAAGAACGCTCCATGTGGCCGCTCGCACACATACACACAGTCCATTCAGGCTATATTTATACGGATATGTTTAAAAGCATAGTCATCATCGGCTGGAGGTAAATAATGTACCGTGTAGATTAGCACCTACGAGGGAGAGGGACACTTTCAAACCGGATTACATCTATACATACAGATGGCTATAAGAGGGATTCGAGATTTCATGTCCTGTAATTCAGATTCAGAAGTGATATTTTAATTAAAAAAAAAAAAAAAAAAAAAAAATTATATATATATATATATATATATATATATATATATATATATATATATATATATTTTTTTTTTTTTTTTTTTTGTTATATAAAAGGGCCATAACCTGCTGAATGTGCCCTTTGTCTTTTTTTAGGGGAAAAAAAAAAAAAAACTCCCCCTATTTAACCTTTAGCAGCAATGGGAAGGCCTGACTGCCTGGTCACAAAGGGTTACAGAACAGGAGGGGAGGACTGAAGGCTAAAACTTTTTGTAGACTGAACAGAAAGGAATTTGGCCAGAGGTGAGAGGTCAGCGTTACCTCTCATCATGTTCCTTAAAATGAGCTGATAAGCAGTGAAAACATCCTGTGTGCAGTTTATATGGCTCTAGGCTCCTGTCAACAGCACCTCTCCCCCTCGCCCACCTTTTTCCATTGTAACTCTTATCCCTGGGCTGAAGAATGCACAAACAAGCCGAGGAGAGCCCCCCATACAACCTGACAAGTGTGGATTGTTAAGGGGACTTCAATTTGGGGAGAGTGGCGAGAACGAGATAAGGGTTTATTGGGAGATCCCAACACCACTTCACTCCTTATTACACATGGTCCAGACCAGGGGGACATGAAAGAGGCCAAAAACAGGGATAAAAGGCTTTCTAGCACACGAGGGGCCGTTAGTAAAACGAAGAGGGACAAAAAGACCATATCTGGTGTTTTTCTGCATTCTGTGTCCTTGTGTGAACCTGGCCATAAGGACGTCCCTAACCAGACACCAAGTCCTAGCATCCCATCCAGCATGTCGTAGAGGAGCGCCATTTCTTGCATGAGGGAGGTAAGAGCAGTAGTGTGGAAGTAACTTATCAGACTAATTTAATATAAAAAAAAGCAAAAATGAAGTAGGGGGCAGCTAAAAAAACAAAAAGTATTTTATGAGCCTCTACAGATGCCCTTCTCTAGGCGGCAAGGCCTCGAATCTCACAGATTCTTACCTAAAATTCCCAGAGTGGCGCAAAATGAACAGCCTCGAAAACACAAAATTCTACTTTACTCTTTTAGGCGTCTTTCCCCCCCTCAAAACCTGGACACCCCACGTAAATTACAGGATGATATCTCAGGCCAAATGGAAAGGTAAGGAAGGACAGATCTGTAGTTGCCACTATGATGCTATGACATGACCAACGCTTTCTCCTTTTCACAATGGCCGCCGTATCCCATGACTAGGCTACAGTGCGCCAGATCAGTTATGGAGGTGCTAATGAGATCTGAAACGCTTACTGTAACTAGATCACCCTATAAAACTCCAAAGTCACAAGGCATTCCCATCCTCGCTATTCATGCTTCCCCCTCCCCGCCCCCCCCGGCACACTCTTTCCAACCCTTCTGTCTAAAAGTAAAGGGTTAATCGCACCCGGACATATATTTTTCAGGAATCGGTCAATCAGCGGGTTGAGAGGAAACAGGGCTTCCTAGGGAGGCTGGTCTCGGCACGTGCCAGCATCCTTGTAGTAAGCAGCAAGCGGTAGCCCAGCTGCCAGGGGTCCCACAGAGACAACCCTGGCCCCGTGCCCAGAAAAGCATGTTAACCCCATTACAGCTGTAACCACCATGCAAGTATAGCGGGGGGAACGTTTATGGCCACACAACTCTCATTCAGAAGGATGCCGTACTCTGAAAGACGGCCGATTATCTTCCGTAACAACAAGGTGTAAAGAACCGGCAGTTCATTAGTGGAAGAGAAAATCCTGCAGTACGCTCACAGCCGTGATAAAGAGCCGCTAAGTCATCGCCAAAGTTTACCCTAAAGCACCAGAGAACTTAACGAGTACCATGTGGAATCTGCACACATCTGACAAAAGTGGAAACTTTACAGTCTGCAGACCTGCCAGAGCTACTGAAAGGGTTAAAAAAAAAAAAAAACAACGCACTCAACGCCCCCCCCCCCCCCCCCCCATCACGAAATCAATTCGCCACATCAAATCTCACCAGGATAAAACCACCCAGTAGAGATATCAAACAATACATTCACATAATAAATCGTGCCTAAGGGCCTGTTCACATGAGCGGTCTGCTGTCCGAGCGCAACAAACTGAGCTCCGACCCTCGACGAGTCCGATATTCTGCGTGGACTGTTGGTCTGTGCAGAGAAAAAAACGCATGAGAGACATAGGCCTCGTGCACACGACCATTGCTTTGGACCACATCTGAGCGGCTGTTTTTTTTTTGTTTCTTTTTACGTTTTGTGGACAAGTATAGGTATTTCTATAATAGGCTCCTGTTCCGCCAATGGTGGAACGCACACGGGCAGCATCCGTGTTTTGCGCACAGACATGGTCCATTTTTCATGGGTGGTTGCTAGGAGATGCTGAAAAGCAGTGACCACAATTTTTTATTTTTAACAGACACGAAAAGCGGGCAACATACTTATGCCACACAGATGGGGAGGGATAAAAATAAACGCAACGCAGTTGGAGACAACGCGGATGGAAAGTTGTCTGTTTTTGGCGGAAGGAACACCAATGAGTTTTGCAACGCAAAAAAAAATAAATAAATAAAAATTTTGACCACTAGAGGTGCTATTCTTGTGGAAAATTTTTAAAAATGATATATACATCTCTTTATATTCATTACATTCAGCGCCACACACAAACAAGATAGAGTATCCCACAATTTTGCAAAAAAACAGATCAAGCTAATAACCAGAAAACAAAAAAAAGGGAAAAAAAAAATAATCTTTCCAAGCCACAACCAAAAGGACACACAAAGAGTTCATCCAGGTCCCAAGGGACCAGCCATACACAACAGCCCCACATACAAACCAGATACTGTACCAGAAACATAATAAAATTGGACAGTTCTGCGCCTCTCTTCAAATGTTATTGCCCCAATAAATGCTCCCTGGCAGGAAGAACAATCCGACTCAAAGCGGCCATGTATAAAAGCATCTCCTGCAGGCTGTAACTTTACACACCTCCTCGCTGCATGGATTTTAAAAGGGAATTTGCCGGCCCGGGCCACTTATTGCTTTGAACAATCTGGACGGGAGCGTTGCCATTTGCCTCATGGTGGAAGCTCTGGGGCTCTCCGCTCTGTCACCTCACAGGCCGGGGCACTTCTAGGCGTAAAAACGGAATATCGAGTAGTAGAATATAATAATAAAACGCACGCATATTGATTCTATTGTTGGATCCAATTCAGTTCTGTGCAAAAATCTGAGGCAGGTGTGTACGAATACTTTCAGAGATAGATGGGTTAATGGCGTATTTTTATCAATTAGGCCTCTTTCACACGAACGTTGTGTTTTGCGGTTCGCTAATTGCGGATCCGCAAAAACGACGGATGGCATCCGTGTGCATTCCGTATTTTGCGGAACGGAACAGCTGGCCCCTAATAGAACAGTACTATTCTTGCCCGTAATACGGACAAGAATAGGACATGCTCTATTTTTTTTGCGGCCTACAGAACGGAGCAACGGATGCGGACAGCACACGGTGTGCTGTCCGCATTTTTTGCGGCCCCATAGAAATGAATGGGTCCGCATTTTTCATGTGAAAAATGCGGATCGGAGCCCGCAAAAACAACGTTCGCGTGAAAGAGGCCTTAACAAAATGCAAAGTGAATGAACAAAAGAGAAATCTAAATGAAATGACAGAAGAAAGGGCGGGAGAGTGGTACAGTAATGCGCGTCTACAGTGAAGCACAACGGAGGATCGATTTTAAGTTCAATTCCAGTAATACCATCAGGGAGGAGTTTGGCTCCAAATTTAGGGCTTATGCACATGACCAGATGTATTTTGCCGTCCGCAAAAAAAAAAAAAAATAAATAAATATAATAATAATAAATGAATGATTAGAGATTATATATACACACACACACACACACACACACACATCTTTACTGCATCGTTGTTTTTTTTGCAGATCCATTGTAACAATGTCTGTCCTTGTCCGCAAAACGGACAATGTTCTATTTTTTTGCAGAAAGGACATACGGGAACAGAACGCACACAGTCATTTCCATTTTTTTGCGCACCCATTGAAGTTAATCGTTCCGCATATAGACCTGAAAAAAAAAAACAGAAAAAAAAAAAAAAAAAAAAACAGAAAAAAAAAAAAACAGAAAAAGAAAATACATGTGCATGAGCCTTTATTCTGCAGCAGGACAACAACCCAAACATACAGCCAATGTCATTAAATGGGTTCCTAAGACTTTTGCACAGTGCTGTGTCTATAATGAGCAAAGTGATTGAAATTCATTACAATTTTTTCCAAAGACTCAAATTTGACAGAATCTGAAACTTGTGACTCGTCCCGCATAAAATCTCTCAGAACAGGCTGTGTGTTCCCACCGGCTACCATCCTCTTACTCAGACATATATACGTCACTGTCACTTTAACTCCAAGACGGCATTAGTAATGTCAAAGAGCTTGGATACAGTCCTAGGGTGTCATACGTGACATGTAGAGCGCTCACTGTGGGCCCTATGCGTGCAGTAAAGTAGAATCCATATATTATATTAAAAAGATATTTATTTCCTCAAAAATGTATAATAGGGCATTTAGAACAAATTTTAAACAAAGTTTTTTGAAGAAAAAAAAAATATCATTTTTGTTTTTTTAGTGTTTTAGAGACCAAAATCTTGTGTCCAAAGTTTAGTTACTGTAAATACACAATAACGCCAGCTTCCGTTGTAGATATGGTAATTCGGGAAACGAAGACGTATTCAAGTTTTAAAGTGTAAATAAAGTTATAATGGCCGCCGCAACTGGTAAAACACTCACATGTGACTTTGAGGTCATTTTTTAAAGTATGAATTGAGATACTGTGCTACTTAAGCATAATTATCCTTTATAAAATTAAAAAAGTAATATAAAAAAAAACACAAACAGCCCTTTCATTGAATGTAGCTTCTATAGCCATAACCGCGCTGCCTCAGGAGAACACCAGTTCCTGGACCAAAAGCTAAAATAAGTCAGACCATACACAAGTGCTCAGGCATATAAACTTGGGCTTCTGGTGAACGATCGTTCCACTGATGCAGCTTTACGCGTTTTAGTCCATACCGGCCATATCAACTGGGCGTGTTCAGCCTTTCTGGGAACGTCCTTTCAGAAGAAAGATCATTCATCATATTTTTGGAGGACAATTTCAAATACTGTAGAGGTCTTTTCATAGGAAGACGCTAAAATGATCGTTCGCTGTTAAATTTTACCCGATGAGCAATCATTTGGGTTGAAATTGTCTTGTTTTAGGACTAAAAAGAGTAACGCCGCCCTTAGGGAGTTTCTGGTACAGCAGGACTGGATCCAATTCCATCCTTGGCTTTAAAATATGCAAGTCCTGCAGACAACCTAAGGGCTTAGGCAGAGCGCTGTATTCGGGCTGTAATAAGGCACCTCTACATTTAGAGTTTACCCTCATGTGCCTCTTCATACAGCGGCCTACTCCATCAAATGCCGTATTACAAAAGGTGCGCTCATGAATCTACATCGGCATTCTGACCAGTAGGGTTGACAAAGTCTACCATGAAAAATACTGCCTGAAGAATAGCATCAACTGGACAGGTCTATAAAATTTGTCACCGTATCATCAAAATACGATACGATATAGCGGCACACAAAGCATGCCTATGGCTCTAGTATGGAGCTGCAGGGACAATGTTATGTGGGCCTAACACATAACATTGTGGTCTCTCACAAGAGCCACATTATGTCAAACTCTGGTTTAGACCCTCAAAGTCAACCATGACTAATGTCTTTCAGGGAGGATCACTTGTCACCAGCTACTGATCGTCTCTAAACTCACAAATGCCACCTCGGGCTTCCTTCGTTTCTAACCACTGAAGAGGGGGAGGGGAACTGCTGCAAACTAATACAACACACTCTATACAATGACACCAGGTTCAGCTGCAAGTGAATCAGAATTCAGGCTCAATATCTAAACCCATAGGGCAGTTCAACGGCTCATCTAAAAAAAAAAAAAAACATTTCTGTTGTTGTATGTAGTTACTGTATTTTTGTCAGATCAAATTTTCCCAAAAAGTAAAAACTGCACACAATTTCTGTCGATATCTGGGTCACAATCCACTATCTGGACACAATTCGGCTGTATAGATTGTATTGTGCACTTTTTTGTAAGCTCTACTGGTCAGAAGACAAAATGATTAAGGAAGGAGGCAAAAAGGATTCAAGGTACGTTACAGAAATAGCGAATATAGTGGTATATACTGGAATATAGCAATGAGGTGCCCCACCAAATACCAGAACCAGCGGTAAGATTACAAATAACCAGATTAAGGAAGGTGTGGAGTGAGATCAGGAAGTCATTTAGGGCTTATTTCACACACTTTTTGTAGCCTTGCAAAAAAAGGTAATGAAATTCAAGCAGTTTTGCCTGCTGGTGCATATTTTTATTATTTTTTTAATTTTCACACTGGTGTATTCTATATATGTTCTATGGAGAAAGTCTACCTGAACACGGGTTTCAAAACAGAAAATCCTCCACCTTTTTTCATGCGTTTCCGAACCAAAACCACCACGTGTTGCTTGCGGTTTTTGGTAGGGATTTTGATAAGGACTTTCCGCAGATCTCAGCTTTTGAAAAGGGTGAAATCACACAAAGAACTGACATGCTGCGGACTTCAAAATCTGCACGGCAGTTTAATTTCCACATGGGAAAATAAATAAAAATAGCAAAATATATGTGAAATTTGTCCAATCTCTTTGCTGGTACTATTTTACGCTGCGTTTTTTCTGCACAAGACTCTGCGTGAAGAAAAAAAAAATAATAATAATAATAGTGTGTAATCTGTAACAAAAGGACATGCCTCGAGAATCATGCATTTAGGAAAGTGTGAAAAAACGTTAATAAAATGCAGAGATTTTCTTTAAAATAAAATTTAAAAAAGCTACGTAATTCTAGAAGAGAAAAATACATAGGAAAAAAAATAAACCATAGTTCATAGAGTGGAACTCAAAGAAGAGAAACTACAAAACTTTTCCACCTAGCAAGGGGACATGAAACTACCATGATCACAATTCACCCACCCAAGATTGTAAATTTCAAAACTCAAGGCGTTCTTCCCTATGTTGCCACCTGTGCAGGTTATGTCCCATGATCTGGCCCACCTTGTGGATGAGAACTTAGAAGATGGAATTTGCACCTCAGCGGAAGGAGGTTTTAATAATACACATGGTACCAATTCAGATATAAGGAACCTGACATGTGTCTGTATACCTAGCTGTACAGATCACATATCCGTAAAAAAAAAAAAAAAAAATCCACAAAAATAGTTACTATCAAGTCATTAAAAGAAATATGTAATTAAAGTAAGTTGATAAATAGACATTTGGAATGAAGAGATGAAGAATGGCGATCTTCATTAACCACAGGCTAACATTACTCAACCCCCCATCCAGTGTTCCCTCCAATATCCTTCATCAAGCTCTTCCCCATCTCCGTCAAGCTTGACAAAGGTACAATAGGCTCCTTTGGTCCACTGCAAAGCCCCCTCCCCATCATTGTACACAGTCCGGCCTGTGATGGCCTGAATGAGCAAACACAGTGCCCTTTGCACAAGGCCCTACTCAGACTCCCCTTTCAGTGAGGGCAGTGAAAGACCTACTGTAAATAATAGATGTCGGAAGGAGAAAGCTTTTCATCACCTATGGCTGGTGGCTTTGAAAGCTGCATCCAGGACCTATTTGGGACCATCATAAAACGGATTTCCACTAATTACAACACCAAGTCAATGACAACAGTGACCTTAATGAACTACATCTCTGAGCAATGAAAAATGCACACATAAAAATCTATTTAGCTAATATGCCATGGCACAACGCCAAGTATTTCTACCAAAGCGGCAATTTGGAAAAAAAATATTTACAGTATATAGAAAGTTAGACTATGGTGTAATACTCACTAAAAACACAACATATGTCCAAAGTAAAATGAGGAATGGTGGATAGAACTAGAACTTAATTTGGGTGCGGTATAGATAGACATTAGAGAGGTCTTGAACGTCCTCGAGGAGGCATGGACGCTGAAGGAAAATGTCCGGATGGGGTTTTAGGAGTCATTTCAGCACAAGTGGGACAATAGACACGCTGGGAGGCATGGAAATCAATTGACAGAATCCTACCCAGATTTTCTGATGCTCAACAGGGAGATTCATACTGAGGAACGTAACAAGGTCTAGTATACATGCATGAAAGGAATCCTTGAACTATCCAGGTCAAAAAGCTCAATACTTATATGGAGAACCAAAGTTACGTCTGTCCTCATTTGTTATTTCATTAAGAAATTTTACATTCCCAGACATGTAGGTAGAGATAAAGTTTGCCCTGGTAGGGAGGCCAACATTAAAGAGACATTTACAGGGGTATTCTCATCTCAGATACTGATGGCAAGGCCAGTCCCATAGCAGTAAATGGAGAGGTGGCCATGCACAAGCAGTGGGTGTGCTCTCCAAACAACATTAGCGGACTTCTGAAAATAGGCAAGTGCGCTCACTCAGCCATTTTTGAAACTCCCATAGCGATGAATGGAGAGTATGTCACGCATGGGCTGTGTGCTCTACTTCACTCAGAGTCCAGTCCTTGAGATAGGAGAAGGTCCCACCTCTGGCATACCCTAGTGATAGGTTATCAATGTGTTAGATGAACCAACCCAATCTGTTACAGGAGCTCAACACGTACAAAATACCTCATTGGCCTGAATGCATTCAAAAAGTGTGCGCAATCAAATTTATGTTCCCCATATACATTCTACATTTACATAGATGAATAAGGACCTCTGAATGATACTTCTATGGCCATCATGATCAGTAACAGGTTTAAGGTGCCCATACACTTTGTAGTGCAATTTTGGCATAAAACATTGCATATTAGGTCATAGCAATTGTTGGCTTAGACCTATATTGTGCAAAATTGTAATTTATGCCAAAATCTGGGTGCACTTAAAAGGGTATTCCCATCTCACAAATGTAGTTTGTATAGTTAGATATAGCCATACCAATATTATTACTAATAGAATGTATTTTTATAAAATGTACAGTTTAGAAGATTTCCCTATTTGTATATCCATTGTCCCACACACATCAGTCAGGCCGTTGCCCCTGGTTACGGCCACCGTGGCCATGTAGTAGTGGATGCAGTCTTTTCAAACCCACTCTGAGGTAACTGCTGTATTGTGAACGCACATTACATGAGCATGCGGAGACACATCTTAGGGTACTTTCACATCTGTGTTTTGGATGCTACCAGTCCAAAACGCAATGGTCATGATCCGTCCAAAACGCAGACTTTATAAACGGATCCTGCTCCATAAAGATGAATTGATCTTGGAACAGGATCCGTTTCGTTTTGAAAGTGCAGACAAAAATGCTACAACCCTAAGATGTGCCTCCGCATGATCATGTAATGTGCGTTCACAATACAGCAGTTACCTCAGAGCGGGATTGAAGAAGAGCAAGCTGACCACCACTACTACACGGCCGCGGTGGTCGTAACCAGGGGCAATGGCCTGACTGATGTGTGTGGGACAATGGATATACAAATAGGAAAGTCTTCTAAACGGTACATTTTATATAAATACATTCTATTAGTAATAATACTGGTATGGCTATATCTAACTATACATTTGTGAGATGGGAATACCCCTTTAAGTATTAATGGTCATTCGTCTCATACTCATAATGATTGATACATGTAAATGGCATGCAACGAATGTCATTTACACTCAAGTTCATGAAGATAAAGCATACTACAGATGGTAGTTCTCACCTTTCCCATTAAAAAAAAAATGTCTACACTTGGCCAATATCTACTGGAGATGTACTGCATGGCCACCCTAAAACCAAACTACTCCATTTCAGATCTATTAACGGCAGGTAAATTGTCCAGTAACCGTAGTTCGATAAGCGTGAACGTTCATGAACCTGCAGGTATCAAAAGTTAAAGAAACCACAATTGAAACAATACAGATGGAAGACAAGTTAAAAGGAAGTCAATGGTAATTCACAGATGACCCAAAGGCGTAGAATGTCACAAGTGACGCATTGATGTTGTAAGATTTTATATGGCTTGTTTTTTTTAATGGTTGATGACAAATTTAATATCTGCTGGTGACATTTCTAGGAATATTATGAAAGACAGAAGTTTCTGAGAAAGAATATACTAAAGTTAAAAAAAAAAAAAAAAAAAGTACCCATTACAAAAGATGCCACAAGAAAAGAACTTCAGCCGTTAGAAAGAAAAAGAAAACAAATAGGTATAGAAAAACCAACCCATAGCTCCTAGACTGTAGTATTTCCTACTACTCTCTTTGTAGCAATGCTTACAGATTTCCTCTCCAAACCACAACTAAACATAGTTGAGTGGGGGAGGCCAAAGGGCCCGAGACTTGTGCTGAGGTGAAGCAGTTTTCAGAAGCGGGCATGACAGGAGGAAGAAGAGTATCAAACATTTATACATCTAAAGCTTATTACCCCAATAAGCACTGCTCGAACCTACGCACAGCCTGAACATAACTACACAACATGCGTCAACCACAAAAGATATCTTCAGGTAACCACCGTGGCAGTTAACCTCTATTAGCAGGCGCCCAAATGAAAAGGATAGGAGATCAGATAAATTGCAGCTAGCCCCCCTGGTCGTGGTAACAGAAACACATTCACCCAAGTACCCAAAAGTAGAGCAATACAAGTTCCTAACCGTCAAACCTCTCAAAAACATCCAACACAATGTTGGTCTTCAGGCCTGGGCCAGATCAAGCCTTGAGATTACAATGTAGGTTCTTGACAGGGTTCCTCGGGTTAGGAGAGGATATGTACAGACACCATGCCGTGATAAAAACAGTTGCGGCACCACAATAAAATGAACGCTGTGATAAGAGACGTATTACTTTAATCAAATGTGTTCCTTTTTGATGAATAACCAGGCTTGCCACCAGGGGTGAGGAGCTAATATAAAAAGCACTGGGCCGTTTCACGATTAATCCCCCATAAAAAAAATAAAAATAAATAAAAAAGCGACTGTGAATGTTAAGACAAAAAAATAAAAAAATAGCTTTCCACAAGGCTTGTAGGAAGCAATGGTATCAAGTACTTAGACTTCGTACTGCATGGTCTTTATGATGGATAGGACACACTTCTCTCAGGATAGCAGACATTCAAAAACTACATGAGTAACAGTGTATGCAGGATGGTTGATGGGTTTACAAATGACAAGCCATTTTTCCAACCTACTTTACAGCTGTCCAGGACCTGCTAGTCTTCAAAGGTAGTTTTCTACAGAACAGGGCTTGGACCAGCAGAATCTGGCCAATATCAAGGAATCATATGGAGGAACTAAAAATACCTCCATGTTCATGGACACCTTAATGAGGATTCTCCAGGGTTTAAAGGGGTACTTCCATCTGGGACACTGATGGCATATGACTAAGATACACACCATGTGGGACCTGTACCTTTCTCCAGAACAGGAACCCCAAAGTGAAGAAAGAGCAGCCTTGCATGAGAGCCCACTCTCCATCCACAGCTATGGGATTTCTGAAAATAGCCGGCCACACTCACAAAAATAGAGGACAATCACGCAAATACGCTGAACTTTTGTGTGCAATCTATGGCAGCCTAGTGCAATAAAAGCCTTGAACCACTAGTGAGGTCTGTAGGTGACTACTTTGGGCCTTGGTGTATGTGGACCATGTAGGTCTGGTCCGACACATCCTACTAAATGTCTAACTGACCACAGTGTAGGTTTCACTTTCTTCCATCTTCTTTATGTCCGAACACAGCCATCTATCAGGACATTTCACCCCAAACTTTTCTAATCCCCAAAGCTGCGAGAACCAAATAGCTGCTCAGTGCAGAAAGGAGCGCGCCTCACTCCTTACCGTTACCTTCTACAAATGGCAACGTTTTCATTTCCTTACTCATCATACATTATTTATAATGAGCCAAATTAGAAGGAACGTGCTAATGAATCATCCTCCTCCTCTCGTTAAGAATCGAAAGCCTGAGACGTTAATACAGCCGAGCGATGCCGAGGTGTTACACATGTAAAGATAGCGTGTGCTAAATCGAGAAGCGTTAGACAGTGGGAGAGCAGAAATTGTAAAGTGCAGGTGTCTGAATCAATTCTACCCAGTGATATGAAGGGGAGTGAGGTTTTATTCTTTTTATTCGAAAAGTTTGGGCTTCGAGTGACACGCAATGGGTTAGAAACATTCCCCTTGCACAGAAGGCAATGGGGGTGCTTCTCGGAAAACTGCCTCTGGGGTCAATGATACGGAGCATATGTATACAGGGAAGGGAACAGAGGTAAACACAAGGGAAGGCAAAAAGCACAGCAATCTTGAGGCTGTATTAGACACCCCAATCAGGTAGATCGCCTGCTCGCTAGCGGAGGAGACCGCCACTATTACATGCAGCGATCATCTACGCAGCATGGAGAGGAGTGATTGCTATATCAACGTTCGTCCCCATGCTGTACAGTGGCAGATCGTAATTAGACCGCACGCTAAAAGATCTGGATTACCCAATGAATGAGCTTGTTCATTGGGCAATCGGCGGCGGTATTACACGGCAAGTTGATCGCTAATGAGCGTTCATATAAATGCTCATTAGCGATCATCGTGTAGAAAATCTACCCATGTAATACTCTGTGCTGCTCTATACTAAAGGGTGTATTTCAGGAGAGGTTAGTCTCACATTTACAGTATTTACTTCTAAGTTTCCTTTGCACTGTAACAGACCTAAAATGGGTTGAGAAAGTGGAGATCAGTATTTCAATAGTTCATCAACGGCAAAAAAAAAAAAAAAGTGATGGAACTGATATACTTTGTTAGCAAGAGTCCTGTCGAAGAATTTTTTTTTTCCCTTCATATAAAAAAGTCATTTTTGTAAAGGTGCTTCAACTAAGTCCTGAGTAAATCACATTTCTCTCATACAGAGTAGATATCTCGCTCCATCTCTGCGTTATAGAATAGTCCGCCTGTTATCTGTCCTAAAGTGTCAGTAAACATGTCACATAATTAAGGCTTGTATATCACTCGCAGGAAGTTTTTGCAATGGTTAAGATATACACAGGGTGATGACAAAGTGGCCTGCTAATTAGCTGCATACCCGGGGATGTGATTTGTAGATTAACCCCTCCACCCCAAGATGGTTACCTTAAAATATCCACAGTGCCCTAGAGCCAGAGCTGCACAGCAGACGCCACCAATCTCAGTCACCCCCCAACCCCCATCCCATGGAGACAACGTGTCAGCAGATGACTACTAGCCCAAGTTAGCCCGTTGTAGCGTCTATGTAACTACTCCACACGGAGAGAAGTCCCATTGATACACATTTTCTTCATGGCACTAATGTGGGTAGGCTAGCCACCTATTTTGGAGACGGGAAGCAGCAACCATTAGGGTGGATTCACACATGGGGGCAGAGGCGTAGCTATAGGCTCATGGGCCCTGGTGCAAGAGTTCAGCTTGGGCCCCCCTCCCTCAGTGCTTTGAGGCCAGGGGCAGGGAAGCACATAGCCTTTGTGCTGCCTGAGGCAAAAATTCAAATGGCACCCCCTTCCCCATGTCAAATTCTTGACGTAACCCCTTCCCTCCAGCCAGAGGTGTAACTCCAGAGGTGTGACCAGCATGCACTTTCTATAATATCAGTGTCTCTTTATGAGACACAAGGGTCTTTGGGCCCCCTCAGGATCCTGGGTCCGGTAGCGACTGCTACACCCCTGCATGGGGGCAGATTTGCTGCAGAGGACAAGTGTCTGATCGGCAGCGGTCTGACCACTGGGGCGCCTGTCTAAACGGAGAGGCAGACTCAAATTTGCGTCCGAAGCTCCATTCAACGGTATGGGATTGTCGGAAGCAGCAAAGTACAAGCGCTCTGCTATCTCCAGCAGCCCTACAGAGCTGGATGGGGCAGCCGCATGCATGCCTGACTGCTGCTCCATCCAAATGTGATCGGCAGCAGCCCCAGCGGTCAGACCCCCGCCCATCAGACGCATCCCCCATCTTGTAAATGGCAATAGGTTGTCTTAATGGAACAACCACTTTAAGTCAGAGGCCATGTAACACTAGGTAAACTTTCGTGGAGTCAAATACACAAAGAAATCAAGTCAATAATATATTACGTTACTTGGGCCAGTTTCACGCGGTCAGTATTTAGCATCAGCATTTGTAAGCCAGAACCAGGAGTGGGTCCAAAATACAGAAGAGGCACATCCATCTGCATTATACTTTCTAAGTTCTACTTCTGGGTTTGGATGACAAACACTGACCATGTGAAAGTGGACACTTAAGGCTACTTTCACACTAGCGTTAGCACGGATCCGGCACCTAAAGGGTGCCAACGGATCCGTGCTAACGCTATACATGTGTGAAGCCGGAGCAGCGCTCCGGCCCCACACATGACACACATTGACAAGACATTGACACACAACAAACATACAGACATACATACATACTCCAGGGACGCCGGCAGCATGTCTTCACGCGCCTCCTGCGCGCAGTGATGACGATTCCCCACAGCGCCCTCTGCTGGGCGCAGTGGGGAAACATCATAGCTGCGCGCAGGAGGCGCGTGAAGACATGCTGCCGGCGTCCCTGGAGTATGTGAGTATGTATGTCTGTATGTCTGTCTGTCTGTCTGTCTGTCTGTCGCCGGATCCGGAATGACCCCCCATTGGAAATCAATGGAGGACAGATCCGGATTACTGGTGTGTCCACACCAAACGGATCCGTCCCCATTGACTTGCATTGGGGGTCATTCCGGATCCGTCTTGGTGCGGATACCTGGACCGGAGAGCAAACCGCAGAATGCTGCGGTTTGTTCTCCGGTCTGAGGACGGAACGGAATGCTTTCAGGAGCATTCCGTTGTCTTCAGTTCAGTTTTGTCCCCATTGACAATGAATGGGGACAAAACTGAAGAGTTTTTTTCCGGTATTGAGCCCCTATAACGGAACTCAATACCGGAATTTAAAAACGCTAATGTGAAAGTAGCCTAAGGCAAATCGATAGGATGTGGAATTTTTGGAAGTCCCATAGCCGTGTATGGAAGCTGGACTCACTTTGGTGGCCCGTTCTGGAGATAGGTCCTGCCTTTTGTACTCGCTCCTGACTACCTGACATTAATGGCAGTCCCAGGTGAGATTAACCCTTTAAGTACTAGAGAAACAGGAACAAGAAAGCCACACACACACTCTTTTAGAATACCTGTATCTCAGGGCTTGAACCGCTTACATGCAGCAGATCGACTGATAACCCTGTGGTCTGTTATCAGGCGAACTGGTAAAACTAGGACAACAATATTTTATAGACACATACATAACATACCTACACACACACGCACATAATAGGACTACACAAGACTTCTGCAGTACTTTAGTCATGGTTCCCATCAATTAAATGCCATAGATAAATTAAAAAATAAAAATACCGCCCAAAAAAAAAAAAATTATATATAACATAATAAAACCAATTATTCAGTAATCTTAACTTCAACTATGACAAATAACCTGTAGTGAAGTTTAGGTGTAAGACTTCTGGAATGAATGAAAGAATAACAGCACATTAGCAGGAAGACGTTTACCAGCACCTTAATCCATATAACCAGAAGACCCCCGCCTCCTCCTGCCCGATCTGGAAGCAATTACAGACCATTAAAGTGAACTGCCTGCCACTAAATTTAACCCCGAACACCGACACTTGCCACTTTACCCAAATGAAAAGGGGATTAACTATACCAAAAATGATAGCAACCCTCTACCAAAGAAACACAGGTCCCACTCCTGGGCTGAGCGTCCCTTTTGTTTGCGCCTATACACCCCATAATAAAAATGGAAGAAACAAACATTCATAGCTAAAAATCAGCAACAAAACAAAAAAAAAAAAAGCTTAATTCAGACAAACATTCCTGAAACATTTAGATCTTAATTATTCACGCAAGGAATAAAAATCGTGAAATATTCAAAATTTTAATTCATTGCTAAAATACTAAATTGTACAACAAACAAAAGGTAGGCTTTAATGACATTAAAAAACATATAAAAAAAAATGTAAGATCAAAAAACTAAATCTGATCTGAAAATTACAAATCCAGTTTGCGACAGTCGTTCTTTTTCACCCCCCATGAAGTCTCACTTTATAAAATCTGAGACGAAGGGATATCATGTTCGTACATTGGCTTCGTCTACTTGTCCTGTGACAGATCAATGAGTCAAATATATACCAATGTGCGCACATATTCATAGAAAATCCAGATGGGATGCAACCAGTTAAACAACCCCCCATATCCTTCTTCTAACAGCCCATAAATAAGTCACCTCAGCCTATTAGTGCTCCCTGCTTCACTTCAGTACAGGAGGCCCTGCTCCAAATCCCAGGAGCCTCTGACAGGGCACTGGCAAAGGTTACCCAGCTCAGGTCAGCTGGGAGGGGAACCTTCATTTCCTGAGCCAGGCCAAGGGCCGAGAAAGAATGAAACAGACTAATCACAGCCTTCCTCACAAAGGGAGTCCAGGCCAAGGGACTGGCTTCCATTACGGAGACTCTCATACCAGGTGCCACCAATAAACAGGACCATTCCATGGCTGGCATTAATCAGGAGCTGCCGCTAAAATAGAAAGCTATGTTAAAACCACTTAGTTCTTAATTTACCTCAACACTATTGGCAGAAGATTGCCTCCTCTCCAGGTTTTAACGCGCCATTCAGTACTTCTAATAAGATGGGGGTACTGTGCAGCTATTACAGCAGAACAGGCACAAGAAAGGTTTTTTATTTGTACAAAACTGAACCAGAAACCTTCACCGTTCAGAATTTCTACACCTGGTTTTAAATCTATCCAAGATGACCCTGTATTATTCAAAAACACTGCAAAATCTGGTTAAATCCAGGCAAAAGAGATCATTACTGCAAAAGGTGGCAAATGCAATAAGATGAAGACGGTCAACAGCTCCTAAGACCACCATGCCGAAGACACTTCTGAAGGCACCAGTGGCTTAGGCTCATGTGATCTGTCAAAAAATGCTTCATCAAGAAAATTTAGTCCTTGAAGATATTAATACATAGTTCTAGTAAAGTTGTCCAGGTTAAGAAAAACATGGCTAGTTTCTTCAAAAAGTAGCTCCGCTCTGTTGAATAGGGCTGAGGAGTAACACCACAGAGAACTATTGGGGTGCGGTTTTTTTGGAATTGAGCAGCCATGCTTTCCTAACCTTGGACAACTCATTTAAAATGTCACGTAGACCTCGGTGTGAATAATATTCAATGAAATCATAAAAAAAAAGCACACAAACACCAGAATAAACTAAAACCTGAGGAAATGCCCACAGTATCAGGGAAGGTGGCAGATGGCTGGTCTACACAATCTGATTTCTGGATGGACATCAGTGGTCGACATCCGCTATGGTGGTCTCCATTTCTGCTTTTGAAAAAGTACTTCACGAAAGTTTTGGAACACCTTGGTTATCAAAGGGAAGGGTTAAAAGACAGATGTGATCCAACAGAGGGGTGCAACTTGAGGTTTATTACCTGGCACATTAGAGGTCAAAGCTTCTTATGGGTCAACTGGTTAAATTTCTTTAGGAAACTAAAAAGGACCAACATGACCAAAAAAAACCTTCAATCATTAAAAGGATCAAGAGCCACCAACTAATCTAAAAGTCAACATTCAACCAACTTTAGGGTGGACATGTCCGTTGTAGTAAATACTTGTATTAAAATAATTCTGGACAATATTTTCTTCCCCTTCCTCTGTTACTGCTAGATACGTATGAATAGACAACTGGGTGTCACCATTTGGAGGATGGCCCCTACAGTCTGACACTTGCCAAATCAACGATGACCGACTGTAGGGACACGACCCTCTGACAAAGGAAATGGTAACACCCAGTTGTCAATGTATTCATAAATATTCAGGAGGAACAACAGGGCAGAGAAATGGACATGTCAGTGGAGCCCATGGGTCCTTTTCAATAGATCGGCTTTTGTACTTCAGTGCTCCTGTTTCACAAAATCAAGTTTGCCATTACATCAGATGCATCAAGCTGTCAAAAAGTGAGCCACAAAAAGAAAAAAAAAAAAGTCAAGATTACACCTTTTTATTTTTTCCTCTGTACTGATGATTCTGAATTTTTAATCTTCACATCTTCAAATCTGTAGCCACAATTGTTGCTTAAAACAGAACCAAAATGTGGGTGGAGGGAAGATGTGAGCGATGCGTGAGAGGCTGACGGGTCTATCGAGGACTGCAGCACGGAAACTGCAGCGCTGGGTAATATTCAGACTAGTTCTGCGCCTGGAGCACCGAGTTCAGTTCAGCTAAATTTAATCAATTCTTCTAAATCCAAGAAGTTAGGATCCAAATGAAGAATTTGAGTTTTTCTGCTTATTTTCTGATCCAAAAAAAATCTCGATCAATGAAAGGACAACAACAGGCCCTTCCCGTTGACGAGCTACAGATCTGCTCTCCTTTCTGATAGGACACAGGTACAGAAGATGTATATCTACATAAACATAGTGGGGCAGATACGACTTCTGACATATAGGTCAGAGGGGGTTTTTTTTGTGTGCACATTTTCATACAAATGCAATAAGGGGCGCATTAATTAAGACCAGCGTTTTAGACGCCGTTCTTAATAAGGCCCGACACTGGCGGTGGTTCCGCCGAAGTTATGTAGAGGCGCCAAGTTGTCTTACATTTAGACCAGGCTTTGAAAATGTAAATTAAGATGGGCCTGCTGGCCCGCCCCTTTTCCCGCGTACAATTTTTTAGACCTGGAGTGAGTGGGGTAAAGTCGCAGATTGCAGCGCAAAGGACCTTTGCACCGCAATCTGCGCCAGAATTACTCCTAATATAGGCATAGTTCTGTATAATAAATGACCCCCTATATTCATTTCAATGGCTGAGGAGCATGTAGGTTATACAACTACATAGACCGTGGGGGAGAAATCTTGAACATAACCCAAACTGTGATGGTTTTGTTCATGTCGAATGATGGTGATAAGAGTCTGCATAGGGGTGTAACGGACAGTGGGTGCAGACTGTGCCCACTAAGGTTGGGTTCACACTTCAGTTATTATGAGCCAAAACCAGTAGTGAAGCCTCCACAGACAGGTGGACAGATTTGCTCCTGTTCTCCGTTTTTGACCCGCACCTGGTTTTGGCTCCCAATAACTGACCAAATAAATGGAGTGTGAACCCAGCCTTAGAGGGCACATTGAGTCTGCACCCACTGCCCATTACACCTTCATGCCTAACCAGTGTTAAATTAGTTGAACCGCTACCATACGATTTTTAGAAAAGTGGCGAGTGCAGAGTTAGGCCTTGTTCACACGTCAGTTATTTGATCAGTTATTTTCATCAGTTTCTGTGAGCCAAAGCCAGGAGTGGAGCCTACTTAGAGATAAAGTATAATGAAAAGATGTGCACCTGTTCTCTGCTTTTAACCCGCAACTGGTTTTGGCTCACAATAACTGATGTGTGAACAAGGCCTAACAGTCAAAAAAAAAAAAAAAAAAATCTTTTTTTTTGGCTCAAAAATGTGTCTTACACCAAAAACGTACATCATTAGAAACGTAGGCTCCTTCATCTCCAACCTACAAAGGACTGCATTCCTTAACCCCGTCTTACCTGGACTACACAGCAGTACACAATGTAACCTCGGCTGTAATGAAAACCTGACTCAGAGTGCAGGAATGTACTGTAGTCTACTGTAGGATGACAAGGCGAGAACGCAGAGCTGTCAGGTGTGAGTAATGTGCGCCGATACGAGATTACACGAAATCATGAGAACTCCGCTACCATCAAAAAGGGGGAAAACTCCTATATGCAAAGTTTAACATTTTCTGCTAACAGACACCTCTCCCCCTCACTCCCTTATACAGGCACTTTCAAAAAACCACTTTTTTCTACTTTCATCGCTTGGTTTGCAAACCAGCAGTTCAGATGCGGGGGCTGGAAAAAGGGCCGAGAAGTCCTCATACTTGACCTTTTTAGCTTGAACTGTACGCTTATAGCTTAAAAATCGCTATGAGGTATTTGACAGGCGGGTTATATATTCTTATTTAGCTATAGTTCAGCGTTTGAGCTTTTTTCTCTCTATACAAAGCGACAAAAACATTGAGTCTTTTCAAGGGCCAAGTGCGAGGAGAGGAGACCAATCTTTTTTAGGTTGTCCACCAGGGCTAAGCTACAGCGAGAGACTGCAGAGATCACAAGATCCTAGTAGATGTGTGAGAACACATGTATTAGACAGTCAGTTAGGGTTACCCTAAGACTTCACAAGGGTTGTCACCTAGTTTTCCTACTACCGGAGTAGGAGCTTCATCATTCTCCACATATAAAAACATAGAGAGTCATTTATCAAACTGGTGTAAAGAGTACATCTGGCTTAGTTGCCCATAGCAACCAATCAGATTCCTCCTTTCATTTTGGACAGCTCCTATGGAAAATGAAAGGAGGAATCTGATTGGTTGCTATGGGAAACTAAGCCAAGTCCACTTTACACCAGTTTGATAAATGACCCCCATAATATTAATAAAATATGAATCCTTACACACAATTTTAATTATTCACCCGTTATTCAAATTCCCCCAGAATAAAGATGCTTTATATCTGCAGGACCTCTGCTTGCTGGTTGTGCCAATGCATCCAAACACTACTTTCCTGGACTCTTCCATCAAAATGTATTTTACCATGTGTGAATATCCCATGCATTTTTTTTTTATTATTTAGAATGGGTGGATAGTTTTTGAGATATACATTTTTTTTTTTTTTTTTTTTTTTAAAGTCACTCCATGTCCTGGCTCCATTGCCCTCCTACAGCCCAGCAGACAGCCTCATGTGACCATTTCCATCAGACCCTTCACTCTCGAGCGTCACACATTACACTAATCAACGCAACGCTCTTCTGCGGACCTCTTCATCTATTCTCACCAAGAGAATAACAGAGCCGCCATACTGTTATCCCAATCCTATACCTACTATTATCACAAGGATTGCCCTTCAGATAACCTTTTTCCCCTCACAGAAGCAGCAAACTGACTATGGATTACCCATCTATGTAGGAGGTCTCATCACCTGTGCTGACTGCAGGGGGGGGGGGGGGGGAGGGGGTTAGGATAAGATTTTGTATTGAATCGTCAATGGCATATTGCTGCTGAAATGAAAGAAAAACAGCCAAAAAAAATAAAAATACTATTCTATGAATATGGAGTTAAAGGGGATTTCAGGGATGTTACTACTGATTTCAGGGATGTTACTACTGATGACCTATCCTGAGGATAGGTCATTGGTATCTAATCGGTGGGGGTCCAACACCCGGGACCCCCGCGGATCAGCTGTTTGAGAAAGTACCGGTGCTCCTGTGAGTGCTACTACCTTCCAGCAGCTTACCAAGCACAGCGCATGTGCTTGGTATCGTGCTCAGCTACATTCACCAGTGCCTTCTCAAACAGCTGATCAGCGGGGTGTCAGACCCCCACCGATCAGATACTGATGACCTATCCTGATGATAGGTCATCAGTAGTAACATCCTGGAAAACCCCTTTAAAAAAAAAAATAAAAAACAAAAAATAATAATAAATAATAATAATCTCTTTTCTTATGCAACTGTCCTTTAAAAGCAGACCTACTTACCTACTTTCTAAAATTCAAGGTGTCAAGGTACAAAAAAAAAAAAAAAAAAAAAAAAAAAAAAAAAAAAAAAAAAGTGATTACAGTCAATTCAGCCTTGTCGTGTCACCAGTCTCAATTAATTTAATGTACAGACACACCCACAAATGTTCAAGCGCTGTACTGTACCTTGAGTCGTGGGTACTGAAGAGAACAAAATGTTACAAGTACACCACACCCCGCACGTGTGGCATCGGCTCATTATGCGCGGCTCGGAGATGATTAACCTGCGAGCGGCCAATGGGCTGTGTTTTACTGGTACATCGTGTCCTCTTCCCGTTCCCTGTGATTAAGATCTGGAAGTTTGTGCACATTGTGTCTGATGTGACAGTGTGTACTGTACTGATGAGGTGGCAGACTGGATTTGGAAACTGGTACAGACCGTGTGTGTGGGAAGAATAGAGATGGCACCTCCATTGTGCAAGGTTACATAATTGGGCACGGATAATTCGTGTGTACGCTGGAACATTTACAGCGGTGGAAAACAGAACGCAATTAAATGTCCCCTAAACAGCCTCAAAAAGATACTCATTATCAAAAATTGCAGGATAGCTGCAAAAAGTCCTGATCCTGTCTTATCAAGTGGCACTGAGCTTCCATGTAATGCAGCAGCTAAAAATGAAATTATATATATATAATTTAAAAAAAAAAAAAAAAAAATCTAACAGGTAAGTTCCACTGAATTATAAGACTAATACCACGGATGCTGAACGGTGTGTGTTCCGTAATTTGCGGAACACACATCGCCGGCACCCCATAGAAGATGCCTATTCTTGTCCACTCTTGCGGACAAGAATAGGACATGTTCTATATTTTCTTGCGGAGCCGTGGAATAGGTGCGGACCCATTCATTTCAATAGGGCCACAAAAGAGGAGGACTGCACACAGTGTGTTGTCCGCATCCATTGTTCCGTTCCGTGGCCCCGCAAAAAATATAGAACATGCCCTATTCGTGTCCGCAATTGTGGACAAGGATAGGCATTTTCTATATAGCGCCGGCCATGTGCGGTCCGCAAAATGCAGAACTCACACAGCCGATATCTATGTTTAGCGGACCACAAAATACAGCAGTCGTGTGAAAGCACTCTAAGGCTCCATTCACACATTCTGTTTTTCTTTCCTGATTTGATCCCGATTTTTTCAGGACCCATTGAAATGAATGGATCCAGATCAGGATCAGGATCGAATCAGGAAAGAAAAACAGGACGTGTGAATGGAGCCTAAGGCTACTTTCACTCTTGCGTAGTTAATTATTCCAGAATTGAGATCCGGCAAAGGATCATTGTTTTCAGTGACCGATCCGTTTTTTTCCGTTTTTATGACCAGAGACTAAACCGGTCACAAAACAGAATGCTGACAGAACACAAGACATCCTGAACAGATCTCTTTCCTTTCAGATTGCATTAGGACTAAACAGAGGAGTTTTTCCGATATGAAGATCCTCTGCCAGATCTAAATACCAGAAACCAACAACGCAAGTGTGAAACAGGCCCAATCTGGGGAAAGAAATAAAAAAAACTAATTCTAGTCTTTTTAAATGGTGATTTTCTATATGATCCCGGGCAAGTCCTATTATTATTCTGAACATTTCCTACTTTTGAGGTGGGCAGCACTTAGCTCATGAAGGAAGTCCTGTGTCGTGAGCTGGCTTGGTGGGTATACAAGGTGTGAGATAGGCTGTCTGCACACATGTCCCTCGTCATGTGTAAAAAGGGACGATTTATCAGAGTTGCAAAAATGATAACTATTGGCTTTCGGGCCAAGGGGGGGGGGCGGTATTTCACATTGAACAAACTGTACCATCCACTGGCAGCATGTTATGGAGCAGGAGGAGCTGAGCAGATGCATAAATAGTTTTGCAGGAAAAGGACTCAGCCTACAGCCTTAAACTTAAAGGGAACCTGTCAGCTCCGAAAAAAACCCTGAACTAGAGTAAGAGATGTACAGTGTAAGTGATGCTGAATCCGATTACATAATTTGTATCTTCATACCCGCTTCCATTCTGACGCTGTGCTCCCACAAACCAGCAGTAAAATGCATTGACAGGACTCTTCTTTGAGTCCTCTCCATTATATGAGTGAGTCCAGTAGTCCTCTCAGTGCATTTTACTGCAGGTTTGTCAGAGCACAGCGTCAGAATGGAAGTGAGTATGAAGATAAAACTTACATAACCAGACTCGACGTCCCTTACACTATACACCGCTTACTCTAGTTTGGAGGGTGTTTCAGAGTTGACAGGTTCCCTTTAAGGGTGGGGCACCCTGAATCTAGGAGCACCAGAGAGATTGTGCTACCAGCACCCAAGGATGAGTGGTTTACTGCAGACGTCCGTAGCTTCTAACCTGTGTAGAATGAAGCTGGACTTATCTCCCCCTGCTCACAACTATCAAAATCACCCAGCATCTCGTAACTTGGTTGGTCAATCTCAATGACTATATAAAGATGCTAAACTCTACACCATACAGAGCAGTTATGTGACCTTACCTATGATGTTCAACAGAGTCATTGTCTGGAAGGTTTGCTCCACACACACTGCATCGCTCACTCATATTTCTACCATCGTTCTTCATCCCAGCGGCAATTTCACCTAGCTTGTTAAAGAGCTCTCGCTGAATGAAGCCTTGGGGAAGAAGTCCACCGTAAGCACTAAAGTCCATTGATACAGCCAGTGCTGGTTGCATGTGAAGAGCAGAAGCCATAGAGGTTGGCACAGTAAGCATGGTTTCACCCTTATGGTTTGGTAGGACGGAATAGACGCTCAGATGTTTCTCTGCATGGGAAATTGCATGTTCTTGTCCAAGGGTAAAACCTTGACTCAATTCCAAAGACTGCTCAGGAGCGTTCTCATCACGGTTAAAGCTCAGATCTCGAGCGCTTGTGATGACACTGCTGCGGGTTGGGGTTCCTGGACTCTCCTTGGCCTTTTCATCGGATTTGTCTCCACCAGATGCACTGGATTCTGCAGTTGGGCTAGCATGGTTGGTGCCTTCATCAACCTGCATGACTTCTGTTTTCACCTCGGCAAGACTTTGAAGTCTGCTGGTGGAGTGCAAGTCTAGTGCATTTTGTTGCAGTGCTCCTTGGAGCAACGACTGGCCAATGGTCATTAAACTATCCACAGCAGTCTTGGTTGGGCTCATACCAGAAAGTCCGTAGGACGTTGACACTGATGGACTTTGATCCACCAAGCTCTGACTGCCCATGCTGGCATAACCGCTTTCTTCACTGGAATGCTTTGCGTTCAACATGTTTTTAATAAATCTTGATTTTCTGTCTTCTTCCTCGTCCATGGCCCTCTCACTTGTACAAAGGTCACCATCATTCTCTTCTGAAGCTTGAATAGTTTCTAGAATCTTCAGACATTGCTCTTCTAAATACTCAATTTCTAGAATTTCGGCTGCATACAGGAGGTCATCCAAATCTTCCACCTTGGCCTGCAGAGTGGCAGTGTAAGCATACTCCAAAATCTGTTGAAAAGTCTTTGGCGACAAAAAGTCCAATGTGTAATGCTGGCTGCTACGGTGGAAAAGTATTTCAAACATCTTACTAGTACAAGCCAATACTGTCCTATGGGCATGAAACTCTTGAGTATCCACCATGATCACCACATCACAGAGCGTCCCCGCCAACCGCATTTGGTTGGCTTTCAGGAGAAGCCCCGTGGGGTGATTGGGGTTTTGCAACTGTATCATACCCATATTAGTCAAATCCATAATTCTCCTGGGTTCTAGTCATTAGTCTATCTGTTGCTTGATATGGTGGGCCAAACTCGGAAACCAATGGACCTAGACGTGGAAGAAGAAAGAAAAAAAAAAAAAAAAAAGAAAGTTCAGCCACTCATGAAAGTAATGCACTGAAAGCATGAACAGGTCATCATTTTTCTCTCTACCCAAAATGAGAACTTACAAAAACATCATCCTATTCTACCAACAGGGCTGGCCTCAGTAGTGTGTGACCTGTGTTGTCATAGGGGGGTGGACAACCTGTGGCACCACTTTCCCTAAACCTATGGTAAAGTAGTTCTACCACATGCAGCTTAAAGGGGTTGTCCATCATTCTTTTTGTAAGGTGTTTAATGGATTTTAAAAAAAAAGAAGCAATCTTCACCTTAGCAATACCCCCCTCCCCCCTTAGGGTCCGGCTGTTCCGTTCAACAAAATACATACGGTCGTGTGCATGAGCCCTAAGTGGAAGTAAACAGAAGATGGTGCACAAAAAACCTAAGGTCAGCCCTGGATGTTACACAACAATGTACAACTAAAATAACAGTCTAGGTCACTAAATGTTACCTAAGATCTGTTCCAAAAATACTACAACTGAATCCGTTATTCTACTTAAAGGGGTTGCGCCACTAAAAATATTCAAACCAGCAGCTGGATCTAAATACTTTTGTAATTGCATGCAATTAAACATTTGGCACAACCAACGAGAGATTCAATAAAATGTATCTGTATAGCGCCGCCTGCTGGTTGTCCTTTTCCTTATTTCTTGTCCACCTCACTAAGGTGGTCACACATGCTCAGTTTAAATCTTCAACTGCCACCAGCCATAGCTTCTATTAGAAGCGGTGTCAGTTACAGAGAAAGAGCTACAGCTGGAAGGACACGACCCCAAGCTCCTAGTCTGAAAAGAATCTAGCAGAGCAATTAGAGCAGTGTATTGGGGTGGTTCTCTGGTTCCATGTGAGGTACAGGAGCTGGTTCTAGCTACTTTATGATGTCCGATTTTCTTTTTTTTACGTCACTCATGGTCTATTATAAAGTGAAGAATGATTGAGATTCCCAATGTCAAAACAGATCTAAAAGATTTTTTCCCCCTCTGGACAGACATTTGTTTAAAAAGGGCCAAAAGTTTGCTTAGCCAAGAATGACCTGATGGTCCTTGTCACATGATGGAACTCGAAGACAGTACAAGAGACATAAAATCTGTTGAAGGACAGGGGGTCAAGAGTTCTAGTAGATGCACAAGATCCAGAGGAAGAAAAGGTTAGCAAGTGGAGCTCCATGGGGACTTCTGCTAGAAGCAATGATCTGAAATGTCTTCATTAGTGACATAAATGATTGAGGAGGAATGCTTCCACAACAATGGCAGAGATCTTGACATTCCAGAGAAGGAAACCAAAGAAACATTGGTAGACATACAACCTACATAACGAGTGAGAAAAACGTAAACTTATAAAAGATGAGCGGCTACAGTACTGCAGAATACTGTAATGGGACTAAGCAGGGAGAGGGACTGAAGACATACCAACGACCAAGGCTGCAGATAGATCAAAGGGTGTAGGACCTACATGGAGAGAAGCTAAGGCTCTGTTCACAGGGGGATAACTAACATCACCATGCCATCAGCAGAACTTCTTGTACAACGAACCCTCTACAACCAGGGTTACTACAGAAGCGTTGAGGTTCAGCGCAGAGATTTTACATAGGACTGCAGGTCAAGAGAAAACGTTATCCTAATCACGCACAGTAGACTACATCTGATGAAGGGAATTCAGCTCTGCTACCTCTATAAAGGAAGCCATCACAAGCGGTTATTGTCTGATCAGTTGGACCCATGTTCTTTCGTCACTTACTGGTACATTTGGACTCAATCAGAACCGAAAAGTCAACGGGTGCCACTCTGAAGACACCAGGTACTCATCTACTCCAGGAGGAACCATCTAGAACTTACTACCAGATATCTAACCACAGGTTCCTGACCGGCGAGAGGCTTTGTAGAAGGTTGCAGTCTTAATAAACTGAAGATTTTAGCTAGCATCTTAAAGCGCTGTAGCGGTATAACGCTATCTGATGGCGATGATAAAACCTATCCATCATTTCAGCTTCTAAAACTCCCATGAAATGTAGATCTAAGAGACGGGTCACATAAACAGGGGGCAACAGTCACTGCCAAAACAATTAAAAATCTCTAAAAACACACAAATGCTGATGAGTTTAGTACATCGCAGCTTTAGCATTTCTAGTCCTACAATGGCGAGCAAGTGACTTTCATTTCCGTGTCGCCCCCTACACCGCCAGATCAGAAGAAATGCTTCAAAACGGAGAATTTTATTATTAATGTACAAATTTCACTAAAAGCCACTGATCGCTCTACATAACGGCGGGGCCAACTCTCTGGCGCACAGAGCGGCAACAGCCATAAACACAGGTTTGCTTTACCCGCTAAACAATAGAAACGCGCAGTCCGGAGGGACGCTTTATGGGACTTGTCAGACGGAGAAGAATGGTGACAATGGAAGTTTGTGTAACAAAAAGTACAAAGCGTAATGCTTTCACATTAAACCTATTGTTGAGCGGCACCTCAAGAAAAGGAAGGGGGGAGGAGGGTTAATAATCTCCCATGTGTGTTCTGTAATGGAGGAGCGCTAACACTTTTTGGAGACAAAAAGAGGTGAAGTCCTATCTTCTGGAAGCTCAAGAGTTAAACTAAAAAAAAAAAAAAAAAATTAAGAAAAATCTACAATAATTTTTACAGTTTCTATTTCTATTTGGAGAAGAATATTAAGTTCTGGTTACAAGAGGCGCGTGCGTAATAAGAGCGATATCGCTCCGCGCTAGACATTAAAAGGACGGCGACCTTTATAAAAGGAAATGAATATTGCTGCGCCGTCTTACTAATCAATATAGGTCATCAGCTCATTTCCAAGCACTCTGCCAACGCCTGCTTCAAATCTAGGTTCGGATGGGCTCAGATTCGCTCACGTTTCACAATCCAGTGCGGTTATTACTGTCTGCAAGAGATTAGGGAGTCCTGTGCCTTTAAGTGCCAACATTTACTCCCAAATGTAACAGAGCGCCTCCTGATGGCCGCACAAGAGGCGAGCCCACAGACACAGGAGAAGAAGTGTCATCCTATGGAGCCTTCACAAACCGTCAGATTCCCACCGCCTCCCAGCAATGGGCAGATTTACATGGGGCTGCATCGTTCCGTAGCTCCACGGCTCTGCTACATCTCCATCTGAAATGTTCCCTTGTGTCGGTTGTAATGTCAGATGTTTTAAAGCGGGGCTGCTCAATCTGTGGTCCCTGCAGCTGTTGTAAACTACAACTACCAGCATGGCTGGACAACCTGTAACTATTAGGGCATGCTGGGAGTTGTAGTTTGGAGGGGCTGCAGGTTGATTGTCCCTGACATTACAACCGACCCAAAACTAGGGAACATTTCAGATCCTACAGAAGACCCATCCTATAAACCACCTGACGCCCCTAAAACCGTGTGGACTCCACCAACAGACCCTCGGCGTTAGGTTTACATTCAGAAGGTACCGTGCCTGGAGTTAGCCAACATTCCTACAGGTCCAAGTCAAACACCGTCACGTCCATCCGAAATTTAAGATCCACAATGAAGGAGGGCTGAGGAGCCCCCGGTACAGAGAGAAGGATCAAGGATGGAAAGAAGACAAATAAGTCAAGATAAAAAGAGGGCTAAGAAACCCCCCCCCATAAGAGCGGCTGGTCCTATTGTGCGGCCAGAGGCAAGAATGTTTTTGTCTGTGGCAAAGTACAAGGCAGTTCCACAGGGCGAGGGTCAGAAGGATGGAAACTACAACCCCCAACGGACAGAACCCTGGGTGATGTCACCCGGCAAATATCACCTCTGGCACTTTAACCACCTGCGCGGCTTATCAATCAGGGTACAGGAGAATCCAGGGTCATTGATTACTGGAAGCCGGCTACAATCCCAGCTTTAAGGGGGGGGGGGGCGTCACGCCTAATGTATGAGGAGCTAAAATATGGGCTACAGTTCAGAATCCGGATTTCTGCTCCTCTTCACCGAGGTGTAAGCGGTTTCCAGAAGGAGCTGCTAAATAGATACAAGGTAGAGCAAGAAAGCGCAAGACAATGGCAAGTTCTAGCCGAGACCACCATCCGATCAACTCCAATAATGACCCCCCCACAACAGATCCATACATCGAGGCTACCTTCCCCCCGACATGCTAGATTTCACGGATTCAGACCCTTTTCTCTGGAGCTTGGGGGGTTGCCTCCATTGACAGAGCTCCTTTTGATGACTTGGAAGGGTTAATGAGTCAACTATTAAAGCCCTTTATCAGCCGTGTATCCCCCCCCCCAACCACCTTTTAAAAACTACTTTGAGGAAAATTATACCCAAAAAAATACAAACAAAAATAATCAATATCAGCGAAGATTAGATGATGGGGGGGGGGCAATTAACCCCTGCAGGACCACACAGGCATAGAAATATCTACTATAGGATGCTATGAACTAGAACAGGTAAACCCTGAGCGGGAGCGCAGACAGTCTGCTTGATATTCACACTGAGGTGGAGAACGTGGGCTTTTTTTTTTTTCGGATCTGTCTGGCGACCACACGGAATGAATATCTGAATATTAAGTAAAGCGTCCAGCGGTAAATCATCACAGGCAGCATGCCCAATGAGCAGGGTACGGGGAGAGTCCCAAAAATGTCCCCCCGATTCAGGGGGTCCAACCTATAGACATATATATTTATATACATACATAAAAGGAGGAGAGGATGATAGGTGTAGGAGGAGAGGATGATAGGGGTGCACATGCAATGACCATTACTGAATGGATCCATACACAAGACCAGACTCCGAATTCAACAGATGGACGCCAAGGCAGAGGGCACGGACTGGGCACTGGGAAGGGGGCACTATTTGGGAGAAGGAGCTGCAGATCCCTTGCCTTGTCTTGGATGGAGGAGACAAACAAGGGATGATTATGCATGTCACCTCACAGCCCTTTAAACCTGCCAGAGCCGGTAACGCATGCGGTTCTGTTAAGCCCTTCATGACATGAACTTTTTCTCCCAGTCCCCGTGCAGTATCCCTTCCCCCGGTGTGCACGGGGATATACAAGCAACTTTGTAACAAGGTAAGCATTCCTGTCAGTGACTACTACTACTCCTTCTCCTCGTGCGCATGATGGGAGTGATGGAGGCTACAGGCTGAAGTTGGAGCACTCACCTGTGTGCTGTCCCCCGGCTCTCTCCGCAGGCATGTATGTATGGAGGCTAGAGGTGAGTGAGAGGAGATGCGCCGTCAAAGCCGCAGCGGCAGCCGGCTCCAGCAGTTCACACTGCCCGCTCTCATGCTCACTAGCTCCTCTCTTCTTTAAGGTTAGCAAATCAACACAGCGGTGACGTCACGCGCGGCGCCCGAACACATGCCTCCCCCCCCCTCCTCACACATAATGGATCGGCCCCACCGCCATGTTTACTGCTGGCAGAGAGAGAAGAGATGCTGAGCGCCTGTCATCTCGGATGGAGAGGAGGCTCAGCGGTGGTCAGTACTGGAGGCGGAGGGACTACAAGTCCCAGGAGGTCCTAGGGAGAAAAAAAACTTTATGGGATTTAATGAGCGAAGGGGTATCAGCTGGTACCTAGGGGGCAGTGTGTAGGCTTGCTGAGAGTTGTAGTTCGTCAGTAGGGGGAGTCGCTCTGTATGATGTTGAATTGTGATGAAGGCATGATTATTAATATAATAATAATAATTTGAAGATACATTTTAAGCAAAAAGATGTCTGGAAAATGAATGACAATTGATATTATGGTATGGATATTTACTGAAATAATCTATGAATTTGTCACAATTTGTAGAAGAATGAATGAAACTGCATTGTGGGAAATATATATCATATGTATCAAGTACATATAGCTAGATATTATGTGTACTCAATATCTATGTAATATAGTGTATATAATATGTAATATACTCAATATAATATGTAATAAGTTATTACTTTCTCTCTCTCTCTTTCTCTCTCTCTCTCTCTCTCTATATATATATATTACTCACTTTATATATAATTTAATATAATCTTTCTATATGTATATATATGTAATATACTCTATCTTCCTCACATCTATCAATCTATCTATTATCTATATATATTTATCTATCTATTATCTATATATATTTATTTATCTATCATCTATCTAATATCATATCTATCTAATATCTATCTAATATCTATCTATCTAATATCTATGATCTTTCTATCTAATATCATCTATCTATTATCATCTATTATCTATCTATCCTCAGCCACCCTCCACTATAATATGTCATATCTGATCCTGACGTGAGGAAGGGGCTGCAGGTCGTTCTTATACATCATGTTAAGACGCTGCCTCTACCATTGCAGTTGGCTGGTTATGCTGGTACTTGTTGTCCCGCTGGAGGTGCCTTTGAGTATATTTCTCCTGCCGTACATGTGGCAGTGAATGTAACCCCGTCTCTCTTGCTATGACTCTGTGATCTGGGTTATTTCTCCGTTAACTGCATTAATGTTCATTCATTTACTAATTTCTTTCATAATCCAGCAAAGAATTCCAAGTGGACGACGTGGTATATCTATCTATCTATCTATCTATCTATCTATCTATCTATCTATCACCTTTTATATATCTATTATCTATCTGTCTGTCTGTCTATCCATCTATAGTGAAACCTCCTCAAAAGACCACCCCTTATGCAGACCAGGTTTCCTGTGACTTCTATTCGGTAAGGGGGGGGGGGGATATAAGCGGTATATAAGACTACAGATGTTCCAAGTATTTTGGTAGTTAAATGGGTTATCAGACATCATACAGTAGATGACAATCTCTTTCTAACAAAGCTAGAACCAGCCCTGTACCTCACATGCATCCAGAGATCATCCATTGTTCCAATTGCTCTGTTCTATTACTAGCTGGCAGCTCAGGGGGCGTGTACTTTTCAGGGGGTGTGTCCTGTAACTGTCACATCTTCTAACAGTAGACATGGCTAGTGGCAGTTGAAGGATGGAACTGAGCATGTGCGACCACATCAGAGAGGTGGACAGAGAGACGGGGACAAGAACAGCAGGTGGCGCTATACCTATACATTTTATTGAGTAACTCAGTGGCTATACCAATTTAATGACATGCAATTACAAGTATTCAGACCCAGATGATGGTTTGTGAAATGTAGAATATTTTTTTTTTTTGTAAAAGCCAATGAAGCTATTTGAACAGTAACTAAAAAATCATACACTGCATTCTGAAGCCCCTGCATTGAGCACCGCTGCTCCTGTCCTCACCGCTGCTACAGCCATGATGTGATGTGTTAGTCTGCAGTGATGATGTGCCTATATACTATCTATTATCTATCATCTATCTATTATCTATCATCTATCTATTATCTATCTATCTATCTATCATCATCTATCTATCTAATGGTCTAATCAGTGGTCTCGTGCCTATATACTACACGTGACCACTGCGACCAGTCATTTGCCTCAGCAGTACACAGAACAAGACCACTGAGGCCAGTGATCGGCTGCAGCAGTCACATGCAGTATATGGCCACAACACCGCTGCAGCCATGACGCCGGCTGGATCAGAGTGGTGGTGATGAAATGGTCAGTATACATAGTTTAATATCTTCAGAGACCAAAGAAAAAAACATGGACAACCCTTTTATTTTCTTCTAAAATATTGAATGGATTTCCATTGATTGTAGAGATATCAGGAAATTATCATTCTATTTAAGACAAAACTCTGGTGGGGAAAAAGTTGCCAATTTTGGCACACATATATATTTTTTTTTATAGAGCTTTGTCAGCATGATCAACCCTGTTAAACCAGATATGCTGCCAGGTGGGGTTGATCATGCTGATTTAAACGTTACCTTTCTTTTGTCTGTGTGTCAAACAGCTCCAGAGATATCTGTGTATTTCATATGCAAATGAGTGTATTGGAGCATCAGGGGGCGGGGCTGATCCCTTGAAGCAGCGCTTTGTAACACCCCCTGTGCTCTGCACACTCCCGCTCTCCTTCATTGACAGAAATAGACATCAACATGCTGAGGGCAGAGCTGTGTTCTAGTATGTACATATCATATACACTACTTACTATAGCCTTACCATGTTGAGAATTGTCACCATGTAGCCGAACCCTAAAATTTACGACTTTTGTAAAAAAGTCCACCATTGTACTGGAGTTAGATCACAACTTTTTTGTGACCTTTTTAAAAAGTTGCGGTTGAATCTGCCATACCCTTCAGTAACTGGAGTAGCTCACCGCACCCACTTTTCAAAAGTGGAGCGAGCGACATAAAAAAGAGTTGCACAAAAATTTGCATCCCTTTGTCACCACATTTCTGCCCCTTAGTATTAACGTACTAACGGCCCCCTTACACATGAAGAATCGGAGGTGTGGAATTTTAATGCCCAATTCCTTTGTTTTCCCCGGAAATAAGCTGCCGCCAGGGGCAGTGGCCTTCTCCACTTGTCTCAGCCGCCGTGTGTGTGGGGAGTCAGGGAAGATGGCTGATCCTTCAGCCAACAGCTGTTGAAGGTATAAGGGCACCCACATACACTACACCATTCACCACTACATCATTCGGGGTCTATTTCACTCTGACAGTCAGGGATGTTAGTGACCTTTCTGTCTGTGAATGGAACCGCGCTGACCCGTGCACTCCATGTCCATCCCATGACCAGGACGGGTTTTCTATGGAAGAACTTGTCTCACTGTAATATGAGAACACATAATCCGTAGATCTGACATTGAATCTGGATCCCGTGTAGCAGTAAAGAGTCTGTGCCGGTTTACCTCAACTTTGTGATGCGAGAATATTTCTGTTCACTAGATGCTGTGATGTAAATTAGACTTGTCCTCACTTCTTCTGCCCCCAGAGAGCGGACCTGACAAGCATTCCTGGCGAGGTCGACCGTCACAGAGCGGTTCAGGCCAATTTGGCCATGAGACTTTTTTTTTTTTAATTTTTAATTTGTTTTTTTTTTTCTGTTTGAAGCCACAGCGGCCGGATGCTACATGGGTAGAAGCAGCAGTTTTGTTATTTGGTGTATTCATACTCAGAAGCTGTGACGTACTGCGCGCGTCCTACTCAACCATCCACCGCAGATACCATCGTTTTCTATAGAAGATGTTTCTGGGACACGGCGATCTTGGTTGCGCGACAACTCTCGTGCTCAAGGATCTCAGTGTAGGGATGCTAGCATAGAACTAACACATCTGATGTGATCGTGACCACAGAATCCCAAATAATCCAGCAGTGTTGGATCCTTTGTGATTCCAGGGTCACAGCACACGTGCGAGTCTCAGTGCGACCCCATTAATTTCTATGCTAGCATCGCTGCACTGCGATCCGTGAGCACGACTGTTGTCACATACCTAACAGCGCAGCCACGTGTGGCCTCAAGGCTGCAGGTTGCATGCAGAAAGTCCACAGCGTGGCTTCCGCACCAGAAAGCCGCCGGATGATTGAACAGATGATTGTTTTCAATGGGAGGCTGTGGTTTACAACTGCGCCATGAAATGTCATGTCCTTTTCTGGCCCAGTTGCGGCTATAAACTTTTTTGCATGGAATCCATACCAACAAAGTGGTTGAGATTTTAGAAAAAAACTTACATCCTAAACTAACTTGTACTGACGGCGTGCTAGTTTGTGCTGCAGCTTTTACCTTCAGCCTTTGCATGGTTGAAAGCAGTGAAAGACCCGAAGCATTTCCTGCAGGAATCCGGCGGCAAAAACCTGCCCATTTCATGAAGAGGAGAGCGAAGTATAAGGCCGCCTGCGCACGTTGCGGAATACGTGCGTTTTTTCTGTGTGGATGAGACTTTAGCAAATCCCATCCACACCCTGTGGAAAAAATCTGCAGCCTAAACTTACTTGCGGTGTAGATTTTTGAATCCTCAACACGTGAATTTATGCTGCGGAATTTCACTGCGAATTTCACCCTTTGGTAAATTTTGCAACAAATCGTCAGAAAAATTTTATTTCATTTTGGAGCGAAAATGTTGTGAAATCCTTTGTAGAAATTCCACTGTCCGACATCCACCTCGTGTGACCTTACCCTAAGGGCTCATTCATGCGGTCGTTGTGTGCCCGTATTGCGGTCCGCAATACACGGGCACCGGCCATGTGAACTCTGCATCACTGATCACGGACCCATTCTCTTGAATGGGTCTGCAATCACGGAGATGCGGTGCGGTGCCGAACGGAGGCATGGATCGGAACATGTTCTATGTTTTTGCGGTGCGGACAGTCGGATGCGGATTGTGGATCCCATTGAAGTGAATGGGTCCGTGATCCGCATGCGTAAGGACCACAGTAGGTGCCCGAGCACGGGCACGGCCACACAACGGCCGTGTGAACGAGCCCTAAGGCCTCTTTTAAACGTTAAAAGCAGATCCGCAAAAAATCAGGATGACGTCCATGTTGCATCCGTTTTTTGTTTTTTTTTGTGGATCCATTGTAACAATGCCTATTGTCCACAAAACAGACAAGAGTAGGAAGTGTTCTATCTTTTTTGCGGGACAACGCAACGGACATACAGATGCGGACAGCACGCAGATTGAAATGAATGGGCATCCAATATTCAAAAAATGTGGATCAGATGCAAAACAAAAATACGTTTGTGTGAATGGGGCCCATTGGTGGATTTACATGCCACAGATTTGTTCACTTTCTATTGCAAAGGAGAAAAAATCTGCAACAAGTCTGTCACGTGTGAATTCGCTCTAAGAACTTACATGGAGCAGATTGTCGTGGAAATTTTTGCTCTAGAAATTTAGTTCTAGTCATCAGAATTAAAAGGATGGTGCAGCCTGTTTACATTACATCCTCAGCATAGGTCATCAATATATGATCTGGGGGGGGTCCGACCCCCCACGATCAGCAGTTTGAAGAGGAGACACCGCGGCATACAAGCGCTACTTCCTCTCCATTACACTGCCCTTTGTCTCGGAAGTCTCGGTGGTGCACTGTAATCACCAGTACTCCCTCTATTCACATGAATTGGACAAGTACTGAGAATTAGGGCTCATGCACACGACTATATTGTTTTGCCGTCCGCAAATTGCAAATCTGCAAGACACGGATACCAGCCGTGTGCATTCCGCATTTTGTGGAATGGAGCGGCTGGCCCCTAATAAAAAAGTCCTATCCTTGTCCATAATGTGGACAATAATAGGACGTGGTCTATTTTTTTTTTTCAGAGTGGACATACGGAGACGAAACGCACACAGGGGAATTTCCATTTTTTTGCGGCCCCATTTTAGTGAATGGTTCCGCAAGTGGCAGTGTAATGAAGAGGAGAGCAGCACTTTAAGTGGTTTCTGAGACACGTGCATGGATTTCTGCAAACCTAGTTGTGCAACACATATACCGCATGGAAATGTACCCTAAGGGCTCATGCACACAGCCGGGCAAACGGCGGATCCACAATATACGGGCACTTGAATGAGTCCGCATTACAGAAGGTTTGGTGCATGCACTACTTTTTTGCGGTGCGGACGGATCACTGACCCATTCAAGCTGAATGGGTGTGGATCCATCTGTGGAATTCGTATGGATGTTGCCTGTGCATTAGGGACTGCAAATTGCGTGAGCCCAAAGGCAAGTTTCACACTAGCGCTTATTATCCGGCAGGCCGTTCTGGCAGGGAACAGCCTTAGGATTTCTCTACATTCCGACTTTGCTGGTCTCCATTATAGTTTATGGGGCCGGATGACGACGCTTTAGCTTCCAGCAGTGCCAGAATGCAGAGAGATCCTAGGGCTGGGTTCACACGTGACTGATTAGCTGCAGATTTTCTGCCGCAGAAAAAAATGCAAAGAGTGCGTGCACATGCTGCCGATTTGGTTGCAGAAGAGCTGCAGATTAGACGCAGGGGGTCATTTATCAAGACTGGTCTTAGGCTACAGCTACACGAGACATAGTGCACAACTACACTCACAACAGTTGTCGTGCGACAATTTTTACAATGGAAGTCTATGGTGTCGCACTGCGACATGCTGCGACTGCGACACGACAGTCGCAGAAAAACCCATCCAAAATGCATTTTTTGCGACTGTCGTGTCGCAGTCGCAGCATGTCGCATTGCGACACCATAGACTTCTATTATAAAAATTGTCGGGCAACTTTGGTGCGACAAGAAGTCGCGCGACAACTGTCGTCGTGTAGCCCTAGCCTTAATCCCCATACACTGGAGGCAGACGCGCCAAAGTTTGTAGAGCCGCTGGCGCTTGGTTCCGACCGCCTGTGTATGGTTTAAACTACGCCAGCTCCCTTGCTAGCGTAGTTAAGACAATTTTCCGCTCTGCATACTGGCATAACGCCACACCCTCTTTTTCTGCCACCTTGGAAAATTGTCTTGAGCGGGGAAAAATGGCACCTTAAGGCCCCATTCACACGTCCGTATTTTGCGGATCCGCAAAACACGGACACCGGAAATGTGCATTCCGCAATTTGCGGAACGCACATAATAGAAATGCCTTTTCTTGTCCGTGTATTCGGACAAGAATAGGACATGTTCTATTTTTTTCGGGAGCCGCGGAACGGAAGTGCAAAGTGTACCGAAAGTGTACCGTCCGCATCTTTTGCGGCCCCATTGAAATGAATGGATCCGCATCCTATCTGCATAATTGTCCGCAAATTCGGAAACGTATGCGGAGAGGATGTGGATGCAAAATACGGACGTGTGAATGGGGCCTAAATATGCCAAAAAGTGCTGTATATTTCTTAATAAACGACCCCCGCTGTCTTTTAATTGAAAAGGATTAAATCCGCTGTATAAACTGATATGCTGCAGATTTCAATCCACAGCTTTTCTGACACTTTTTTTTTTTACACAGTAGTACATGGAATTCTGAAATTCTCCTCCACATTGCTGGTATCATACAATGCTGCAAATTTGCCGTCCAAAAATCCACAACAGTAATGCCCCTTTCACACGAGCGGGAGACTCGCATGTCTCCTGCAACGCATCTACAGGGCTGGACTCCGGCACTGACTGGGATCACATATAATGCTATGCGATCCCTGTCAGTGCTGAGTCCAGCCCTGTAGATGCGTCGCGGGAGACATGCGAGTCTCCCGCTCGTGTGAAAGAGGCATAAATCCGCAGCTAATCAGTCTCGTGTGAACCCAGCCTAAGGGTATATGCATATTACATGCAGATCTTTGTGCGGAAAATCCGCAGCATCTTATAGTACCAGGTAAGGGCTCATGCACACGGCCGTTGGGTCTGCAATACACGGGCATCGGCCATGTGCACCCTGCATCACGGATCACAGACCCATTCACTGGAGTGTGTCCACAATCCCGGAGATGCGGAACGGAGGCACTAGGAGTGCTTCCGTGGTGTTTCTGTCCGTGCCGCCAGACCACATGCATTACTTTTTTGTGGTGCGGACCATCGGATGCGGATCGCGGACCCCATTCAAGTGAATGGGTTCTCGATCTGCATGCGGTGGACCGCAATTTTGCACGTTCATGTGCATGAGCCCTAAGTAGGCATTGCAAAGTATTGCAGTATTGCAAAGCACAGGGTAAGATTTGAGGCAAATGTGTGACAAAATCTGCAAGTAACAGAACTGCAAGAAACTGCAAAAAAATCCATGTGGAAAATAGGCATAAACTACACTACTGGATGCCTGTACTCTAAGGCCGTCTGCAAACAAGTGCGCATGAGCGCACAAATCTCCGTGCAGAGTAAAGTGCGTTTCTGCAACATATTTACTCTAAAATTATGCAGTTTTGCAGCAGATCTCACCCTTAGGCCAAATTCACACGACCATATGAATGGGGCCGTATGTATTCCGCAAAATTGCGGAATACATGCAGCCCCATTCACCTCTATTGTAGCGCACAGCCTCGGCACGGAGACAGCTCCGCATAAAAAGATAGAACATGTCCTATACTTGTCCGTACGCACGGACAAGTATAGGCATTTTCAATGGGGCCGCCCGGCATGTGTTCCGAGCACTGCGGAACACACGCCGGGCGGCCCCCGTATTTTTGCTTGTCCGCAATAATGCGGACCCTCAAAAATACAGCCGTCTGAACGGGGCCTTAGGCTACATGCACACGACTGTATGTGTTTTGCGGTCTGCAAATTGCGGATCCGCAAAAAAAACGGATGACGTTCCGTATGGCATTCGTGTTTCCGTTTTTTTGTGGATCCATTGTAACAATGCCTATCCTTGTCTGTTTTGCAGACAAGAATAGGACATGTTCTATTTTTTTTGCGGGGCTACGGAACGGACATACTGATGCGGATTGCACACAGTGTGCTATCCGCGTTTTTTGCTGACCCATTGAAATGAATGGGTCCGCATCCTATCCGCAAAAAAAACGTAACGGATGCGGAAACAAAATACGTTCGTGTGCATGAGGCCTTAACGAGAAAAGGGTGAAATCTGCACGGCAAGTCAATTTCTGCACAGAAAAAATAATCTCATACACTGCTGTGCTGTACTGCAGTTCTTCCACGCATGTATTCTGCAACTTCTGCAGGTGACCTTAAGGTATGTTCACACGGCTAAAATTTGCCGCTGATCTGCCACTGATTCCATGGCAAATCCATATGCCAAGCTCACCACCAGTTTTTCCATCGACTTTAGGCTTCCTAAACACACTGCAGATTACGCAGGTTTTTTCTGTGCAGATTTTTGTGCTGAAAAACCACAGTGTAAGGCCTCATGCACACGAACGTGTGCCGGCCGTGCCCGTGCTGAGGGCCGCAAACTGCGGTCCGCAATGCACGGGCACTGACCATGAGGCCACCGCATGCAGATCGCGGACCCATTCACTTGAATGGGGTCCGCGATCCGCATCCGAGGGTCCGCACCGCAAAAAATGTAGTGCTTGTGCTACTTTTTTGCGGTGCGGAGGCACAGCCAGAAACACCACCGAAGCACACCGTAGTGCTTCCATGGTGTTCCGATCCGTGCCTCCGCTCCGCATCTCCCGGTTCACTTCAATGGGTCCGCGATCCGTGATGCGGGCTGTACACGGCCGGTGCCCGATTATTGCGGACCCGCCGTATGCGGCCCGCAGCACGGGCACGGCTGGCACACGTTCGTGTGCATGAGGCCTAAGAGCTTGTGCAGACGCACGTGTGCCGCCCGTGCCCGTATTGTGGCCCGCAAACATAGGGCACCAGCCGTATGGAAAAAAAAAAGGCCTGCATGCAGTACTTTTTTTCCATCTAAAATAACGGATCTTAGACGCAAATGTCAAATGTGCATAACTGATGCATAGGATCCGTGTTTTTTTTTTTTTGTTTTTTTTTGTTACAGAATCCTTTTTTTTTTTCTTCATTTTTCTCTTCTTTTGATAAACCAGAAGAACGGAAAAATAACGGTGATGTGAACTCCCCTTTAGATTGTTTTGTCCAGGAAAGTTTGGGCCAGTTTTTGGGAGGTTGGATGAATCTAAAACAACTGTTCTGGATTTTTTTTCTGCATTCACCATGTCATATAAACAAAGTGTTACATATATATATATATATATATATATGTGTGTGAAAATACTAACTGTATGCAGATTTTTCTAGAATAAAACATTAAATAAATAATAAAACAAAATTTATTTTTGTAACTTCATTTTTTATTTATTCATTTTTTCCCATAAGGGGAACTTGAACATGAAGTCCTTTGATTTCTTACCTAATACAATGCAATATTCCTGTATTGCAGTGTATTCTGTCTGTCAGTGTAAAACTGACTGGCAGCCTATTGAGTCCCATTCACTTCGATAGGACGGCCCTGTAGTATTCACTTAAATGGATGGCGCTGTCCCATTGAAGTCAATGGGATGGCCAAGGTGTAATTACACTGCTCACCACTGCAGTTGCTACAGCGAGCTGGTGTAAAGGAAAACTGACTTAGCAGCTCATAGCAACCAATCAGATTCCTCCTTTCATTTTCCAAAGGAGCTCTGAAAAATAAAAGGTGGAATCTGATTGGTTGTTATGGGCAACTAGGCCAGTTTTACAATCTACCAGTTTTTACAAATCTTCCTCTAGATCTATCAATAAAGTAAAAATTCATTTTAAGCACCATATTACAGTTTAAAGGGGCTTTCCCATGACAAGCACTTATCCCCTATCTGGCTCACAGAAGTCCATCAGCTAGGGCCCCTGGCCAATCACTAGAAGGGAGGGGTGGGCCTTGTGTTCCCCGTTTGAATGGAGCAGTGGTTACTCATGCGTGTCTGCCGCTCTATTCATCTCTGTGGAACTGCTGAAGACAGTTGACCAGAAGACAGTCGTTAGCACCCTACACAAGGTAGCCCAAAAAAGGTCATTACTAAAGAAGCTGGAGTGCTGTATCTAAGTATATTAATGGAAAGTTGACTGGAAGGAAAAAGTATGGTAGAGAAAGGTGCACAAACAGGGATAACCACAACCTTGAAAGGATTGTCAGGAAACGGTCATTCCAGAATTTGGGGGAGATTCACAGCTAGAGTCAGTGCTTCAAAATCCACCACACACAGATGTATCTAGGCCACGAGCTACAACTGTCGCATGACCCAGAGACGACGTCGGAAACGTCTTACCTGGGCTAAGCAGAAAAAAGACTGGACTGTTGCTCAGTTGTCCAAAGTCCTATTTTCAGATTAAAGTAAATTTTGCATTTCATTTAGAAATTGAGCTCCCAGAGTCTGGAGGAAGAGTGGAGAGGCACTGAATCCAAGCTGCTTGAGGTCTAGTGTGAAGTTTCCACAATCAGTGGTGGTTTGAGGAGCCATATCATCTGATGGTGTTGGTCCACTGTGTTAAAGGGGTATTCTCATCTTAGACAATGGGGGCATATCGCTAGGATATGCCCCCATTGTCTTATAGGTGCGGGTCCCACCGCTGGGACCCGCACCTATATCCAGAACGGAGCGGGGAGCGCTGCGCCTGGAGGACCCCAGGTTTCCGGGAGTCCGGCCACCACCAGGCGCAGCTCCCCGCGCCGCTCATAGAAATGAATGGGAGCCGGGCCGTGCATGCGCGGTCGGCTCCCATTCATTTCTATGGAGCCGACGGAAGTAGCCGAGCCAGCGCTCCGCTATTTTCGGCGGCCCCATAGAAATGAATGGAGGGCGGCTGCGCATGCGCATGCGCCCTCATTCACTTCGGGGGCTCCGTTCTCGATATAGGTGCGGGTCCCAGCGGTGGGACCCGCACCTATAAGACAATGGGGGCATATCCTAGCGATATGCCCCCATTGTCTAAAATGAGAATAACCCTTTAAGATCCTTTTACACGGGAAGCATTCCTTCCCAACAATCTGCTGATCGCTAGCAGAGGAGACGGGTGCATTTACATGCAGAGACCTAAGCCCAATAGTGACCTAAGCGAGCTGAAGGCCACTATTAAAGCAACCTGGGCTTCCATAACACCTCAGCAGTGCCACTGGGTGATCGCCTCCATGCCACGCCACATTGATGCAGTCATTCATGCAAAAGGAGCCCCAACCAAGTATTGAGTGCATTTACTCTACATACTTTTCAATAATTTCTGTATTAAAAATCATTTTTTAATTGGTTTTAAATAATATTCTAATTTTCTGAGATGCTGACCTTTGGGTTTTCATTAGCTATAAAATCATCAACATTAGAAGAAATAAACGCTTGAAACAGATCACCTTGTGTGTAATGAATCTATAGAAAATATGGGTCTCACTTTTTGACTTGAATTACTGAAATATATGAACTATTTGATGATATTCTAATTGATTTAGATGGATCTGTATATCATTTACACACCGACTTTACCAAGCTAAATAAATAATACAAAAAAAAAGATTCCAGCACCAAGTAATATAGAAGAACATAGGGGGTCACTTTTTAAGTCTAAAATGCCGTCTTATAACCCCTGTAGCTGGTGGCGGATTGCCAAAGTTATGAAGAGGCGCCGGCTTCTCCGTAACTTCAGAGCATCCAGCGCCAGTCTAAATGAAAGACAGCTTCCGAGATGCAAATAATTGCCCCAGAAATATGCCTAATATAGGAGAAATTCTGTTAGTAAATGACCCCCATAGTCTTTATTGAGTCCTATGTTATAAGATCCAAACATAGAGCATAGCCAGTATGGCTTAGGCTACTTTCACACCAGCATTTTTGCTGGATCCGTCATGAACACCATTGAAAGTCAATGGGGGACATATCCGTTTTCTATTGTGTCCGAGAAAACAGATCTGTCCCCATTGACTTATATTGCTAGTCAGGACGGATCCATCTTGCTCTGCACCACATGGCGGACAGAAAAATGCTTGCTTGCAGCGTTATTCTGTCCGCGATGGGGACACAACGGAGCGGAATGCATTCTGGTGCACTCTGTTTCGTTCAGTTCAGTTTTGTTCCCATTGACAATAAATGTGGACAAAATGGAAGTGTTTTGCTCCGTTATTGAGAGCCTGTGACAGATCTCAATAGCGGAAAGGGAAAGCGCAGATGTGAAAGCAGGCTTACACGTTTGTTTCTATGCCTTGCTCCTAAGTTTTCTAAACAGTAACTAAATTTTTTTTTTTCGTTCTAAATTTGTCCTGTAGTGCCAGCCTCACCTCTGTATGAAAATGAAAACCGATGACTCCCTTCATACGTTTGGTAAATTGACATTTCAATTGACAGTCCCCGCCCGCTGTTTTTTTTTCTTTCTGAAGACTTGATCACATTATCCAGAACTACTCATACTGAATGGTGAATACCTGGAAAATCTTATAAAGCATAATCTAGGCCTTCCTTCCACTCTGTCTATTGTCCTCCCACTCACTGATTGATAGAAAAGTAGGCAGATCTTAAAGGTCACTTATCAGACAGTCTCAGGGTCTGCTTCAAGCCTCATTCACACGCCAGTGTTTCACAGACGTGTCCTGTACGTGTTCTCCACGGACAGCACACGTCTCCATTCATTTGAATGTGTGTGTTCAGACATCAGTGTTTCATCACGGTCCGTGGTTCCGTTTTTTTTTAGCACAGATGCATGTCCTTACTTTTGTTCCGTGTTCCCAGATCCCTCACGCCCATTATAGTCTATGGGTCTGTGAAAAACACAGATGCCATCCGTGTTGCATACGTGTTTTTCACGGATCATTAAGAAGAGATGCTTTGAAAATTATTTTTCAGCTGTTCAGTGTCAGTGAAACACGGATGCAACACGGATCCTTCACGGACAGCTTCACGGATGCCTCACTGACCTCCTGCTCACGGATTAGAGCACGGACATGGACGCATGAATGAGGCTTTACACTTACTAAAAGGGAACCTGTCATTGTGAAAGATGCAGGCAGCAGGTTATAGAGCAGGAGGAGCTGAGCAGAAAAGATTCAGTAAAACTTGTAATTTATTCATTTAAACCTTTGCTCTTTCCTGGCTTAGAATTGATTGACAGCTATTGCTACACTTATACAGGGAAGGCTGTCAGTCACTGATAGGACCGCCCACTGGACTCCTAAACATGGAAAGAGCAGAAAATGAATAAAATACAAGTAACTCTGAATCTTTTCCCAATCTGCTCAGCTCCTCCTGCTTTACGACATTGGGCATCATCACCTCTGACCGCCATACAGCTATTTACATTGGCGGTCAGCACTTTAAAGATAGCGTCTGAGCAGAGCAGGCGCCATAGCCGCTGGGTTCCTTCTGTTTCATACAGCAGGCACCTAGCCACGGGTCATATCCGCGACCGGCGGTAACATTTTTAAAAAAAGTTTTTATAAATTAAAAAAATATATAAAAATTCAAATCACCCCCTTTCCCCAAAGTGAAAAAACAAAACTAAAAAAAGATACATCATAGGTATTCTGGCATATAAAAATGCCCATACTGTTAAAATATAAAAAATGTAATCCCATACGGAAAAGGGCGAAACGGAAAAAAAAGTCAAAATGGCAGATTCATCGTTTTTCACTCGCTTCTCCTCCCACAAAAATTTTTTATAAAAAGTGATCAAAAAGTTGTACACACCCCAAAATGGTGTTGCTGAAAAGCTTTGATCGCCCAGCGAAAAGCAAGTCTTTACACAACTCTGCACACATAAATACAAAAAAGTTATAGGAGGTCAGAATATGTAGACCAAAAGAAAAAAAAATATTTTTTCAAGGTTTTTAAATTTTTTTAAGTATAAAAATATACATATGTGGTATTTCCAGATTTGTACCGACCTGGTGAATGAAAGTATCTGGTCAGTTTTATGTTATAGGGAACGCCATAAAAACAAAACTCAAAAAAACAGTTTTGGAATTGCGTTTTTTTTTTCCAATTTCACCCCATTTATAATTTTTTTTTCCCAGCTTCCCACCACATTGTAGGTACCAGTAAATAGTACCATTAGAAAGGGCATCTTGACCCGCAAAAACAAGCCATCATACAGCTATGTGAACAGAAAAATAAAAAAGTTATGGCTTTGGGAGGGCTGGGAGTAAAAGAAACAGAAAATCACCCGGTCATGAAAGGGTTAAAAAGGTTTTCCTTTATCATCATGTTGCTGACCTATTCTCAGGATAGGTGCGACTCCTGTGCTGAGCACTTAGGCCTCCTAGGACATGTGATATCACATTCATCTGTCAACTGGCCTAAGCCCAGCTCCGTCCTATTCAAGTGAATGAGCTGAGCTGCAATACCAAGAACAACCACTGTCAAATGGACGGCGCTGTGATTGGTAAGCAACGAGGAGACCATGGTACTCAACAGATCGCTGTGGTCTCATCAGGGGTCCCGACAGGCAGACCCCCTCCAATCTCATATTGATGATGATTCTGTCATTAATTTAATAATCCCCAAAAAAACCCTTTAAGTAAGTCTAAAGCAGAACGGTAAGAATCAGACCTGGAGACTGTCTGATAACTGGCCTTTAATTACTTCTCGCTTCTTAAATGTGACACATTCACTTTAATGACTACAACATTGATTTTCTTGTCATAGCGCTTCAATAAATAACCCCCCTTTATGTGGATGGCCTACAAAAAAGTATTGGCAGTTCTGTGAAAGATGTCAGTAACGTGATCCGTGCAGACCGCAGAGGTTTTACAGTACAGTTGGTTTTTAGCATATACTTAAAGGGATCCTTTCAGCCGTACAGTTTTATAGCATTTTTACAGGTGGTTTTTTTTTTGTTTGTTTTTTTATTTTATTTTTTTTTATTCACCAGAAAAACCAGGAAAGAGGTCCTGTCACTGCTTCTGACTTATCTGTTTTACTAAATACGTAATTGTATTCTTTTTTTTGGCCTCTTATGTTGTACTGATCTTCTGTTATAAGAACAGATGCTCCAGAAGTACGGGGAGTACATGTTTTTACTAGAACACAGGAGAGCAACCAATATGGTTTCTGTTTCAGTTTTGGATGTGGTCCGTATCAGTTTTTTTTCATTGAAGTTGCATCCGAGAGTATTCAGTCATTCACTGATCCGATAGACTCTAATGGGTGGCTCGGATCAGTGAAAACGGACATGTTCTAAAAATATTGGAACGGATACTGAGATCTGTGTTCTAAAAACTATGTCTGAAGCGATTAGTCAAATTAATCGATTAACTTGACACAAAAATCCTGGATCCTGACGTACACACATCGTCAGGACATAGTGAGCACACACTGTCACCTGATGCTGTGTGATGTCAGGTCCCAGTGCAGCGCTTGAAGAAGAGGATGGAAGATCTCTGGGGTGTCGGCAGCAACCCTTAAGGGGCTCCGGCTAGAAGGGGGAGTGGGGGAACTGAGGGCAGTGGGAGCAGCTGGTGGAACTGGGGAAGTTCATTGCACTTGGGGGAGCTGTTGGCATTGGAGGAGGAACCGGTGGCATTGGAGGGGGAAGTGATGTCACTGGGGGAGGAACTAATTGCACTGGAGGGGGACTGATGGCACTGTGGGGGGAGGGGGACTGATGGCAGGGGAGCTTATGAGTTTTTATTGAAAGAGTTCTTTTAATTAGCTTTTTCTTTTTAGAGTACTGGATTAATCGGTAAAATAATCAATAGCTGTAGCCGTAATCAGAACGGATACTCGGATCCATTAAATAACTGGTTTACATTATGCCATGGAAATGTATTGGCTCTATTGCTATCCAGGTGATATCAGTTATGAAAAAGCATACCATTCAGAAAAATCGGTCGTGTACAAGGGGCCCTAGCTGTTGCTGGGGCCCAGGGCCATACTAGTGTGATCAGTTGCTGAAAAGGAGCATTTATATTTTCATCAGTTTCTTTCCATTAGTGTTTCAGATTAGGAATCATGGCACAAAATCCATTGCATTTGATTATGACTAACTAAGGGTGGATTCACATGGCGTAATTGTACACCACAAGCGAATCCACCACAAAATCCGCACGTCTGGCATGCAAAGTCTGCCGTAGATGTTCTGCCGAGTTGTTGTGGATTTCACCCTTTCCATTTCACGTGGTTGTGCCAAGTTTACACGTTATCGCCTATCCATGGGAAACAACTAACTGATCACTGGGGGTCCATCTACCGGGGCCCTCACCAATCTTGAGAAACGGGGGTCCCGGTCTCCTGATCTAATGGAACGGCAGGTCGGCATTGGAGCCCATAAATTCTAATACTGTACGGAGATGTATCTCCGTACAGTATTATAACAAATTTTTTAGCAAAGAAAGATTATTATTATCACACTCTTCTGTCATCCATGATCAAAGACACCTAAAATTAAACAGGAACTTAACAAAAAATCACGGAAGTAGATATCACAAACTTTGGACGTTGTACAAGGAGAGCTTCCAAGATGTTGACTTTCCAGCAGGAATGATTCTAACTTTACAAATGGCCCACTGAAAATGGTAAATTTTATGCCACCCCATGCTAACTGGGTTGTCATTTCCATCTCGTGTTTCTAAGCAGACATGATCGATGACATCAACACAAGAACATTTTTAACATTTTTTATTCCAGATTTTTACATTGCCAAACCAAAATAATAATTTGGAAAAGGCGTTTGTGTTTATAAAACACTGACAATCACCAGCAAATGTGTCACCGGCTCATTAAAATAATATTTTACGCTTGGAATCAGGACTGCTGGCCATTGTTCTTTACTTAAAGAGGTTATCCTATGACTAATGTAAAAAATTTAAATCAGACATCATATAGTACATGGCAATCTCTTTCTACCGAACCTTGAACCAGCCCTGTACATCACATGGGTCCAGAGATCTCCACATTCATTACTCTGCTGGATTTATATCAAGCTGACAGCTCAAGGGGAGTGTCTTTTCTGCTGCAGCTCAGGGGGCTTGTCTCAGCTCTCCCTTATCACAGCTCAGGGGCATGTCTCAGCTCTCCCTATCACAGCTCAGGGGGCGTGTCTCAGCTCTCCCTTATCACAGCTCAGGGGCGTGTCTCAGCTCTCCCTTATCACAGCTCGGGGCGTGTCTCAGCTCTCCCTATCACAGCTCAGGGGCGTGTCTCAGCTCTCCCTATCACAGCTCAGGAGGCAGTTAAAAGTTGAAACTGAGCATGTGTGGCCTTCTCAGTGAATAGGTCAAAGAAATAAGAAATTAAGTGGTTCTATACAGATACATTTTATTGAATAACTCAGCAGCTGTACAACATTTTTTATGACATTAAATTACAAAAGTATTCAGATCCAGGTGCTGGTTTAAAAACTAGAATATTTTTCATGGGACAACCCCTTTAGGCCCCTTGCAGACGAGCGTGACACACGCACATCTCCCGAATCGCATCTACTGGCCTGAAATCCTGGTAATGACGGGGGTCACATAGCATTATACTGATTTATGATGCTATGTAACCCTTACAGTTCTGGAATGTAATGGATAACAATATCAGCATTATGTGAGTGTTATCCAACACATTCCAGAACTGTAAGGGTTACATAGCATTATAAATCAGTATAATCCTATGTAACCCCGTCAGTGCCGGGAGTTCAGGCCAGTAGATGCATTGCGGGAGACGTGCGTGTGTCACGCTCGCCTGCAAGGGGCCTTAAGGAGGTTTTTTACGTGAATAATTTAAAATGGTCACCAGTAACCTATCCTAGAAGTTGAGCATGACTAGTTGCCACACTACCCTCTGGCACTTGCATATACTACACCAGAGATCAGCAACCTCCAGAACTCCAGCTATTCAGAAACTGCAACTCCCAGAATGCTTCATGCACTTCTAGGGGGGGGGTAGAAGAAGAGCAGAGCAGAGCATGTTTGCATACTGGGAGTTGTAGCTGGAGTGCAAATGTTGCTGATCCCTGTACTACACATTGGTAAGCATTAGAGATGAGCGAATCATTGAAAAAATTATTCGCCGAACATTCGCCAAACTTTTCCTAAAATTTGTATATTCGACGAATATATTTGTTGTATTTGCGTACAAAATATACGTTATTATGTGCTATTAACGAACATTCGCTCACTAATAACGAATTTTCATTTACAAAATGTACGCAACTTCTTAGAAGACGTACGCATGAGCGTACAAATAGCTTACGAATCGCAGCGTACTATTGTCTAAGCGATTACGTAATACGCAGGCACGTACGAGGAGAGGCCGCGGCGTGCACTCCTCAGAGGCAGAGCGAATATTCGAGACATATATATGGTAAAGTGCAAATACATTATTATAGGTATAATATAAACATTTTAAATATCACCTACCTAGTATGCTCACAGACACGTTTAAGTCTCTTTTCTTCTGAGGCTTGCCCTTCGGCGCTCCAGCTTAGGGTCACCGGACCGTGGGTGCTCCAAAACTTGCACCACCCACTCCTCCACCAGCTTTTTATATTCCCACAGGGTCTGAGCGTTCCGGGTGACAGCCTCAGGGACCATCAAATTCTGGTGTAAGTAGTAGTCCTTGCGCGGCGGAGCGGGAACTCCTGCTGCCTCCGCCTTGTCAGCCAGTGGAGTCACCACCATGTCCGGTTCCTTCTCCTCATAGGGGTCGTCTGCCCACAACATGCTTCCCCAGTCAGGACCTCGCTGTCTTGCCGCCATCTTACTCTGCTGACTTGCCACGTCTTCCTCGCACGCAGGAGAAGTGGGCGGAACTACCAGGGAGGAGTCTGCATCGCTGAATAGAATTCGTACGCAACAGTGTGTAGAGTAACTACCAAGGAGGAGTCTGCGCAACAGCCTATAGAGTAACTAAATTATACGTAGAATAGCATATAATTTAGCGGACAAACTACGTAGCGATGCGTACAAAAGCGAAGCGAATCACCTAATATTCGGATTCGCTTCGCAGCTGAAAAATCCCAAGATTCGATACGAATCGACGAATCGCTTCGCTCATCTCTAGTAAGCATTCCTATCAGGCTGCTCAGCCATGATGGCATATGGTAGGCAGAATCACATCATTACCCCCAGGCAGCTCTGTAAATGGAGGCAGCCTATCCTGCTCACATTCTAGGACAGGTATCTTGCAGCCATATTAATATATTCCTGGAGAACTGCTTTAATTCCTAGGATAGGGAAATCTGCAACATGATTTGAAATGCTGATTGGCATCTTAAAGTGATTTTCTGGTAACCATGATATTTTATATAATGCCCCCAGCCTGCCTCCTGAAAAAGAAGATTTATACTTACATGCTCAACATCACTCCGGTCCTCTCCTGTCTCCATCTATTGGTCCTCACACTGTTACCTGCTTAAAGCTGCTCCAGTCCTCCATTGTCTCCATCTGCTGGTCCTTGCACTGTATACATCTGGCTGGCCATGGGCTTGGTCACAATGACTGCTTTCAGCTGTTATGTGGCCAAAAGAAGCACGTCACCACTGAAGCCAGTCATTGGTTGGACTGGTGCATGAGATGATGTCCATGGAAAGCCGAATGTAAACAGTGCGGAGACCAGGAGATGGAGACAGCAGAGGACCGACGTGGAATGGAGCAGGTAAGTATGAATCTCTTTATTTTCAGGAGGCAGGCTGGGACATTACATAAAATCTTATTATTACTGGAAAACCCCTTGAAGAACTAATGTTTACGGCTAATGTGGACTCAGTTCCAGCTTGTATTGATGTATTCGTTCATCCCTACTTCTAAATTCATAGACATATGTAGTTATATCTCTCTCTAGATAGGACATTGTGAGGACAGTACCTACCATATATATGAGAGACTATTGTCTATGCAGTGGAGGAAAGGGTTAACAAGAGCTAATTGCTGTGTATCCTGGGAGCTGCGGGTACTTGACTGATGTGAGCTGCTGACCACCTACAGAAAGGCAAGAATGTCCTTTAGACAAGCAGATAAGTATAAAAAGTGTTTTAAATTTGTGGGATGACCCCTTCTTTGCCCCATCATCATATATCGTGGGCGAAATGGTAGGCCCCCATACAAATGACAGTCAGCCAAATCCCCAGTAATTGGCTGGTTCTGGTGACTTTTCCTATATGTGGTCTTAAAGGGGTTTTCCTGGATTTTAATATTGATGACCTATCCTCAGGATCGGTCATCAATATCAGATCAGTGGGGGTCCGACTCCCAGCACCACCGCCAATCAGCTGGTTGAAGATAATGCTGTGATTCTTGCGAGCGCAGCCTTCCCTTCATTTTTTACCGGCCCGCCGTCGACATCGCATCGGTCCTATTCACTTCTATGGGACGGCTTGTTCCTATTCAAGTGTATAGGAAGAAGCCATCCTATTGACCCCTGCCGATCTGATACTGATGACCTATCCTGAGGACAGATCATCAATATTAAAATCCCAGAAAACCCCTTTACGGACTAATTATAGCGATTGGAATCCTTTCATATGACATCCTATAATCCACAATGTCTGATTATCTGGCACTTGTTTGTACTACATATACATAGTAACATAGTAACATAGTTTGTAAGGCCGAAAAAAGACATCTGTCCATCCAGTTCAGCCTGTTTTCCTACAAGTTGATCCAGGGGAAGGCAAAAAACCCTGTGAGGTAGAAGCCAATTTTCCTCACTTTAGGGGGAAAAATTCCTTCCCGACTCCAGTCAGGCAATCAGAATAACTCCCTGGATCAACGACCCCTCTCTAGTAACTATAACCTGTAATATTATTACCCTCCAGAAATACATCCAGGCCCCTCTTGAACTCTCTTAGTGAACTTACCATCACCACCTCCTCAGGCAGAGAGTTCCATAGTCTCACTGCTCTTACCGTAAAGAATCCTCTTCTATGTTTATGTACAAACCTTCTTTCCTCCAGACGCAGAGGATGTCCCCTCGTCATGGTCACTGTCCTCGGGATAAATAGATGATGGGAGAGATCTCTGTACTGACCTCTGATATATTTATACATAGTTATTAGATCTCCCCTCAGTCGTCTTTTTTCTAAAGTGAATAAGCCTAATTTTGATAATCTTTCTGGGTACTGTAGTCCACCCATTCCAGTTATTACTTTAGTTGCCCTCCTCTGAACCCTCTCCAGCTCTGCTATGTCTGCCTTGTTCACAGGAGCCCAGAACTGTACACAGTACTCCATATGTGGTCTGACTAGTGATTTGTAAAGTGGCAGGACTATGTTCTCATCACGGGCATCTATGCCTCTTTTGATGCAACCCATTATCTTATTGGCCTTGGCAGCAGCTGTCTGACACTGGTTTCTGCAGCTTAGTTTGCTGTTCACTAAAATTCCTAGGTCCTTTTCCATGTCAGAGTTACCCAATGCTTTACCATTTAGTATGTACTGGTGACTTGCATTATTCCTTCCCATATGCATAACCTTACATTTGTCAGTGTTAAACCTCATCTGCCACTTTTCTGCCCAAGCCTCCAGTCTGTCCAGATCCTGCTGTAGCAGTGTACTGTCCTCTTCTGTGTTAATTACTTTACACAGTTTAGTGTCATCTGCAAAAATTGATATTTTACTGTGCAAGCCTTCTACAAGATCATTAATAAATATATTGAAAAGAACAGGACCCAATACAGACCCCTGTGGTACCCCACTAGTGACAGTGACCCAATCTGAGTATGTACCGTTAATAACCACCCTCTGTTTTCTATCACTAAGCCAGTTACTTACCCACATACAGACATTTTCTCCCAGGCCAAGCATTCTCATTTTGTATACTAACCTTTTATGTGGTACAGTGTCAAACGCTTTGGAGAAGTCCAAATATACGACATCCATTGAGTCGCCGCGGTCAAGTCTAGAACTTACCTCCTCATAGAAACTGATTAAATTGGTTTGACATGACCGATCCCTCATGAAGCCATGCTGATATGGAGTTATTTGCTTATTTTCATTGAGGTACTCCAAGATAGCATCTCTCAGAAAACCTTCAAACAGTTTACCCACAACAGACGTTAAACTTACCGGCCTATAGTTTCCAGGCTCTGTTTTTGGACCCTTTTTGAATATTGGCACCACATTTGCTATGCGCCAATCCTGTGGAACACTCCCCGTCAGTATAGAGTCCTTAAATATCAGAAATAAGGGTCTGTCGATTACATTACTTAATTCTCTTAGGATACGGGGGTGTATGCCATCCGGTCCTGGTGATTTGTCTATTTTAATATTTTTAAGACGTTGCTGCACCTCTTCCTGGGTCAGAGAGGACACTTTTACTACTGAACTGTAACATTATGTGGAATTTCTCAAGACCAGAATCAGAAGACCTAGCAGAGAGAACAAATTATTAGGAAATTCTTGATCTAAAAAGCAATGTTACCATAGAGCCGTTTCTTCCAGAGGGTGCTCTTACAAGTGACTTCTGAGACTCCTGGCAAACAGCTACCGCCTTGGAGTCTGCACCCAGCCAGTGGCAATCTTCCTGGACTCATAAAGTGGGGTCCTGAGACATGAGGTTTATGTGCCCTGTTAGGTCATGTGTGGGGGTTGTCCTGATATCCGTTGACCAGAAAATAAAAACCTGGAATGATGACATGGATGGACTGGGACCTTAAAGTGGCCCTGAATAAAAAACTAAAAGTGTCCCCATGTTGTAGGTGTGTCCAAATTGAAAGCGCGACAATACAAGTAGACATGGTCAACAGAAGGAGGTGAGGCCTGCAATATTGTAGTGCACCACAAAATGCCGCCCCAGGAGAACATAAGAGCACAGAGCAGCACCAAATACTGGCGCCTGAGGATGGTGATACAGTTGGGATCAGGGGGCTCCTGCGACCGTTGGCCAGGTGCATAAGTACCTAATGCTCCAACATTAATTAATTCTTTGACCATCTGATCGTTAAGGAGGGCTCTGGTGGCCCCCTGGGCATCGACCCAACTGGAAATTTCCCTGTAGGGTCTATGGCCAGTCCACCCCTGTACAGTACATTACCCATAATGCAGCCAGTGTGAAAGGACCCCCTAACATAAAATGTCAGTTATAATTGAAACCTAGTATACCGCACAGGCATGTGGTGGGACGTCCATGGTGGTGGTGCAGGAGAATGTGACGACTCGGCATGAAGTTTGTCAAATGGCCAGTGTTAAATGGTTTGTGAAGTTGAATGTGATGCGACACCCATACATAACCACCCATACAGTGCCAATGGCACTGTGTTCAGGAACGCTCAGTGCCATGAAACTCACCATGTACATTAATAGCTACAGGCACGGGGGCCATGCCTTTAGCTGGTAATTTATATGGTGTCGTCCGGAAGGGGTTTATAGGTGCCGGCACCCAGTGCTGTTAGTTAAAGCCATACTGTATGTGGTCTCCCGTTGCAGCAGAAACTCTGTGACGATTGAGGGGAAAGATGACCATGAATATATGACAGTTTTGCAGACTAGCCCTCTGCCTTATATTTACATGATGTTGGCAGGAAGAGTTAAAGGTGCCTTATTTCCTGTGTCACATACGATGCGTCACCTGCCCCACCCTCTGAGGATGCCCCTACCAAGCTCTGTCTCCCTCCTACCCCCTGCCTCTGCACCCTTCAAAATTTGCCTGTTTCAGATTTTTTTTCTCCCAGGGCCGCTTTAAAGGGGTTCTTCAAGTTAAAGGGGTATTCCCATCTCACAATTGTAGTTTGTATAGTTAGATATAGCCATACCAATAATATTACTAATAGAATGTATTGATATAAAATGTACAGTTTAGAAGATTTGCCTATTTGTATATCCATTGTCCCACACACATCAGTCAGGCCGTTGCAGGATCTGTTTCTGAGTTTTGGAACTGCAGACAAAAATGCTACAACCCTAAGATGTGTCTGCGCATGTTCATGTAATGTGCGTTCACAACACAGCGGTTACCTCAGAGCGGGTTTGAAAAGGAGCAACGGCCTGACTGATGTGTGTGGGACAATGGATATACAAATAGGAAAATCTTCTAAACTGTACATTTTATATAAATACATTCTATTAGTAATAATATTGGTATTACAAATTACAATTGTGAGATGGGAATACCCCTTTAACTTGAAGAACATGGCCTGGATCAGGCTAAGGGCTCATGCGTATGGCCACCTGATCCACCTTTTTTTTTTTCCAATGCTGTGTGCTGTCTGCATCCGCACGTCCGTTCTCCGGCCCTGCAAAAAAAGATAGAATATGTCCTATTCTTGACTGTTTTACAGACAAGGCTAGGACATTTCTAGAGGAGTGTGAAAAAATGGCAGCATGCATTCGGCAGGGATCTGTGTTTTGCCGATCCATGATTTGTGGACCGCAAAACATGTACAGCCGTGTGCATGAGCCCTAAGACATATGGTAACATTACCACAGATGCAGCCATACACATTTTCATTTCTGTTCACACTGGCCATACATATACAGTTACACCCGGCCACAAACTATCTTTCTGATCCAACCATCGGATGAAAATTTCAAATACAGTATGGCTGCCTTTTTTACAGATGATACTGGTGTGTCATTGGCCGGGTAAAACGAGCATTCATTGTTACATTTCACCTGATGAATGATCATTTTGGTTGAAATCTTCCTTTTTCATCAATTTTAGGGTATTGTGTGTGGGTGCCTTGAACCGCTGGTTTGTGAACAAACAAGAAGAATCATAAAACAATATGGTGTCTTTCAGTATGGATTTTTGTCCGCACTCTGAAAAAAAATACCCATCCCAGAAACAATTAGCATGTCACTAATTCAATGGGTAGCCCAAGGAGTTCTGCTATGGAAGTACACTTTGAATTTTAATCTGAAGTGTGAGCATAGCCTAAGTGTTTGAGGACAGGGCTGTTCACATGGACCACAGTGGAGCAAAATTGGAAATTTAACTTTTTCACACATTAACATCTCCTCAGACCCCTTTTGCTAATGGAAAACGGCCATCAGCACATGTTTGTTGCATTCACTGGAATGGTGGCCACAATTACACAAGGTTTTCTCAATTCAGTCTTTAGGAGGTATGAAAAAGGCAATGAGCTGCAACACACAAATGAACAGGACTCAGAGAAACCTGTTCTCCTGATAGGTGGGGTCCCCGTAGATATGACATAATGTTTGAGATGTGGAAAACCTTAAAACCTTTTAGGAACCATAAAACAATGATGTTGGCTTATGCAACCAGTCTAGTATTTGGGATCTTACAAGGGTGCTTAAAAAATTGTATTCTCAGGTTTCAGATACAGACATTCAGCCACCAGTTCCACTTCATTTCTACTTCCAATATCATTGTTTTATGGGTCCCATAGTTATGCCATAATGTTTGAGATGGGGAAAACCTTAAAACCTTTTAGAAACCATAAAACAATGATGTTGGCTTATAAAACCAGTCTAGTATTTAGGATCTTGCTTATCCAGTTATGAGGGTCGTTCAAAAAGTTTTTATTCTCAGGTATCAGGTACAGACTTTCAGCCACCAGTTCCACATCATTTCCACTTGCAACATCATTGTTTTATGGGTACCTGTACCCACCTGTACCCACCTGTACCTGTATATGCCATAACGTTTGAGATGGGGAAAACCTTTTAGGAACCATAAAAAATTATTTTGCCTTATAGAACCAGTCTAGTATTTGGGATCTTGCTTATCCAGTTATGACGGTCGTTCAAAAAGTTTTTATTCTGAGATATCAGATACAGACATTTAGCCACCAGTTCCACTTCAGTTTTTTAGTTTTTCATTTAAAGAAATTGCTGGATTTGCCTCATTAGCTTAGACATGTTCCACATATGCTCCTAAATGTTTGTAGATGTGGAAAAACCTATTTAGTCAGGAGATACCAGAATTACGAAACACTGATTAGATTGTAGGGTCTGACCACTGTCTCTGCGGTTTCCTTATCTTCTGTTAGCTGACGCTGAGGGTGATCACACATCCCCATTCTCATATCACATTGTATGAGCCAGAAATGTTAAAAATGGGAAAACCCTTGAAAAAGTTTGATTTTAGTAGACCATGGTGATGAAAGACAGGCACAAATGACAGGAGTGTAATGAAGGAGACTAGAAGAAACACTGCTCTGCAAGTGCATTCTGTCTGAAGCTTACGAAATGTGCACCCGCTGAGACACTGCGGATTCTGCCTCTCTGGTGTCATTATTTGTCACTCCAGGTATATCGGACAGATTGACACAAGGGCTGAGATCTACTCTCCTACATGTCATATTGCATGCAGAGGACAGAGGTGGTGGTAATGACCTGCAGTTATTAAGGTGTTATGTCTTGACAACTTTAATTTGCATTTTAATGAATACATGAAAACACAAATTGCATAAAGTACATGGATGTTATTTGACAGCAAGTTGTTATGACATGCGGAATGGCTTGCTGGTTTCAGAGCGATTAATCCCAACATTGCATACTATATGTGAATTACGGGGACTTTAGAGGGACTCTGTTATCAGTTTTACCCATGCTAAACTGCTGACAGCATTAGTTCAGGGATAAAAAGACTACAAACATACTTTTTGTGGAGCTTTTGTTATCAGGAGTAGTGTTAATATAAAGTTTTATTCTGCCAGATTCTGCACTGGAGGTGGAGCTTCACTGTGAAGTGCTCTCTTCATTGAGCTGCATCAGCCATTCCCGTCTGCTCGGAGTGACCAGGGATAGGTTGTAAAGTAACTCAAACAAAGAGCAGACAGAATTTCACATTGAAGCTCTGCCTCCAGTGCTCTTAAGGAGCAGAACCAGACAGAATAAAACTTTATATTCACACTACACCTTATAAACTCCACAAAATGTATATTTGTACCTATCTCCCGAGCCCCTACATTGTGCTGGAAGCAGTTTAGCATGGTGAGTTTATCATTAACTGAATGAATGTGTTCTTTTCTCTTCAGTATGTAGTCATCATAGGAAAAAAGTGTTAAAGTGTAGATCATCAAGTACTTCCTTCAGGTATGTATGGTATATTGAAAGAGGTTAAAGACGAACGCCGACATCCCTCCGCGACGTTACGTGTTAGGGTACATGCAGACAAATGTATTTTTTTTTCGGTGTCCATTCTGTTTCTTTTGCAGCCCGCAAGCGGAACCATTCACTTCAATGGGTCCACAAAAAATACATGAATGACTCTGTGTGCATTCTGTTTCCGTATGTCTGCATACATGTCCTATTAATGTCCGCATTATGGGCAAGTACAGGACTGTTCTATTAGGGGCCAGCTGTTCTGTTCCGCAAAATATGAAATGCATACGGTTGGTATCTGTGTTTTGCGGATCCGCAAAAACTGAAAACTGAAACTATCCTTCCCATCTGACACCGCTAGCGGCAGAGGACGTAGTTCTGTGGGCCAACTAGCGGGGGAGAGGAGGGGAGCAGGCAGCTTGTCAAGCACTGGCAGGGGAACACTCTCCAAGGCCTTTGCCAGTTTTATGGCACCCCAGCAAGATTGTGTCAGCTGTCCCCCAGTAGGGGGGAGCTGTTCAGAAAGATGGTGAGGGAGTACCTAGCTGACCATACCAACATCCTGCGTGATCACTCTGCTCCATACAACTACTGGGTTGCAAAGCTGGACACGTTGCCAAACTGGCGCTGTACACCTTGGAGGTGCTGGCCTGCCCTGCCGCTAGCGTGTTGTCAGAGCGGGTCTTCAATGCAGCTGGTGGCATCATCACTGATAAGCGTACATGCCTGTCAACTGACAGGCTGACGATTATTGAAATGAATAAAGCCTGGATTTCACTGGAATGCAAATCTCCACCGGGGGAAAGCAGCTCAACATGAAGATTCTTTATGTATCCTCTCCTCCTCCTCCTCTTCGCACACAAACGCTGAGCCAACAGGCAATGTTTCTGAGGGCCAACTGGCGCTCTTTACAAACAATGTTTACGGAGGGCCACCTACAGGCCCTCTCTCCAATAAATTTTTTAGGAGCGTCAACTACAGACACTCAAAAACAATTTTATAGGAGGGTCAACTACAGACACTCCAAAACAATTTTAAAGGAGGGTCAACTACAGACACTCCAAAACTGTTTTTTAGGAGGGTAAACGTCAGACACTCCAAAACAAATTTTTGGGAGGCTCACCTACAGCCATTTGACTGCAATCTCAGTCTGACCAAGGCATTGGTGGTGTCACCGACATGCTGTGTCAGTGTAAACTTTTATGTGCTTCACCTGCTACCTGAGTGTAACTTGGTGACTCTGGGGTCACCGCCATGCTGTGTCAGTGTAAAATTTTATGTGCTTCACCTGCTACCTGAGTGTAACTTGGTCACTCTGGGTTCACCGCCATGCTGTGTCAGTGTAAAATTTAATTTGCTTCACCTGCTACCTAAGTGTAACTTGGTCACTCTGGGTTCACGGCAATGCTGTGTCAGTGTAAAATTTTATGTGCTTCACCTGCTACCTGAGTGTAACTTGGTGACTCTGGGGTCACCGCCATGCTGTGTCAGTGTAAAATTTTATGTGCTTCACCTGCTACCTGAGTGTAACTTGGTCACTCTGGGTTCACTGCCATGCTGTGTCAGTTTAAAATTTAATTTGCTTCACCTGCTACCAAAGTGTAATTTGGTCACTCTGGGTTCACCGCAATGCTTTGTCAGTGTAAAATTTTATGTGCTTCACCTGCTACCTGAGTGTAACTTGGTCACTCTGGGTTCACCGCCATGCTGTGTCAGTGTAAAATTTAATGTGCTTCACCTGCTACCTAAGTGTAACTTGGTCACTCTGGGTTCACCGCAATGCTGTGTCAGTGTAAAATTTTCTGTGCTTCACCTGCTACCTGAGTGTAACTTGGTGACTCTGGGTTCACCGCCATGCTGTGTCAGTGTAAAATTTTATGTGCTTCACCTGCTACCTGAGAGTAAGTTAGTCACTCTGGGTTCACCGCCATGCTGTGTCAGTGTAAAATTTTATGTGCTTCACCTGCTACCTCAACTAACTTGGTCACTCTGGGTTCACCGCCATGCTGTATCAGTGTAAAATGTTATGTGCTTCACCTGCTACCTCAACTAACTTGGTCACTTGTTGGTGTCAACACTAGAGTGCGGCTACTATACCGCACACAACAGAATTGTTCACTGCACTGTAGTATATATAACTGAGAGAAAAAAAGGATTTTTTAGACTGCGGCTAATTTAACGCAAACCACTACATTTTTAACTGGACTGTAGTATATATAACTGAGAAAATACGTATTTTATAGACTGACGCTGCTGTACACTGTACAGCACACTACAGAATTGTTCACTGGACTGTAGTATATATAAATGAGAAAAAAACATAGTTTTTAAATGGCGGCTATGTTACCGCAAACCACTCCATTTTTCACTGGACTGTAGTACATATAACTGAGAAAAAACGTAGTCTTTAAATGGTGGCTATGTTACCGCAAACCACTCCATTTTTCACTGAACTGTAGTACATATAACTGAGAAAAAATGTAGTCTTTAAATGGCGGCTATGTTACCGCAAACCACTACATTTTTCACTGGACTGCAGTACATATAACTGAGAAAATACGTATTTTATAGACTGACGCTGCTGTACAGCACACTACAGAATTGTTCACTGGACTGTAGTATATATAAATGAGAAAAAAATGTAGTCTTTAAATGGCGGCTATGTTACCACAAACCACTACATTTTTCACTGGACTGTAGTACATATAACTGAGAAAAACGTATTATTTAAATGGCGGCTATTGGACCGCAAACCACTTCATTTTTCACTGGACTGTAGTACATATAACTGAGAAAATACGTAATTTATAGTCTGACGCTGCTGTACAGCACACTACAGAATTGTTCACTGGACTGTAGTATATATAAATGAGAAAAAAACGTAGTCTTTAAATGGTGGCTAAGTTACCGCAAACCACTCCATTTTTCACTGGACTGTAGTACATATAACTGAAAAAAAGTAGTCTTTAAATGGCGGCTATGTTACCGCAAACCACTCCATTTTTCACTGGACTGTAGTACATATAACTGAGAAAATACGTATTTTATAGACTGATGCTGCTGTACAGCACACTACAGAATTGTTCACTGGACTGCAGTATATATAAATGAGAAAAAAACGTAGTCTTTAAATGGCGGCTATGTTACCGCAAACCACTCCATTTTTCACTGGACTGTAGTACATATAACTGAGAAAAAACGTAGTCTTTAAAGAGGCTCTGTCACCAGGTTTTAACATGTGGCATCAATGTGAACGGCGATAGTTTTTGACAGATAAAATTTAGTACACAATATTTGACTACAATGTAAAAAGTGGAATGAAAAATGAAAACTTAATCGAACATGTGACAGGTGTTTGTCTCTATGAGAAGTAGTTCTCTATGGGTAGAGAAACACTCTACAGCCCCCTATACAATAATTCCCTCTGTGTGCAGGGCTCTCGTAGATGGGAGGGGGCCATGTTCCGGTTTGTTTACATACACTATGTGGACGAGGATGTTCATACAGCTGGACTTTAATAACCACTGTAATGTGAAGAGGCAATATTTTCCATACTTAGATATGTGGTAGTCAAGAAAAGTTAGAGGAACCAACACAGAAACATTTTGAAACACCTGCAATGTCTGGATATTTTCGACTGACTATGTCGGTGAATGCAGAATATTTCGGAGCCACAACCATCATGAGTATTTACATTGTTCCCAGTGTAACGTGACTTGTAAAATTAAGCATTGTCCTTGTGTAACCATTCTTGACGGAGAGGGAGTGTCCATAGCTTGGGATATACAAGGTGACTTGTGATGCCGAATTCCTCTCCACAGCTCTCTCAGTGCTGGACAGCTCAACGTTACTCCTCTCTGCCAATAACAAACATGGAGGAAAATGCTTTTCACAATCACTGAACCAGAACCAATGCATTCAGTTAAGGCTTAAAGCTGTATCCCCTGTGCCTACCCATCCCCCTTTCCTCCCACCATAGCGGTGCCTATACACTTTCCAGGATTTAAAGAAAAGCTCCCCCCACCCCTTCTCTATAGTAGATTCCACTTGGAGAGAAATTCCACACATTTTCAAGGCTGATCTCTCAAGTTAGTGCATTGATGTAGAGCTAAAAAGAGCACCCCCCCCACTCACACACCCCACACCACCTTTTTATACTGATCACATCTTTGCACAGTACAGCACAATAGGGGCAGTCCTGTGATGGGGGGTTAGGATTCTATTCATGGCTTGTAGGAGCACTTTAAAAATAAGACATTAACCCCTTACACTCCACGCCTTTGTGTTTTGGCACACACAAAAAAAAAAAAAAAGTGACCATTTCCGCAAGTGTTACCGAGGTGCTAGAAATCCCCCTCCCCTCAAATTTTGTCTTTGATGCAAATGTATTTCAGTTATAATTACGTAAATACTCCTGAAATAAATCATGCTGTATTATTATATTATTCCACTGTATTATTCCACTGAAAAAAGTAAAACATTTAACAAGCTTTAAAATAATAATTTCATTTTCAATAAAAAAAATTGTTTACAATAAAAAAAATCTGCATATTTAGTAACACTGTCATTGTACCAACCTCTAGAATAAAGTTAATGTGTTATAAATATAAGGCAGAAACAAACACAAAAACAAACCCCACTTAGCCATGCCAGCAGCATCACCCCCCCCCCCCAAAAAAAAAAAAATGTTAAAAATAAATCTTTAAGCACTAATAAAAATATTAACCCTTCCACAAAAAAAAGCTTCCATTTCACTATATGGATGAAAAAAGCAAAAGAGTTATGGCTCACTGAATGCAGCAACACATACGTTTTTTACTCCATAAATCAAGTTGTTATTGCACAAAAGTGTTAAAATGGAAAAAGTAAAACTATACTTATTTGTCATCTGCTTGTTTAAACCGACCCATAGGTAACGTTAACTTTTTGTAACCCCTCTAAAGAAGTTGGTAAAAGCAAATCAATAGATTCTATGGGGGAGATTTATCAAACTGGTGTAAAGTAGAACTGGCTTAGTTGTCCATAGCAACCAATCAGATTCCACCTTTCATTGTTGACAGCTCCTTTGGAAAATGTAAGGTGGAATCTGATTGGTTGCTATAGGCAACTAAGCCAGTTTTGCTTGATACCAGTTTGATAAATCTCCCACTGTGTTTACAAAAAAGAAAAAAACACAAGCCCTTATACAGCTATGTGGACAGAAAAATACAATAGTCATGACTCTAGTAATTCAACGATGTAAAAAACATGCCTGTTTTAGTAACTACTTATATTCTTTATGTAAAGACAATTCTGTGTTGTGCCACAGAGTCATAGTAGAGTCATCTGTTATTCCTACTATAAATGTATGTCCTGATTGGACAGTGTCAGATTGCAGGGACACACTCCCAACTGTCAACACTCAATTGGCAGTTTAGTAATACACAGGGGCGGATTGGCCATAGACCTTACAGGGAAATTTCCCGGTGGGCCGATGCCCAGAAGGCCATCTGAGCCCTCCTCCCGACTGGCCAGTGGAATATTTTGGTAATATATTTTATGCTGCTGGGATTATTTTATGATGGACTGTGGTATTTGGCTCTGTTGGGTGCTTTAATGTGCCACATTATGATATTTCTGGTTCTGCTTTCCATTAGTTCGGACCCAGCTTCAAAACGGGGCCACTTTTTGTATTTTTTCCAGGGCCACTTTCAGTTCCTAGTCTGCCCCTGGTAATACATTTATAGTAGCAGTAACAGAGAAACAACACAACATAGATTAATAAGAAAAAATATGACAGAATTGTCACTTCACATGGAATACCGTTATTCACTAAACCAGGCATGTGTGAAGTGGTGACATGTTCTCTTTAGGGGTGTTTGAGTCCAAAGCATTTATATCCTATCCACTGGATTGGTGATAAATGGTAGATCAGTGGGGATCTGAATGCCAGGTCTCCCACTAATTGTCAGAGCAGAGGACACAGGTCCTCCTTTTCCCCCCAGCAGAGATTGAGCGTGCACTCCTCCGCTCCATTCAGAGTCCATGGCACTGAAAGAGACAACAGAGCGTCATACTCAGCTGCTTCTGTCAGCGCCAGCAGGGTGCATGCTCAGCCTTCAAACTCTTTCTAGCTGCGGTCTTGCAGATGGGGGGAATGGGGGATAGAGTGCCCTCGTTCTGGAGATCAGTGGGTCCATGCGGTTGAACCACAACGATCTAGCATTTATCACCTATCCTATTTCTTCAGTCCCAATATAGGCCATAAAACTTAAAAGGGGTTATCCAGTAGTAGAAATGCCCCCCATATGCCCAAGCCCCTCCTGTACACCATACTTACCTGGTCATCGGCACCTGCGTCCCTCTGGATCGCTGCACGGCTGCCACTGCATCTCCTCGTGGCGCGGCTGCTGGGGAGCGGGTAATTATCGTCTATAGGAGGGGCTCAGGTATTGTCTGTGTGTTATTTATACTATTGGATAACCCCTTAAGGCTACCTGTACACATGGGAGGATTTCAAAAAATTCCCCATGGATTTTTCTGTGCTTTCCGCACCAAATCCAAATGTGTTACTTGAAATCTGCACTAAGAAGCAGAAGAAGGAGGCAGAAGAAGGAGGCGTGGCTATCTCACTGAGAGGAAGAAGACGGCGCCATAGCGTTTAGGCCGCGGGACCACGCAAGCACCAGGAGACTGTAAGATCTACAGTACTGTACAGTGTCCAGGTGATGTCATCAGGGGGATCAGGAAAGTCAGGGGAGGACCAGGGATGCTATGGGGGGGCCATATGGGGACCAGGGATGTTATGGGGGGGCCATATGGGGACCAGGGATGCTATGGGGGTGCATATAAGGACCAGGGATGTCAGAGGGGGCCATATTGATTACAAGAGATGCTATGGGGGGCCATATGGGGACCAGGGATGCTATGGGGGGGCATGTGAGGACCAGGGATGCTATGGGGGGCCATATGGGGACCAGGGATGCTATGGGGGGCCATATGGGGACCAGGGATGCTATGGGGGGCCATATGGGGACCAGGGATGTCAGAGGGGGCCATAGTGATTACAAGAGATGCTATGGGGTGCCATATGGGGACCAGGGATGCTATGGGGGGGGGGCATATGAGGACCAGGGATGCTATGGGGGGGCCATATGGGGACCAGGGATGCTATGGGGTGCCATATGGGGACCAGGGATGCTATGGGGGGCATATGAGGACCAGGGATGCTATGGGGGGGCCATATGGGGACCAGGGATGCTATGGGGGCCATATTGGGAAGCAGGGATGTTGTCCCATTAAACACATGTTAAAATACATGATTGTGTGCTCTTTCATCATTATTTATGTTTAAATGTATACTGCACATATTCCTGCTTCAATTAGACACTTCATTCTGCATTTTCTATACTTTATTCTTTGACTAGACCACCCCCATAAAAGACCGATTTTTTGTTCAAAAAAGGGTGGTCGGCTCATAGAGGTTTCACTGTACATACATAATCCTTTTTGCGGAACAGACATACAGATGCAGAAAGTACATGGATGATCCATATGGTTTCCGCATCCGTATATCTGCTCCTCAAGCTGATAAAACATGTCCAAAATGCAGGCCACGGACCCACTGAAGTCGGTGGGTCAGCAAAAAAAGTGGATGCATCATGGACGGCATCTGTATTTTGCAGATCTGAAATATCTGGACTACAAAATATATGTGGTTGTGTGCCTTAGGCCTTAGCTATGTTATCTTTATACTCAATTTGTATTAAAGGGGTCCTCGGGGGCCTTTTCTATTGATGAACTATCCTCAGGATAGATCATCAATATCAGATCAGCAGGGGTCTGACTCCCACCGATCAGCTGTGTGCATGTGCCGTCTCCCGTCTATCTTCCTGTTCAACGTTGCTCGCCATAGACATACAGCGGTGAACAGGACGAGAGTAGGGAGATGGCACATGCACACTGCACGCTCCATCTCCTCATACAGCTGATCGACGCGGGTGCCGGATGTCGGACTCCTGCTGATCTGATATTGATGACTTATCCTGAGGATAGCTCATTAATAGTAAAAGCCCGGCAACCTCTTTAATAAATTCTAATGCACTGTTGATGAGCTATGAGGCCATTTTACACTGCCTGAGGATCGGCAGTTATCGGGAGTGGAAATTCCTGTGAACGCTCATTCTTGATATTTGGCATGTGTGAGGGTTCTGCTGATCACCATGAGTAAAACGGTTGTTAGTCAGGTGATCACATCTGTCAGCAGAAAGATGTGCTGCTGATAACAAGCAAAGTGAATAAGGGAGGAACGATCCCAATAATGATCATAGGTACCTCTTTCACTTTGCTTCGGCTCAATTGCAGATTGACCCACTGATAGGCCCTCATTTATTACCCTTGTAAGTGAACCCGTATCCATAAGAATTGTCGCTTACAGCAAGCGAAGGGCAATCCGCTTCATTTAAGATATCGCTTGCTGGGCTATTATTGGATCAGAACCTGGATGTCCTGGAGTAGCCCAGCTTTCCGGTGGACCCATCCGCCCTTGAATGTCAGCATAATGTAAACGAGACTTCACGCGTTTCAAACCTCTGGAGGAGAAATGTTCACCGGTTTTGTTACAAAGCGCATTTCCTGCACTGGATCTTAGACATATGTCTTCTTGTGTTGTTCCTTGTATATAGAGGAGAACGTCCCTGGGGGGAGACACTTTCCCAACGAATGCAAATATTTGTTTCCTATCCAACCACACAAAGACAAATGATAGCTGCGAACAGTAACACAAAATGCCGACTTGTTTACACATCATACACATGGTTCAGATTTAATGTCAGTAAGTTCAGTAGAAATAGGGTCCAGATGAAGTGCACTGGGGTTACCCGCTGCAGCTGAAGGAGACCCCGGCTGACATGTGTAATTACTGAGCGGCGCGAGAATATGGCATATGTAAACAAGGCTGAACCTTTTATTGTACATCAGCACAAAAATAGCATTTTGCTCTGCAATTTTCCCTCATTTCCGCAATTAAAGGAAGGGATAATGGCAAAGACAGAGGTGTTTCTGTATCTGAGATACAGGGATCCACAGGCATTTTAGTTAAAGATATTTAATTTGGAGTTTTTTATTTATTTATTATTGAAATTATTTAATTTATTTCAAATTTATTTTATTCATTTATTTTATTGTTTATACACTGGTGCTTTATTATTCGTATTTATTTATTATTTATTTTATTTATTATTTAATTTACAAATGTATTTATTTAATTATTATTATTATTATTATCCATATATATATGTGAACGGAGCTTAGCCCCGCCCAGGCCAGTGATACTAGTCGTGACGTCACTGGGCCTGCGGTAAACAAAGAGAAGGCTGCGGCACTCCTGCAGCGCCGCTGCCTTCTCAAACAGCTGATCGGCGGGGGTCCCGGGTGTCGAACCCCCGCCGATCAGATGCAGATGATCTATCCAGAGGATAGATCATCAGTTTGAAAAAACTGCAGAACCCCTTTAAGGCCCCATTATACTGCACAATGTAGTAGATGAAGCGTTCCTTCCCAACAATGTTCCTGAGTGAAGGAGACCTCTGTATTTACATGCACTGATCTCCTCCACAGTATAGGTAGAGTGATCACTAATGCTATATCTCGTCCCAATACAGAATCATGGTTGGCTCACATAAGAGTGCAGTTTAGACATCATGATCTGCTGTCGGCAAACAATGATTTATGTGTCCGCACAAACCCCCTTATTACCTGATGAACGAGCACTTCACTCCTTCATCGGCGGCACCTTTACACCGACTGATCATTGCTAACAGGCGTTCCTACAAATGCTTGTTAACGATTATCTGTCTGATTCTCAGGCATTGTAAAGGGTGCTTTAAGCGAGGCGGTTTACTGTGTTAAAAGTCCAAACAAAGAGGAAGTGAAAATCCCAGGACAGGAAGTAGAATACACAAAGGGACTTCAACAAATTATATCCAGAAAACCGTCCACTCATTTTATGTAAAATAAAAAAATTACATAAATTATTCACACACAGGCTGTTAATGCGTGATTAAAAAAATTGTTGTTATTGTCCCTTTAAAGAGAACTTTATTTTGGAGTTTTCCTTTAAATGGAGGAGTTATGTAATGACTCATTGGGGTACACTTGGGGGTCATTTACTAGCCAGAAATATGCCTATATTAGAGAGGTCCTTTGGGCTGCAATCTGTGACTTTTCCCCACTCACGCCAGATCTAAACAAGAGGCGTGGCATGGACATGGAAGACGACGGACGGGAGGCCTGTCTCATTTACCATTTTGTAAGCCTGTTTTAGGTGTAGAAAATGGTCTAAATGTAAGACAGCTTGGAAGCTGTCTTACATTTAGAGCTGGCACTGGATTCGCCAAAGTTATGTAGAGGCCTGAGCATCCTCATAACTCCGGGGATCCACTGCCAGCTATAGGGGATATTAAGACCGGCATCTAAAACGCCAGTTTTCAGAAGTGACCGCCTTGGTGTCTTGCAAATCTAAAAAAGGATAACATGGAGTCTGTATGTTCTCCCAAAGTCTCCGGTCAGGTGCTCTAGTTTCCTTCCATATTCCAAAAATATACCGATGGCGCTGTTTCTGAAAAAAAAACACCTCCCCCGGGAAAGGGACAAATGTGCTGACAATCTTTGTCCAGCACTGTGAAATATACAGGTATACATACATGTTGTATCTGGCAGCACAGTTCTGCTCTGTATTGCATTATATGCATTTAACAGCCTTTTCTGAAAATTTTCCATCTTTAATGTAACCAATAAAAATATCCAGTACATGAGATTTATCGGGAGAAACATCTTGTAACAAACCTAAATACACAGGTTTTATTCCTGTAATTTGTAATTCAGGAGTAGACTGCTGAGCTCACACAGTGAAATTAACTGGCACATCCCAAATTTGCCACTCGGCATATTGTGTCTTTCACTTTCAGCCTGACAGGCCTCTTTCACATTCAAATGAACCTCTTTTTTTCCTTCAGCATTTTCTAAGGAGAAATAAACATTTATCAAGGCAGGCGGTAAAAGTAACACTTATGGTGCACAGACAGGGACAGATGGTGGAATGGATGGACTCACGGCCACACGGTCAGGTTTCCTGATGCAGTAAAATCAGGAGTAAATTCAAAAAAAGAGAATAAGTCGTATCCATCCTTTATACTTTCTCTCTGATTTTGGCTTCAAAAACCAAATCAGGAAACCCGACCATGTGGCCGTACTCTTACTAGCCCCTGACATCACTTACGGGTGCCACCCGTATCATACAGCAGGTACCCTTTTCTAACTGCCTGCATTAGAGATAACTCTGATCCCGGCAGTTTAATCCCTTAGTTGCCATAGTCACTATTGAGGACGACATCTGAGGGATCAAACTGCTAGGATCGGAGTTATCTGTAATCCAAGCAGGGAGCACCCTTTGTCTTTGAACCAGCACCCTACAGACATTATTGCTGGGTGCCGAGTACTTGGCCCAGCCTCTATTACATCTCAATATAATAGACCGCCTGACGGTATTACTATGCACTGTAATACAGAAGTGCTGTCTGTCACAGATTTCTGCTGAAGTTTATGATAAAAGACTACACCATTCTGGTAGCTAAAAATCCACGGAACCCATATGTCACAGACCTCAGTGCAAGTAAAGTGCCTTGATACAGTGTTCATACCCCATTGAACTTTTCCACCTTTTTCTACACCCACTAATGTATTTTGTGGGATTTTATGTGACAGACCCAAAGCAGCAAATATGTGTGGAGTTAAAACAAAAAAAATACATGATTTTAAAAATGTTTAATAAATAAAAATCAGTACTTGGTAGGACTCTTGTGGGGTATGTCTCCACCAGTTTTGCACATCTAGAGGCTGAAATTGTTTCCCATTCTTTGCAAAATAGCTCAAGCTCAGTCAGATTGGATGGAGACCGTCTGTTGACAGCAATTTTCAAGTCTTGCCACAGATTCTCGATGGGATTTAGGTCTGGGCTTTGACTGGGCCTTTCTAACACATGAATATGCTTTGATCTAAACCATTCCATTGTAGCTCTGGATGTATGCTTAGGGTTGTTGTCCTGCTGGAAGCCTCCACCCCAGTCTCAGGTCTTTTGCAGCCTGTACCAGGTTTTCTTCTAGGATTGCCCTATATTTAGCTCCATCCATCTTCCCATGAACTGTGCCCAGATTCCCTGTCCCTGCTGAAGAAAAACATCCCCACAGCATGATGCTGCTACCACCATGTTTCACAGTGGGGTGGTATGTTCAGGATGATGTGCAGTGTTAGTTTTCTGCCACACATAGTGTTTTGCATTTAAGCCAAACAGTTCAACTTCTTCCATGTTTTCTGTGTTCCCTACATGGCATTTGGCAAACTGCATATGGGACTTCTTTTGGGTGGCTTTGAAAAATTCTTGTCACTCTTCCATAAAAGCCAGATTTGTGGAGTACACAGCTAATAGTTTTCCTGTGGACAGATTCTCCCACCTGAGCTGTAGATCTCTGAAGATCCTCCATAGGCCTCTTGGCTGCTTCTCTAATTAGTGCTCTTCTTGCCTGGGCTGTCAGTTTAGGCCATGGACGGCCATGTCTTGGTAGGTTTGCCATTGTGCTATACTCCTACCATTTTTGGATAATTGATTGCACAGTGCTCCATGAGATGTTCAAAGCTTGGGATATTTTTTTATAACCTAACGCTGCTTTTCACTTCTTCCCAACTTTCTCCCTGACCTGTCTGGTGTGTTCCTTGGTTTTCATGGTGCTGTTTGATCACAACAGTGTTGTTCTCTAACAAACTTCTGAGGAATTCACAGAACAGCTGTAGTTATATTGAGAATAAATTACAAATTACACACAGGTGGATTCTATTTACTAATAAGGTGACTTCTGAAGGCAATTGAATTTTATTTAGAAGTATAAGGGTACAGGGAGCTGAATACAAATGCACGCTACACTTTTTAGGCTGAGTTCATATCACTGTTCAGCCTTTCCGTTCTCCTGCTCCGTTTGAGCCAAACTGAGCCTATGGACCCCATAGACTACAATGGGGTCCGTTAGGTTTCCGCTTGGAGGAAGATTTTTGAAGCAAAGACAAAAGTTGTGTGCACAGGACTTTTGTCTCCGCTTCAAAAATCTTCTGCCCCTTAGACTCCTAAGTATAAGAATAGCAGGGATTTAAATGAATAAAATACACGTTATACTTAATCTTCTTCCCCAAACCTCTATATATATATATATATATATATATATAAGAAGGACCCGGCTTCGCCTGGGTATATTTACACCATGTTCCAAATTATTATGCAAATGATATTTATCTCTGATTGTCCGAAATGGTCGGTGCAAATGACAGTCAGTATAATAAAAGTCATCACCCGTTACAGTATACATCGAATTTTATTGAACAAACCTCCCAATGATAACAGTATATTCTTCAAAAATTTAAAAAAACTCAAAATGCACTGTTCCAAATTATTATGCACAGTAGAGTTTCTAAACATTTTATATGTTTTTAAGAACTGAAAATGCTCATTTTTGGAATTTGCTGCATTAGGAGGTCACATTCACTGAAATAAAAAGCTATTTAAATCTAAAACATCCTAACAAGTTTCATGTTAACATAGGAACCCTTCTTTAATATCACCTTGACAATTCTTGCATCCATTGAACTTGTGAGTTTTTGGAGAGTTTCTGCTTGAATTTCTTTGCATGATGTCAGAATAGCCTCCCAGAGCTGCTGTTTTGATGTGAACTGCCTCCCACCCTCATAGATCTTTTGCTTGATGATACTCCAAAGGTTCTCTATAGGGTTGAGGTCAGGGGAAGATGGTGGCCACACCATGAGTTTATCTCCTTTTATGCCCATAGCAGCCAATGACACGGAGGTGTTCTTTGCAGCATGAGATGGTGCATTGTCATGCATGAAGATGATTTTGCTCCTGAAGGCACATTTCTGCTTTTTGTACCAGGGAAGAAAGTTGTCTGTCAGAAACTCTATATACTTTGCAGAGGTCATTTTCACACCTTCAGGAACCCTAAGGGGGCCTACCAGCTCTCTCCCCATGATTCTGGCCCAAAACATGACTCCTCCACCTCCTTGCTGACGTCGCAGCCTTGTTGGGACATGGTGGCCATCCACCAACCATCCACTACTCCATCCATCTGGACCATCCAGGGTTGCACGACACTCATCAGTAAACAAGACTGTTTGAAAATTAGTCTTCATGTATGTCTGGGCCCATTGCAATCGTTTCTGCTTGTGAGAACTGGTTAGGGGTGGCCGAATAGTAGGTTTATGCACCAGAGCAAGCCTTTGAAGGATTCTACACCTTGAGGTTCGAGGGACTCCAGAGGCACCAGCAGCTTCAAATATCTGTTTGCTGGTTTGTAATGGCTTTTTAGCAGCTGCTCTCTTAGGCTACTTTCACACTAGAATGGGGACGGATCCGTTTGGTGTGATACAATGGTGAACAGATCCGTCCTCCATTGACTTTCAATGGAGTTCATGACGGATCCGTCACCTGCACACATACATACATACACATATACAGATATACACATACAAATATACATACTTACATGCTCCCGGCAGGTCACCATAGCGCAGGAGGAGCAGGACGGCGCACACATAGGACGATTCCACCCGGCGCCCAGCAGAGGGCGCTGTAGGGAATCGTCCTATGTGCGCGCCGTCCTGCTCCTGTACTGTGCTGTGGAGACCTGCCGGGAGCATGTAAGTATGTATGTGTATTTGTATGTGTATATGTCTGTATGTGTGTGTATGTACTGTGTGACATGTGTGGGGCCGGAGCGCGGCTCTGGCCCCACACATGTCCCTGCGGCAGCACGGATCTGACAGCACCCTTCACCTGCCGGATCCGTGCTGCAGCTAATGTGAAAGAGGCCTTAATCCGATGAACTTGCCTGGCAGAAACCTTCCTCATTTTGCCTTTATCAGCACGAACACGTCTGTGCTCTGAATCAGCCACAAGTCTCTTCACAGTATGATGATCACGCTTACATTTTTGTGAAATATCTAATGTTTTCATCCCTTGTCCAAGGCATTGCACTATTTAATGCTTTTCAGCAGCAGAGAGATCCTTTTTCTTTCCCATTTTACTTGAAAACAGTGGCCATCCAGTGTGGAACATCCAGTTTTCCTTTAATTGGGCTCACCTGGCAAACTAATTATCACAGGTATCTGAGATTGATTTCAGTGATCCAAAGAGCCGTGAGACACAATACCATCAATGAGTTTCATTAAAAAACAAAAAATGTAATCTTTATGACACTTAAATCCAATTTGCATAATAATTTGGAACATGGTGTAATCTATGTCATTTAATGTTTCTGTCGTTGCAGAGAGAAAGTCAATGCAGCTGACAGAAGTTGATTTTTACCTTCATTTTTTTCAATCCCCATTGGCTGCGTGGTGTAGCGGGACTTTGGGGGGGTTGCTTTTAAGTCCTTCTCTTGAGGGTGGTCTGAATTAAAGTTCGATACCATGGTAATTTATGAGGACACGCAATGGGTAGCAGTGGAAGAAAACATCTTTTATTACTACTGAACGGTCGTAGTCTAAAATTAGTCTATTTCATCTAATGTTTCTGTGTGTCGTTGCAGAGAGAAAGTCACCCTCCCACCCCTGTAGCTGACAGATGTTGATTTTTACCTTCATTTTTTCGATCCCCATTGGCTGCGGAGTGGGAGGAGGTGTGGTCTAACTGAGTCAGGGCGTGGCTTAGCGAGACCTGTGGCGGGGGTTTTAAGTCCTTCTTTTGAGGGTGGCCTCAATTACAGGTCGATGCCATGGTAATTTATGAGGACACGCAATGGGTAGCAGTGGGAGAAAACATCTTTTATTACTACTGAGTGGGCTTAGTCTAAAATTAGTCTAAAACATAAGTTGTATTTCTGGTAACCGGAATATCCCTTTAACAGTGTCATCCACAGTGCTCTGCCCCTTTAAAGCAGTGAATAGAAATGGCTGGGTTGTTAGTTAACTGAGCTCCTCAGCTGGCTGCTAATTACCTGGCTGTGTTGTTATGGAAACCTGCCCTCCCTGTGTGTGTCTGTGCAGAGAATGGCAGTTGAGGTTTGAAAGCAAAGCTCCCAGGCTAATATTGGCTAATGCAGGTCATATTTTGGGAATATCTCGGGAACGGTATGTCCTAGAGAGCTGAGACCTGGTCTAAAACCTTTCCGGACACCGGATGTACATGTGTGCCGAATTTCATGAAAATCGGTCCAGTAGTTTGGTCGCGCATAGAGAACAGACAGACAGAAACTCATTTTTATAATATTATATACATTCATTGTTCCAACAGCTAGATTTTCTTCAGGCTGGCAGCTCAGGGTGTGTGTACTGTCTGCTGCAACTCTATCACAGCTCAGCAAGTATGTCCTTTCTCCTGCAGCCCTCTCCCTATAGCTGCCATGGCTTCTAACAGTAGATATGGCTGGTGGCAGTTAAAGGATGGAACAGAACATGTGCAACCACCTCAGCAATGTTATCAAGGTGGACAGAGAAATAAGGAAAAGAACAAACAGGAGGTGGCGCCAAACACAGTGGCTATACTTAACTGACAAATGACAAAAGTATTCAGATCCAGGGGTTGGTTTGAAGAATTGTAGAAAATTTTTCATGGGGCAACCCCTTTAATATAAAATATAGACTATGGATTGTGTTGGCATTATTACATTTTTGGGGAAAATATTCATTTTTTAGTTGGCCCATTTTTCATGAACTTTTCACATCTTTATATTTCTCCACTATCATTGAATGCTGAGTCTCTGGTTATTTACCGGAGCTAAACAGATGTCTAGCAGCTGCTGGGTCAATGCTGCATGATTGCCTGCTCGTCTACGAAATATTTTGTCTAGGAATATATATGTATCTAAATAGCGCAATTTTATTTTTATCGATGCAGCAGTTACTCCCCCCACCCCCCTGCAATGACAGCTCAGGCAGGAGCGCAGAAGTGACTTCCAGAAGTTCGGTGTCTTGGAAACTCCAGGATCAGTTCTCTTGTCTTCTCTTGTTCTCCAAAACTCCTGCTGTTTGGAAGTGTAACTTCTCTGGAATCTACACGATGTTCTTCTGCCACATTAAGACATTTAGGGGGCTTTCACATGACGGGTTATGCCATCAGAATTTTGGCACAGGCTCCATTCTAACATTCCGGTGAAAGGCCTCGTGGTGTTTATCTCATTGTTTATCTCATTATTTTCAATGGAAGGCAGCACCGCAGTGCAGACAGCTGATGGTTGTCTCACTGCAGTAAGTGGCATTTGGAAGAGCACCCGACTAGGTAGGAAGGGGGCACAGAGACTGAGGATGCCCCCTTCCCCCTCCCTCTTAGGGGTTTAGGCCGGGGTTTTAGGGCCCACCCCTTCTCCTAGTTTTAGATTAAGGATAGGGTGGTTAGGAAGGGGTTAATAAACGTTGTTCCTGCCCCTTCTTCCTTGTGTATGCCCTCCCACATAGATTGAGCCCTCCCTTTGGGTATATATCCTGGGCATCCGCCCCCCAACTTCCTCTTGGGATCAGGCGAGCTGTCCCACCCTCCCGTCCCTTTTATGATTATTGTGAGCTGTTACTGTTTGGTTACTATGATGTTTCTGATAATTTTTCTCTGTTCTAGTGAGGAGTTATGGTTGTAATTCAAGTCACAGCAGGCGGCAATAAACAGAGTGGGAGTTGTAAAGATGGTTGGCGGACTTGCCCGCAGGGAGGTTTGCCCGCCGGCGGTTTGGCATAGCGCTCCGTCTGGGTTGATGTTCGGTTCAAGAGTTTGCCGCATTGTTTTAAGATTAAAATGCTGTGGCCGATCACCACCCAACAAATAAAGGGTTTTGGATGGTATCCAGTGTGTCCTGTGTTTATTCATAAGTTATTGTAGTTGTAAGGAGGGGTGGGTAGGGAGATAATGGAGATCCGGCCCTTTCCTTCTATCATCAGTCTATCATGTAGAGGAAGTTAATACAAGGCACTTACTAATGTATTGTGATTGTCCATATTGCCTCTTTTACTAGCTGGATTAATTTTTCCATTACATTATACACTACTCGTTTCTATGGTTATGACCACCCTGCAGTCCATCAGCGGTGGTCATGCTTGCACACTATGGAAAAAGGCATCAGGCTCTCTAATGGCCGGGACCATGGGAGCGCACATGGGCCGGTGCTTTTCCTATAGTGTGCTGGCACGACCACTGCTGCTGGATTGCAGGGTGGTCATAACCCCTAGTTACGAGCAGTGTATAATATATTGAAAAAATGAATCCAGCCAGCAAAGGAAGCAATATGGATAATAACAATACATAAGTAAGTGCCTTGTATTAAAGGGATATTCACATCTTAGACCCACCTCTGGGACCAGACCTATACTTAGATCAGAGCCTGCAAAGTGCCGGAAGGTGCACTGCGCATACAAGGGCCCCTACATTAATTTCTATAGGACTGCCAAAAATAGGCGAGTGGTGTGCTTGGTTATTTTTGGAAGTCCCATTGAAATGAATGGGAGGCACACTGTGAAAGCAAGCCCACCGCTATATTCACTTCTATGGGGCTGATGGACATAGCCGAACCAGCTATTTTCGGCGCTCCCATAGGAATGAATGGAGGGCAGCTGTGCGTGTGCGGTGTGCCGTCTGGCACTTTCCAGCTCCATTCTGAATATAGGTGCCTATCACACTTTGGGGGCATATCCTAGCAATATGCTCCCAATGTACAAAATGGGAATACCCCATTAACTTTCTCTACGTGATAAATGCCAGTTGCTGAAGTGAGAGAACCCTTTTAACGCTTCGTGACAAAAAGGGACAGATGCCACTTGAAAGGGTGCTGGTGTCCACTCGTAGTTTACCGCCATTTAATAGCTAAGCTAAGCCGCAAGCGGGTCTGCGGCATCCAAAAGCGAACAACCGCAGGAGAAAGCATCAAAATGCACCATGCAAACATACCTTTACGCTAGAGTAAGTGTAAAAATGCAAAAAGTCGCAAAAGTCTTATATTCCCTCCTTAGATGCTATACTGTAGACTGTACTACTAGCCCTCTTGATAGGGGGAGATTTATGAAAACTGGCTTAGTTGCCCATATCAACTTATCAGATTTCAGACAACTTTCTTTTTTCAGACATCCTTTGGATAATGAAAGGTTCAATCCCATTGATTGCAATGGGCAACTAATGCTACTTTCAGATCTTATGGCATACAGCTGGTGGCAGTTGAAAGATGGAACTGAGCATGTACGACCACCACAGTAGGTGGATGTACACGTTACTATACAGTTTAGCACCAGGGGGCACTATTATAAAGAAGTAGAGAGAAAATCTCACAAATGGAGCATTTTTGTAACAAAAGGAACATAAAAATTTTGTTTTACATTAAAATGGTTAGAATTATATTAAAATAACATTTAATGGTGGCACAATCCCTTTAAGACAAGTGAAGACCTCCGTGTGGATGGCGTTGGTAAGAATTTGAGGGTACGCCGGGCATCTCCACAATGCCAAAGCTGCATTTCGGATTGTCATCACCCCTTTCACTCTGTATAAATTCGGAACATGATTCTGCCCAATAGTCCCACCCGTCCACTTCTGTCGGCGGTAGCAGGAAGGAGAACACTGGGCGCCTGTTAGGGCTCCCATCCTAATTTTGACACAATATATATATTTGTTCTGGACGTGCTTAAAATCCAGCCTCCGTACGGCATGTAGGAGGGGGATGGGGTATTAGCTGGCATGCAGCAAAATTAATCATATTTGCATAATGGAGCTTGTTAGGGAGAGCCAAGAGCTGGTGAAATAAGTGTGCGTCACGGTAATATTTTACCATTTTGACCCGTCCGATGTGGTCTATTCTTAGAACATTTGGCATATGAAAGATTTCAGCTAGCACTTACTGTACTAGAGGAACTGTAAACAGCACACATTGGGGGATCCGATGGAAAGCACAGTACATCCAGTACAGTAAGTTACACAAAAATAAGCTGATGACAAATACACAGAAATGGAATGGAAATAAATAGTCCTGGAGCTATCAGGTGACGTCACCCCGTTCATGTGCCAGTCTGAGCAGCAATGTTATGTATTGTCTCTGTGTAACTTGTGGACCTCTAATTAACAATCTGTGCCCACTGCCTTCCTCCTCCTGACCGTTACTCACCTGCCCCCCCCTCCCCTTCCTGCTTTCTCTCCAGCGGTCCATGCCAGCTGATGTCATGTTGCTCCTGCTGGTTCCAGCCGCTGGAGCAGGGATGCTCTGTCCCTTGCACTCCTGCCCGTAGGCTACGTGTGCACTCCACCTGACTGTTAAAGGGCCGGTGCGTGCACACCTTAATGTTCTTCAGCATATAGTTGACCACCTCAGGGTATTGAAAGGGGTTGTTCAGGCTCCTGCTATTGTTCATTTATCTTCAGGATAAGTCATCAATATCTGATTGGTGAGGTTTCGACACCCCGCATCCCCACCAATCAGCTGTTCACTGCAGCTTGCGGTGCTGGAACTAGCAGTGTGGATGAAGCAGGAAACACAGCTCCGTTCAAAGCGTAGTGGTCATGCCAGGTCACTGCAGTTCAGCCGCCATTCACTTCACTGGGGGCCACCACACTTTGAACGGACCTGAGGTTCCCTCCTCATTTACATTGTCAACCATCTAAAGTGTAGGCTGGTGTGTAGACTCCCCTGGTGGCAGATGTCACCAGGTGGCAGCATATTGAATTTTGAAGCTTTCTAAATTCCTTTCTTCTTGGGGGAGGCTTAGGCAGGGTGCTGAATCTCCTGCCTAAGCCACATTGAAGACATTGCGCTGATCCAGCCAGAATCCTACTCCTAATCCTACTGATGAGGGGCAAGCACCCCAAAAAAGGTGTCTACTGAAGGATATCTGGCTTGGCTATATTCCCTTCTGAAATCCCGAAGGCTTACTGGATAGTCGGTTTTAGACTCATAGGGAGCCGGTTCCAAGAGGTGGCACTAGCGAGATGGTTCACTTTCTTGGGAGATACCTCATTGTTTCTTGGGGGAGATAATCCTTTGTCAGAGGTATCTGACTGTGACCTTCTCCCCTCTCCTCACCGAGCAGAGCATACCATCCCTGTGTACAGTGGTCGGGAGGAATAGCTGTTGGCTGAACGAGCATTCGACGAGCACCATCAGAAGTGGCTACAAGCTTTGGGCTCAACAAAGGTTAACTTATACTTCTAGAAAAACATTTAATTGCAGCTTCTTAGGCTTAAGATTTGTTAAGACCTTGCTGTAATCCATGATAGAATTAAAGGAATTCACCAACTCCAGGTCTGGAAAGATGTCACATACTGTAGCTTACATATAAAGTCCCAAGCTGTGTATTTGAGTTTAGCCTCTGGCGGCGTATGTGAATTGGCTGCTCAGTGACATATCCTTTATTGTTCCCTACAGCATGGCTAGGGTGATGGATAGGTAGAAACGTTAGCTATCTGACTATCATCCATGTCTAGTAAGAGTCACTTGGTAATTAGATGGCAATGGATGTTAAAATACGAGCTACATCAATGTCACTTTGTGCTCGTGCATAGAGGCCTAGGGGAAAAGAGATTCTTGGCTTTGTCCCACCTCTGCTCGACAATGAACTTGAGTTTGGAATTGTAACACTTTTTGAGAAAACTTTATGACATAAACAATGGAGGAAACCAATGAGCTTAACGTGTGTGATTGTGCATGGATGGTACATGGTTGTAATGAGACAGTGATATACAGACAACCTTGAGAGTAAGCATCAGAAAGCCCTCTGAGAACAAATCTGAGCAAATCATCCAGGTTGGGAGGACAAAATGATCGAATTTAAGATAAGAGAATACAATAAACTATTTTTATAACATTCATTCTTCGGAAAGATGTGGACCATGCCAATGAGATGGTGTCAGCCCTCAGCATATCTTGATATAAAAGACATAAGACCGAAAATTTGCTAGCCGTCAAAACTAATGGAACGGCTGCATTGTCTGTCAATTTTAGTGAATGTCAAGGAGTTCCCGGGTAGACAATCACATTCCTGCAATGCAATTGAAATGTTTGAAAATTGCGATGAATTTGAATTCATATGCTTGTGTTATAAAGTTTCTATTCCACTTCTGTGGCATGGGGACAGTAAAGAGATTCTGTTTTTTCATTTGTATTTATTCGGTGGATGACTGTAGCCCTTTTTTTAGGTGGACATGGATTTAACAAGCAAAGATGTTCTATGAGCAACCTTATTGCAGAACCCTTTGGAGGTGGACAATTACATCATATCAAGAACAGACTGACATGTTGGTGTGACTGGTGGTTTTTGGTTAGTGGCCTAAGCACCACTTAGATCCCATTCTACAGACAGGTCCCATAGGTGGATATAACATTTCTGAAATTTGAATACCCCTTTAATGTTCTATATAGAATGCAATCTGTTCTATATGGTTGCTGTATGATATTGAGATTTACTAACTTGCACAACTGACCTGGCAGAACATCAGATTGACCTCACATGACTAAAGGAGAATAATGACAAACTACAGGACATACAGTGCCATGAGTACCTGTCCCCAGATGTCCCCAATTATTGAAAATTGATCACACTAATGGTCTGTGATCTTTAAACAAATTGTAATACTGGACATAGAGGACCTGGTAAACATTCTATGCTTGTTTTGTTTGGTGATGGAAATGTTTGGAACAAGAAATTCAGCTTTATTATAGTGTAGAGACACTAAGCTCAACCCCAATCTTCTGAGGATCTCTGGGAGTCTTCCTCCAGAGGTGAGCATCTCCATTCTGGGCAGCAGCTGGATTTTCACCCTGGAGTGCCACTTTGAAGAACTATCCATTGTTGATATGAACAAGTGTCCTACTTTTCACATTGTATAACTGGTTGCACTGCTACCTGGCTGTAGCAGTCATTGCAACCAACCACTTTTTAAAGCCAATCTTCTTAGGTTATATTTCCATTTAAGTCAATCCAAGCTGCTAACTTTCCTCAACAATTGAGATGTAGACTTTCATGTTCACTGCATTATTTGTCTAGTTTCAGTTTATGAGCAGATTACTAGACACACACCTTTCTGGAGTATGCACCGCTCCCATCATTCAACCCTTCAGATGCTGCAGTCAACACCGATTGCGCCATCTGAGAGTCACATTCAGCCTATCAGGGGGTTAATCAGGGCTTCAGAAAAACAAAAAACAAACTCACCTCATCCATTTCATTGTGAAGAGGCCTTTGCAACCATCTTGATGGAAAAAAACACGTCAATTCTCTCTTGCGCTGACGTCACTACGCTGGGCAGGTGTGGTGACTTCATCACTGTCACAAATCAGTGGGTGTGAACCCACTGTGCCTTATGTCCTACCTCCTCTAAGGGCGTTGTCTAAGTGAACCCCTCATTCTTCACAGTACCCCTGATGGTGGGGATAGACTTTCCGAGGGGAACACCAGGTTACTACATCTTGAGGAGGATTGTCACACGAGGCAGCTGGTCCAGACCAGGAGGTACCTGAGAAAGGACCTAGAGGTAGTCAGAAGGCAGAGTCATTACCAGGAGTAACAATGCAGAACCGAAGGATGATGGGTCAGGGCAGGCAGCACAGGTACAGGTCAGGCAATCTGGGTCGGCGACAGGAGAGTCTATGCAAGCAGGCAGGGATCAAACAGGTAGCGGAGTCTGGAACACAGGACCACAAGTAGGGATAATCACAACCTAAGCAGGACACAAAGACCTTGACACTGAGGCATCTGGGAAGGGGGCTGAGCCACTTATATATGTGCAGGAGGGCTAGGATTGGTCAACGAGGTCACATGATCCAACCCATAAAACACAAGAAGTGACGCGTGCCGGCCCTTAAGGGAGTGATGCAGGGAATAAGCAGCAAGCATTTGGTAGCCAGGGCTGAATGGAAACTGTGGAGTGGATCCCAGAACAACAGCACTTACACAGACAGATCCCAGAACTGCAGCGGTGAATGGGAAGCACAGGCAACAGATCACCGCTGAACACAGCACCCAGGACCGCAGCGGTAAGCAGGAGAACAGCGGCGCACAGCAGCCGCTCTTACAATCACTGATGAGATCAGTGATGACTGATGAATTGGCGCGTTGTCTTTAATCAAGATAGCCATGACAGCCTCTCTGCGATCAAGTGAATGAGGTATATATTTTTTTAACTGCCATAAAAAATTAATTTGTTACCACAAAGCGGCAAGAAATTCAGATTTGTGGTGAATTAATTTTTTTCCGAGATTCGGATCAAATTCTAGTTCATTAAAGGGGTTGTACCACGAAAAATATTCTACAGTTTTCAAACCAGCACCTGCATCTGAGTGTTTTTGTAATTGCATGTAATTAAAAATGTAGCATAGCCACTGAGCTATTCAATAACATGTATCAGTATAGCGTCACCTCCTGTTTGTTATTTTCTTATATCTTTGTCCTGCTCACTGAGAAGGTCACACATGCTCAGTTTCATCCTTTAACTGCCTCCTGAGCTGTGATAGGCAGAGCTGTGACCCTTAGCTGCAGCAGAAAAGACACTCCCCTTGAGCTGTCAGCTTGATATAAATCTAGCAGAGCAATGAATGAGGAGATCTCTGGATCCATGTGAGGATGTGAGCTGGTTCTAGCTTTGTTAGAAAGAGGTTGTCATGTCCTATATTTTCATTTTTTACACTAGTCATGGGATAACCCCTTCAACCTTGATTCTCTCAACACTACATATCCCATTTTTTTTTTAATTCTCTAGGGCATAAATAAACAAAGCATCCTCATATTATTATGTGACCACCACCATTTTAGACTATTGCTATGCTCTTCACACCATCACATGACCACCACCATGTTAAATTACTGCTATGCTCTTAAGACCATTGTGTGACATCACCATGTTTGATTAATGTTATACTTCTCACATCATCACATTACCATCATCATATTTGACTATTGCTCTGCTCCTCACATGACCACGACGTTAGACTATTGCTATGCTATTCACATCCTCACATGACCACCACCATATTAGACTATTGCTGTGCTCTTCACATGGCCACCAACATTTTAGATTATTGCTATGCTTCTCACATCATCGGGTGATACCACCATGCTTGATCATTTTAGACTATTGTTAAGCTCCTCACATCCTTACATGACCTCCACCATGGAAGATTATTGTTATACTCTTCACATCATCACATGACCACCACAATGTTAAACTATTGGTATGCACTTCAAATTATCTCATTGCCACCACCATTTTAGACTATTGCTGTGCTCTTCAGGTGGCCACCACCATATTAGATTACATGACCACTACCATAGAGGATTATTGCTATACTCATATCATCATATGACTACCAACATGTTAGACTATTGCTATGCTCTTAACATCAACACATGACAACCACAATGTAAGATTACACAGTTCTTGGGATTAGACTATTGTTTATCCCATGAATCTCACATGTGCCACTGCATGTTATTCTGGGATGTATTTTGTTACTTTCTGGATTATGCCAGTATACTCAAAAAGTAATTTTGTGTGGTTGGACACTACTTGAAAAATACACCATTGTTCAATGTCTTCTTGATAGGGATATAATAGCTCCCAATGTGATTCACTGTGGCTTTTTAAAGGAATACTAAAACTAGAAATGGATAATAAAGGTAAACAAGAAATATAGTTGTCCTCACTGTCTTCAGCATTGCAAATGGTCTTTTAGAAATCCAGTAGAGAACACAAGTTAATCTCCTGCTGATCTATTCTGTCTTCAGATGGTCGAGTTTAGGAAAGGGATGGGGCTTAACAAGCTTTTATACTTCTGCAAACAAAGCATGAGGGGGAGATACTTGCCTTAGCCAGTAGTCTTATGGCCAGACACAAAACAGTGAGGAGGAACATGGCTGATGGCTGGTTCAAAAATGCACTTTTTAAGTGGTAAATGCATTTCTGTATTTTCACGTGAGTTAATAGGGCCTATATACATCCACCATTAGATGGGGCTGGCATAGAGAGGAGGGGTTAAAACAGATCAGTCAGCGTGAGTGAGTCTAAGTCTAGACCGAGGAGAGAGCACATATTAAAGGGGTCCTCTCATTTTGCCATTACTAAGGCAAGATGAGTCACAATCCTGACCACTAGCCATCTAGGAAACAGCAGAGTGCTCACTGCGGTGCAGGAGAGCTACGGAAATAGCGTAGCACTGCAAGCTATGATGTTTCCTTAACTTATTATGGCTTGCTGTGCTACGCTGTTTCCGTAGCTCTCATGCGCCCCAATGGGAGCTACTGAAACAGCGAGCGCCAGAGCGCTCTGCTGATTACTGGTCGGGAGGTGGTCGGGACTGTGTCTCATCTCACCTTAGCAGTGGCGTAGCTACCAGGGGGGCAGGGGGGGCGACGGCTCCGGGCCCAGTGACTCAAGGGGGCCCATAAAAATAAAAAATCTTACTTACCTGTTCTGCGCTGCGGCTGCCCTCCGGTCCGCGCTCTGCTCTCTTCCCTGACGGCGCGCACTATGACCTGACGCTGCACGCAGCGTCAGGTCATAGTGTGCGCGGGCCAGGGGAGAGAGTGGAGCGCGGACCGGAGGGCAGCCGCAGCGCAGAACAGGTAAGAAAGGTTTTTTATTTTTATCTTATGTGGCTGGGTGGGCTGATCTGAGGTCTGATGGGGGCACAATACGCTGATCTGAGGTCTGATGGGGGGCACAATATGCAGATCTGAGGTTTGATGGGGCACAATACGCTGATCTGAGGTCTGATGGGGGCACATTAAGCTGATCTGAGGTCTGATGGGGGCACAATACGATGATCTGAGGTCTGATGGGGGCACAATATGCAGATCTGAGGTTTGATGGGGCACAATACGCTGATCTGAGGTCTGATGGGGGCACAATACGCTGATCTGAGGTCTGATGGGGGCACAATACGCTGATCTGAGGTCTGATGGCACAATATGCAGATCTGAGGTTTGATGGGGCACAATACGCTGATCTGAGGTCTGATGGGGGCACAATACGCTGATCTGAGGTCTGATGGGGGCACAATATGCAGATCTGAGGTTTGATGGGGCACAATACGCTGATCTGAGGTCTGATGGGGGCACAATACGCTGATCTGAGGTCTGATGGGGGCACAATAGGCTGATCTGAGGTCTGATGGGGCACAATACGCTGATCTGAGGTCTGATGGGGGCACAATATGCAGATCTGAGGTTTATGGGGCACAATACGCTGATCTGAGGTCTGATGGGGGAACATTAAGCTGATCTGAGGTCTGATGGGGGCACGATATGCTGATCTGAGGTCTGATGGGGGCACAATACGCTGATCTGAGGTCTGATGGGGGCACAATACGCTGATCTGAGGTCTGATGGGGGGCACAATAGGCTGATCTGAGGTTTGATGGGGCACAATAGGCTGATCTGAGGTCTGATGGGGGCACAGTACGCTGATCTGAGGTCTGATGGGGGCACAGTACGTTGATCTGAGGTCTGATGGGGGCACAGTACGCTGATCTGAGGTCTGATGGGGCACAGTACGCTGATCTGAGGTCTGATGGGGGCACATTAAGCTGATCTGAGGTCTGATGGGGGCACAATACGCTGATCTGAGGTCTGATGGGGGCACAGTAGGCTGATGTGAGGTCTGATGGGGGCACAGTAGGCTGATCTGAGGTCTGATGGGGCACAATACGCTAATCTGAGGTCTGATGGGGGCACAGTAGGCTTATGTGAGGTCTGATGGGGCACAATACGCTGATCTGAGGTCTGATGGGGATACAGTAGGCTGATGTGAGGTCTGATGGGGGCACAGTAGGCTGATTTGAGGTCTGATGGGGGCACAATACGCTGATCTGAGGTCTGATGGGGGCATAATACGCTGATCTGAGGTCTGATGGGGGCACAATACGCTGATCTGAGGTCTGATGGGGGCACATTCTGCTGATCTGAGGTCTGATGGGGGCACAATATGCTGATCTGAGGTCTGATGGGGCACAATATGCTGATCTGAGGTCTGATGGGGCACAATACACTGATCTGAGGTCTGATGGGGACAAAGTACGCTGATGTGAGGTCTGATGGGGGCACAATAAGCTGATGTGAGGTCTGATGGGGGCACATTCTGCTGATGTGAGGTCTGATGGGAGCACAATATGCTGATCTGAGGTCTGATGGGGCACAATACGCTGATCTGAGGTCTGATGGGGACACAGTACGCTGATCTGAGGTCTGATGGGGGCACAATACGCTGATGTGAGGTCTGATGGGGGCACATTCTGCTGATGTGAGGTCTGATGGGAGCACAATATGCTGATCTGAGGTCTGATGGGGCACAATACGCTGATCTGAGGTCTGATGGGGACACAGTATGCTGATCTGAGGTCTGATGGGGGCACAGTAGGCTGATCTGAGGTCTGATGGGGGCACATTCTGCTGATCTGAGGTCTGATGGGGGGCACATTAAGCTGATCTGAGGTCTGATGGGGGGCACATTAAGCTGATCTGACGTCTGATGGGGGCACAATACGCTGATCTGAGGTCTGATGGGGGCACAGTACACTGATCTGAGGTCTGATGGGGCACAATACGCTGATCTAAGGTCTGATGGGGCACAATACGCTGATCTGAGGTCTGATGGGGGCACATTAAGCTGATCTGAGGTCTGATGGGGGCACATTAAGCTGATCTGAGGTCTGATGGGGGCACATTAAGCTGATCTGATGGGGGCAGGGGAGTGATGTAAAAACTGGGGACACGTTTCCTTTAACATAGGAGTCCCCTTGTTTTTTACTCCTATTAATCCTATATTTTACTGCATTATGTGGTAGAGTATTTAGACTAGGGTATGTAGAAAGTCTATTGTACTGTACTTAGCAGCATTGACGATCTTGCAGTTTATACAGTCATCTTTCTAATACAATATTATAACCACAACTAGTAGTATGTGCCTGTGAAGTTGGAAACATGCGTTTGGGAAGCCAATAAGTGGGGGGCCCACTCAAGTATGTTTCGCCCCCCCCTGTGCTGAACCTCTAGCTACGCCTCTGCACCTTAGTAATGGTGAGATGAGAAAACCCCTTTAAGTGTCAGATCTGAGAGAAAAGCCAGCCCTGGATAAGGTACCTGTCAGAGCAAGGCAAGTGTAGGACCAGAAGAGGAAGCCCAAAAAGCATGCCAGATGTAAAGAAGGAGGTGTGGAGAGAAGTTCTGCAGAGGGCTGCTGTCTAAAAAGGACTACAGAGTCTCTGTAGCCCTGTGTCAAGGAAATTAAAATATTACAGTTCCTGGACACATGCTAGAAGAAGGTTAATCCCCTGCATAAGAAAATATCCACATCCAGAGTACATTGTGTAAGCGTATGTTGTAAGTACGGCAACCTGTAAAAAAAAAAAGGTGCAGAGCATTAGTCTGACTTTGGGATCTGCCCCATGCTTGTATTATAGAAAGATAATTGTTACACCATATTTCAGGATGTCTGTACAAAATTCAAGAAAAATTGTCCTAGGCCTATTAACTACCTTTGCAGCCATGTGACCTGTCTGTGTCTGTGTAAAGTGCACTTGTGCAACATCTGCCAGTCCATGCATGCTAAGAATTGTAACGGATGTTGAATCTTCAGTAAAAAAAAGTTTGCTTTTAACCTGACCTAATTATTCCCTGCACCGATACACTGCTTCAGTATTATCAGCTGCCTAGGGACCTTGCCTTTCACCTTACAATTCCTCACCATCAAAGGCACCTTGAACAACCATCAAGCAGGAGAACCCCAAAACCAAGGTGTGCTATGAAGGGAAGAAAGGTGAGCCCTCCCCATGACTGCACTGCCCAGAGGAGCATCAGAGTAACTACAACCTCCATTATTGCTATTATCTCTCCTCTTGTACTCGCTTCTGTTCTCCTCTCCTGGGCTCCCCGCATGAGCTCCTCAGACACATGGATAAGTTTCAGTTGTAACATGAGTTACATCGAATAAATCCAATCAAAGGAAATGAGGAGCATTTTCCTTTAGTTTAACCCTTCTAAACTTACAAATATTTTCTCACATCCTCTGAGATTTCCTTTGACATGGTCATAATGTTTTTGCAGCACTTTGTTTGTTAACCCCTTCCCTGTCATTGGGCTTGATTTTATTATGGTCTACTTTAATCAAGCCTACCTTTCACCAGTTGGTTGCATTGAATTGAATTAATTCAACCTTAATTTTATTCAGGAGCTTCGCTAGGCCAAAACATCCAGGGCCTGGGTCCCAGAAGTTTTGTCCAGGTCCCCAAATGTAGGTCCCCGATGTATCACCATCCTCACAACGGCAATACAGTTGAATTACTGCAGGTGGACACAGGAGTCAATGCTATGGACAGTGGGAGGGACTCAGGTGAGTATTATTTTTCTTTATCTCATTTTGAGGGAGAAGGTAGTACTGGGGCACAATAACTACAGGGGGCATTACATGTACTGGAGCCACTACAGGGGGTCTATAAATACTGGAGGCCCTACAGAGGCATAATACCTACTGGGGGCACTACGGAGGGGCATTATACCTACTGGGGCCACCATAAAGGAGCTTTATACCTACTGGGGCACTACAAAAGGGTATCATAGTTATTGGAAGCACTATACGGGGAATTGTACCTACTGAGGACACTATAGGAGTACTGTAGTACAGGGGGCACTAGGGAGCATTATATGTACTAGGGGTACTTGAGAGAATATTGTGATTACTAGGGGCACTATAAGTACTGGAGTGGTACACTGTAATACTGGAGGCACTACAGGGAGCATTATACCTACTGGGGGGCATTATAATTATTGGGAGCATTATATCTACAGGGAGCACTGTAGAAGGCATCGCTATTGGAGGCACTACAAGGGGGTGTCTTATAGAGAGTCCTTATTACTACTGGGTCACTACAAGAGATGATTTATATCTACTGGTGGCACTAAGGGGCATTATTACTACTGGGGGTTTCTGGGGGGACACTATTACTAACAGGGGCACTCTGTAGAAAACACTATTACTAATTACTAATGAGGGCATTCTAGGAGAGAATTATTACTATTGGTGGACTTTTGAGAACACTTTGGGTACTGTCTTTATGGTGCTGTGCAGCAGTGTACCTAATCTTTCTGCTGTCTGAGGCAAAAATTGAAATGGCACCCATGCTAAATTCTCTATCCAACCACTCCCCCCAGACTTCTGCTAATGACATATGTGGATGGACATTACGTACATCTCTACAAAACATAAAGCTCTACATACTTCTTACATCCAGTGATGCCACCTCTGTTGCAGACGTTCTCTTTCCTCATCTTCTCCTTTCGCCTTGAATATTTCTTTCAGCCGCGTCTCGTCTCTACAGAGTTACCCCAGAGGTACCCCAATATCAAGAGTGCCCCCATCAGCAGTAATGTCTTCCATATTTTGTCCAATAATAATAATGCCCCCCACAGTACCCTAAGCGTTAATAATGCTCTCTCTAGCAAAAAAAAGACAGTTCCCCCTTTCTAAAGCATCCCTTTAGAGCCCCCAGTAATAATAATGCCCCCTATAGTATCCACAGTAGTTATAATGCCCCTTATAATGCTATGGGGCCCAGGACAAGAGAGGGCCCAGTCTTAGTTGGGATCATTCCCTCTTCTACTTGGGGTGAAAACTTGGTCAGGACTCTACCCTCTAAAGGAACAACTTTAACAAATGAGGCAGTTGTAAAAATGTCCCAATGGTCATTGAAAGGGGTTTAGGTGGAAACCGTTCTGTCCTGTGTGGGGGGCCTGGTTTGATCCTTGCTATGGGGCCCTTATTTCTCTATGTACGCCACTGCCCATCTCTATTATAATGCCCTCCTGTAATGCCTCATGGCAAATGCATCTCTGGCACTGTGTTACAGTACAATGGCGGCCCATGCCCTACACTTTTCCTGCTCTCTTGGGTTGTCATAGGTGCTGCTCCTCTCCTCTCACCATATTGGTGTTGCTCTTAGTCTGGTGGTCTGGACCCTCCTCTACCCCTCTGCAGCCGGCTTGTCTGCCAGAGTCTTGTCCTCCAGGATGCAGCCTGGTTTCCTGTGCCCGGCCTGCAGTACTTGCCCATAGGGCACATTCTCCTCTACTCTTAAAAGGCCAGTACATGCTCACGCTAATGTTCCCCAGCCTATGGCTAACCCCCTCAGGGTACTAATGGCATCTTCCCCTAGGGAGGTGCCTGAGCAATAGGGGTTTCTAGTGTGTTAGTCGACCTCTGCCTCTAAATCTGGCCCTATGTTGCCTGATTGCTGTTTTGACCCTAAGATCGTTGCCTGATCCCTTAGTACTTCACATTGGTGTGTCTGAACCCTGTGGGTTAGCTGACTACTCCAAAAGGTAGGGTAGTCAGGAAGGCAGCAGCCTGGTGGCTTCCCTACAGCGGTCCAGATACCTGTATAGGGGTTAAAGAGAGAATACCAGGGGGACTACCAAGATAATGGCTAAAGTCAAACCGGTTGGTTTAAACAGTGGTTCTATACTCACCGACCATTACACTCTCTTATTTTATAAGTAAAGTATTTGGGGGCATTGGGGAGCACAACTGGCACAGTATAGGGGACAGCAGCATTATAGCACCGTTGGGGAACCAGGAGGAGGTCTGTCTGTGTGACAAACATTGAAGTGGCTAAAATAAGTCATTTTGTGTTGTTTGGGTAGAATGAAGAAGATGAGGAAAGGATCTACATCAGAAGAGACATCACTGGATGTAAGAGGTATGGGGCGCTGTATTCTCCTGTATGTATGATAGGGCTGAATGTAATGTCCATCCAGATATGTCTTTACAACTGGGCCTGGAGGGGTTGCATCAAAATGTGAACACATATGTATTGGTACTTGGATCTCAAATCTTTTGACCCTAGAGACTTTTTAAATTTTTAATAGCATTTCACAGGAGAAAAAGGTACCTGTTTTTTTCTTGATGAGTTATTTCATGTTTCTTGCTTGATGTTCTCTAAACTAATCTGGAACAAAGTCTCTTCCTCAGTAACCGTATCATTTTTACGTGACCCTACATTATTGCTCTGCTTAACCAAACCAGGGCAATACATTTCAAACCTTACACTATATTTTTTTTGCATGTATTTTTTAGTGGTCTCTTATGGTTCTGCTGTATCTTTGTGCTCTTCCAACCAGTATCATTTGACATGTCACACTGTCTTGCTGGAAGATCCCATCTGCCCCAGGGATAATAGCATGTATGGGTGTGCTTGATCTGCAAGGATGGATTCATACCCACATCGGTTGAGAGTGCCTTCCACATGGATGAGTGGGCCAAGAGAATGCCATGAAAACATTCCCCAAACCATAACAGTACCACTACCTTTCTTGAGTTCTTTCAGTAATGGTTGCATGGTGTTTGTTCTCTGATGTTTCTCGTCTGATACGCCAATGTCCATCCAATCAATGAAGTAGAAAACATGACTCATCGGAGAGGGCAACCCTTTGCCAATCAGTGGAGATCCAATTCCGATACTGCCATGAAAGTTTTTTCTGCCGAAGCAACTTTGTTAGCAGAGGTGCAGTGACCATCTGTCTGCATCGGGGACCCCATACACAGTAGGGTTCGCTGAACTGTTTTAGACACATGTCTGGTAGCCCCCTGATTAATTGTGGCGAGCTTCTCCACTATAGCGTGTTGGTCTGCCCTCATGCATCTTCGTAACCAACATTCATCTCTCGCATCAATGGCACGTGGTGCTCCAAAGTTTCCAGGTCATTTATTCACAATGGTGCAATGGCAGATCATAGTAGGGGCGTTTGGGTTGACAGCACAGGCCCCAACGTCTTTGTGGGGCTCATCGCCTTCTCCACATTACAGAATACACAGCCTCAGCAGCAGCTTCTCTAGTACCCCTCTTTTTCCACTGCATGCCCGATTTCCATACAGCCAAATGTCATATAACATTTGTCAGAACATTCTGTGGGGGGCACAAACCAAGTGCTGCCTCCTCCCTATTGCTGTGTTGCAGCTGTGGCCTTGAGCATCGCGAAGAATGTCCTCCTGACTACCTTACCAGGCACTGGGCCACAAAACACAGGCTATGCTGGGGTAACTTCTACATTATCTGTGTTATCTGTGGCGTTACATAGGATATGGTTAGCGTACAGTTGTGAAAGAAAATAACTCTGGGGCAGAACATGGCAGGGGAGATAATCAGGGGAAAATGGAGGGAGGGGGCTCAAGTTGGGTAACCAGTTCTGGGCCTATGACGTACTTAATCTGCCCCTGCAATAGTGCCATTTGTCCACTGACTATACACTTTTACCACAGCAGCACAAGAACAGTTCACAAATTGTGCAGTTTCAGAAATACTGCTACCCTTGGCCCAAAAGCCAATAATCATCCCATTTTGCAAATCTGACAACTTTTATCTATGACAACAACAAGGGATGTATGTGCAGACAGCCTATCGCACACCTTATATACCGACCAAGGCAGCTCACCACATGAGACTTCCTTCATGAGCTATGAGCTGCCAACATCAAAAGTAGGAAGTGGTTATAACGATGTGACGCGAGTACAGGAAGCATAGGAAGCAGAGACAGTTGCCTGTGTATTATGATAAAGCAGTGAGCCGGCATCAGCTCCCTGCTTCATCATTCCTCCCCCCTGCTGGCTCTCCACACCTCTTGTCTGTGTGGGGGGCCGGACGGCAGTCAGCCTTGGCTCCGCCTCCTCCACAGACAAGAGCAGTCAATGTCTTGCTGCTGCTAGTAACAATGTAAGTACAGTATGTGGTTATTTTTTTTTACTTTGTGTGGGACACATAACTGGATATACTACTGGGGGCACAGCAGGAACACAGCTGGGCATATTACTGGGGGCACATAACTGGGCATATTACTGGAGACACAGCTGGGCATATTACTAGGGGCACAGCTGGGCATATTACTGGGGACAAAGCTGGGTATATTACTAGGGGCACAGCTGGGCATACTACTCGGGGCACATAACTGGACATACTGTATTACTGGGGGCACAGCTGGGCATATTACTGGGGGCAAAGCAGGGCATATTACTGGGGGCACATAACTAGACATATTACCGGGAGCACAGCTGGACATATTACTGGGGGCACAGCTGGGCATATTATTGGGGGCACAGCTGGGTAAAATTACTAGGGACACAGCTGTGCATATTACTGGGGGCACAGCTGTGCATATTACTAGGGGCACAGCTGGACATATTACTGCGGGAACAGCTGGGCATATTACTGGGGGCACAGCTGGGCAGATTACTGGGGGCACAGCTGGGCATATTACTGGGGCACAGCTTGGCATATTACTAGGCGCACAGCTGGGCATAATTCTATGAGGTGGCACAATGTGGGCATAAATACTGTTTGGTGGCATGAAGGGGGAATAAATACTATGTGTGGGCATTAAGAGGGCTGGTTGGAATTAGGTGTATAGTTATGTTTTGGGTGGAGTTAGAGGCGTGGCCTAGTGAAGAAAAAAGTTGCAGCGCCGCACAATGTATCCCTCTTTGTTCATTTAGAAAGTTGGGAGGTATGACACACACATATACACACACAAACACACATATACACTCACCGGCCACTTTATTAGGTATACCTGTCCAACTGCTCATTAACACTTAATTTCTAATCAGCCAATCACATGGCGGCAACTCAGTGCATTTAGGCATGTAGACATGGTCAAGACAATCTCCTGCAGTTCAAACCGAGCATCAGTATGGGGAAGAAAGGTGATTTGAGTGCCTTTGAACGTGGCATGGTTGTTGGTGCCAGAAGGGCTGGTCTGAGTATTTCAGAAACTGCTGATCTACTGGGATTTTCACGCACAACCATCTCTAGGGTTTACAGAGAATGGTCCGAAAAAGAAAAAACATCCAGTGAGCGGCAGTTCTGTGGGCGGAAATGCCTTGTTGATGCCAGAGGTCAGAGGAGAATGGGCAGACTGGTTCGAGCTGATAGAAAGGCAACAGTGACTCAAATTGCCACCCGTTACAACCAAGGTAGGCAGAAGAGCATCTCTGAATGCACAGTACGTCGAACTTTGAGGCAGATGGGCTACAGCAGCAGAAGACCACACCGGGTGCCACTCCTTTCAGCTAAGAACAGGAAACTGAGGCTACAATTTGCACAAGCTCATCGAAATTGGACAGTAGAAGATTGGAAAAACGTTGCCTGGTCTGATGAGTCTCGATTTCTGCTGCGACATTCGGATGGTAGGGTCAGAATTTGGCGTCAACAACATGAAAGCATGGATCCATCCTGCCTTGTATCAACGGTTCAAGCTGGTGGTGGTGGTGTCATGGTGTGGGGAATATTTTCTTGGCACTCTTTGGGCCCCTTGGTACCAATTGAGCATCGTTGCAATGCCACAGCCTACCTGAGTATTGTTGTTGACCATGTCCATCCCTTTATGACCACAATGTACCCAACATCTGATGGCTACTTTCAGCAGGATAATGCGCCATGTCATAAAGCTGGAATCATCTCAGACTGGTTTCTTGAACATGACAATGAGTTCACTGTACTCAAATGGCCTCCACAGTCACCAGATCTCAATCCAATAGAGCATCTTTGGGATGTGGTGGAACGGGAGATTCGCATCATGGATGTGCAGCCGACAAATCTGCGGCAACTGTGTGATGCCATCATGTCAATATGGACCAAAATCTCTGAGGAATGCTTCCAGCACCTTGTTGAATCTATGCCACGAAGAATTGAGGCAGTTCTGAAGGCAAAAGGGGGTCCAACTCGTTACTAGCATGGTGTACCTAATAAAGTGGCCGGTGAGTGTATATGTATACGCATATATATATATATATATATATATATATATATACATATCCTAGCAGAAGGACCCGGCCTCGCCCGGGTATATTTCATCTATTTCATTTAATGTTTGTGTGTGTCGTTAAAAGATATCGAGAGTGACTTCTACAGCACCCTGCCTCATTAACAGTGACCTCCACAGCCCCCACCCCTTAACACTGACCCCCCACAGTGCCCCGTCTCCTTAAAATGGGACCTCCACAGCAGCCCACCCCCTTAATTTTGACCTTCACAGCAGTCTGCCCCTTTAACAGTGAGTTCCACAGCACCTCTCCCCCTTGACAGTGACCTCCACAGGGGCCCGCCCTCTTAACAGTGACCTCTACAGCACCCACCCCTTAACACTGACCAAAGGTTACAGTCCCCTTAACTGACCTCCACCATTCCTGGCCCCCTTGACAGAGACCTCCACAGCGACTGCCCCTTTAACAGTGATTGTCATAGTACCCTGCTCCCTTAACAGTGACCTCACAGTACCCCGTTGCCTCTTTATTAGTGGCCTCCACAGTCCCCTCCTCCCTTAACAGTAACATTCATAGCGCCCTCCCCTTTAACTGTGACCTCCACAGAAGGTAGGGTGGCCACTAGCTTTACCCCAGAAAGCCGGACCTCACCGGCCACGTCCCCAAATGTATGGCCATGTCTCCGGTCCCATGAAGCCACACCCCTAAACATGAAGCCACACCAACTCCCTTAACCAACACTTCCCCCCATCCTCTGGCACGGAGGAGAAGAAGTTCCTGACCTGAACACTGCACAACACTGCTGTCTGAGCGTGAGCTACTGAAAGGGTGGACATCCCTGCATGGACAGGGAGCCAGAAAACTGGACTGTCCGGCCTAAATCCGGACGTCTGGCCACCCTAACAGCAGCCTGCCCCTAGAGTCGCCAGAGGTCCGGTTTTAGGCCGGACATTCCGGCTTTCAGACTCCCTGTCCTCCGTACAGGGTCTTGGACGGACACAGCGGTTTCTTTTTGAACAGCTCACTCTCAGACAGCAGCACTGTGCAGTCTGAGCATGAGCTGCAGGGAGAAAGTCACCCTCCCTCCCACCCCTGCAGCTGACAGAAGTTGATTTATACCTTCATTTTTCAATCCCCGTCGGCTGCAGAGTGGAAGGGGGCATGACCTGGCTGAGTCAGGGGCGTGGCTTAGCAGGACTTTGGGGTAGGGCTTTTAAGTCCTTCTTTTGAGGTGGGCCTGAATTACAGATCAATGCCATGGTAATTTATGAGGAAACACAGTGGGTAGCAGTGGAAGAAAACATCGTTTGTTACTACTGAACGGTAAATATGTGAAATTTACATTATATTAGGTAATGATTGATGAATTAGTCTAAAACATAAGTTACTGTACCTTTATGGTAACCGGATTAACTCTTTAACAGTGTCATCCACAGTGTTCTGACCCTTTAAAGCAGACCTACAGCAGTGAAGAAAAATGGCTGGGTTGTTATGGAAACCTGCTATGAAACAGTGTGTGTGTGTGTGGAGACTAACTGCCTGCGAGCTTCTATTGGCTGGTAAGGGTCATGTGACCAGGCTTCTATTGGCTAATGCATTTTTTGGGAATATCTCAGGAACGGTATGTCCTGGAGAGCTGAAAACTGTTCTAAAACTTTCCTGGACACCTGATGTACCTGTGTGCCAAATTTCGTGATTGTAGCTGCGATGGTGCGGATTCCTTTACCAGACATACACACACACATACATAATACACTCAGCTATATATATATATATATATATATATATATATATATATAATATACACACACACATATATATATTCAGACACACACGTATATATACAAACTCACACACACACATATATATATAAAGTATATACACACTCACAAATATATATAGACACACACGTATATATACAGACTCACACACACACACATATATATATATATATATATATATATATATATATATACAGACCCACACATATATACACACACACATATAACATATTTTCCAATAGAAGCACCAAAACTTCAGTGCAAGGATGTATGTTTAGGCAAGGCAGTGGGCAGAGCTATGCTGTGTTGTATCCATGGGCAGCAGAAGCAGCTGACATTTGGCACAGGTTGGACATTACAGATGGACGTCCTACAGACGGAGCAATTTATTTAGATAAAGCTTTAAGAGGTTATGCACAAACAAATAAATTACAGTTGTGTGAAGGTTGAAAACCACTTGAACTTTAAGCCAACTCTTTCCAGGCGTCTGATAAATGGCTTCCTGGCTCTGTATCACCCTTGGCTGCTGTGCAGTATATAGTGTTACATATACCGCGTTTTCCCGGACAGGAAAGGGTTACACACACAGCAGCTATTTTTTTTTTCCCAGCAAACTGCAGGCTTCTCAGCTCCTGTCCTTTAGGAAACGTTCTGTTCTCTGCTGCTATCAAGTTTTATTTTTTTTGGCTGCTATTTCTGTACACGTTACGCAATTTTCTTGGAAAGAAAGGACTGGACAAGACTCTGTAAACAACGGCTCTTACTGTTTTTTTTTGCTTACAATTTGGTCTCAATTCAGTTATTTACTAGTAGTCTAACCCAATGGATGTGGATGGCTCTCTCTTGACAACTGACAACAAAATGTTCTCAATTGGAAGAAATTCTGTTTTTCAATTAGTTTGTGAAGCCGATGGAAAATATGTATTTATTTATTCCGTCTCTCATTGCGGATTTATTTTTTATGAAATCCGATTTCCGCGATGATATTAAAGAGGACCCGCCGCCCCTTCTGACATTTCACTTTTAGTAACTAGTACCATTACTCATGTAATAACAGTTCTGCTGCGTCTATTTCTTATAAATCTGTGCTATTTCTCTATTATTCCTACTGAAGATTGTAAATTCATCGCCAGCAATCTGTAATAAAGGTCCAGATGGGTGTTACCATTTGGAGGTCACACCCATTCATAACCTTCTAGTAGGACTAATAGAGGAAAGACAACATAAAGTCAAAGGAATGATTCCTCCAGAATTGTTATTACATGGGGAATGCAAGTAGTTACTAAAACAGACATGTCAGGAGAAGGGACAATAATGTATAAAATGAAAATCATACATCATCTAGTACATGACAACCTCTAGAACCAGCCCTGTACCTCACATGGATCCAGAGATCATTGCTCCAATTGTTCTGTTAGATTTATTTCAAACTGTCAGCATAGGGGGCATATCCTTTCTCAGGGGGTGAGTCCTTTCTGAGTGGCTGTTAATGGATGGAACTAAGCATGTGCTTCCGTCTCAGTAAGCAGGACAGAAAAATTATAAAAAGAGCAAACAGCAGGTGGCACTATACAGATAGATTTCATTGAATAACTCAGTAGCTATAATACATTTTTAATTACATGCAATTACAAAAGTATTCAGATCCAGGTGCTGGTGTGAAAACTGTAGAATATTATTCATGGGACAACCCCTTTAACCCTCCTGACCATAATTTGGGCACCTGTTTGGTCTTGAGCTGAAGAAGCTAAGAAAGACAAGTTGCTAGGGATGCTCTGACTGACCTTATTTAATAAGAGGTAGGTGCTCAGCAGTGTCCCCAATAACTACTCCTCTGTCTCTTATCTATCCATCCATATATCCATATGTTCATATATTTCTATACTGGTCAGTGCCCAGTTTTTCTGATACAGAGCTCCAAATATCTACATAGTCATAACATTAAAAGATTCTGGCTGCCTGCATTCACCACTAGAGGGAGCTTTAGAGCTTACTGCATACTCATACATCGGGGCAGATTTACTAATCCTGTCCTATGTAAACTTAGACTAGACAGTCAAAGGATGCTGAGTGATAAATCTGGTGCATCTTTAGACACTTGTGTCTACCTTTACACCACCCATTGGTTGTCTTACTTTGCAACACAATTTTGGTGCAATTTTAATGCATCTTGTTATTCCCCACTAAACCACCTCCTTGTCAAACGGTCAAGGGTCTAAAATACATAATAACTGTGGTGGAAAAAAATCCAGAATTGTGGCGTATTTGCTCCTCCGCTGAACTCACTAACACAGTATGCAGTATGCTCCTGTGCTCCCCCTAGTGGTGGCTCAGTATGCAGTATGCTCCTGTGCTCCCCCTAGTGGTGGCTACAGAAACATTTATTGGAATGCAGGGAATTTGAAGCTCTGTCCACTCTAAAGGCATGTTAAGAAATTAAGAGATATTAAGGGACGGGCACGGCACATTACAGTAGACTTATCGGAGCGGTGTGCCCATCACATGACAGAACATGGAGGAGACCAAGGAGGTTTCCAATTCAATGACTGAACACAAAAATGTTGAAAATGATGAGGAATTGATAGAGAGAAAGTATATGGCAGAATTGTGCATGTGCAGATCCCCAGAGCAGGGGATATTGTCAAATGGTATGTTATGTAATAAACTGTATGTGTTGTCATATTATAAATTGTACCCAGCATAACAATGTATGGATGTCACAGCCAGGGTTAACAATCCTGGCTTAGTCCTTGTAGGAGGTTAGGTGTGGAAATTTTTATTGCAGCAAGCCCAGGAAAGCCAGGAGTGGAGGATGAGAGTGGTAGTGGCTCTGGCTGTTACAGTCAATCACAGTGGCATTCCTCACACTGTTGCTCCCTAGGGTTGTGCAGTGAAAGGAGGTCACACCCTTTTCTTCTCCCAATGCACACTTTGATGTGGTGGCTTCTGCATGAGGGTAGTTGGAGAGCCCGTGATGTTGAGTGCTTAGATGGGTGCAAGGAAGGGCGTGTAGAGTGCAATGGCTGGCATATGGTGCAGGAGTCAGTACTTCCGACCTCTGGAGAGTGCAGCCGGCTCCTGGCAGCTCTTCAAGGACAGGGCCTTACTTAGTCCAGTGGCTGTGCTTGGTATTGCAGCGCAGCCCCATTCACTTCTATGGGACTGAGCTGCAACTAGGCCATGTGACTCATGGAACATCCGACCTCTTCTAGGGTTTTCGGTGTTGGACTCCTGCCAATCTGATATTGATGACCTATCCTGAGGACAGTTCATAAATATAATTTACTGGATAACCCCTTTAACAGTGCCCTTCACTGCAGTAAAGTCTTAGCAGCTTTTGGTAGCAGGTTACCTTACTGACTCCTGTAGATCTTGCAGAGATCAGTGAGTCTCTGTAGCTTTTTGGGCCTAATCAGTAGGAGCACAAGGCGACAGCTTCCTCTCCTTTGCAAACTCCAGAGTACTCTGACCTAGGGGTAGGGGTGGGGCCAGCCCACACATGCTATTCTGGAACAGAAAGTCACAGCACACAACTTTACTTTACTACATACCTTCTGAGCATAGGAAAGTGTGATAGCCTCCAATGTGCCTTCATCTGTAAGATTCACAATCTGACAAGATCCCTCAAAGATGAAGTACTCACAAGTGTCAAAATCAAAACCCAGTAGCCAAATTGAGAAGTCATTCTGCAAATTACTTATATTGAATGAAAACCTTCAATGTTTACTTCTAGAGGCTGAAGCCCTATCCAAGTCCTGCAGATAGTACACAGGTCCATGACTGACTATAGGAGAGAGCCCTGATAACTGTATTATATCTTGTGCACTAAATATGTCATACACCACTGGTAGGAAGCTGACCGTATCTAATTACGGTTACGGTTTGTGCCTTTTAGATAAATTTGGAGCCATTTCTGCTTCCTTACAAATTGATGAATTTATAAATCCCCCCGGTATCTTTAGAGGTCGTGGACCAGGGATTATAAAAGATTTGGGGTGCATTATGCCAAACATCTCTTTCATTATGTTTCTGTCTTTTATGGAACATTTTCCAAAAGTTAGGTTGTGATCGTGCAGAGAACCCGCGGCAGTGGAGCGGTCATAGACCTCTGGTCTGTATCTGCTGCTCATTGTCAGAGCCAGTGCTTTTCGTAGAATCTATTATGTGTATGACGACCACAGACAGCAGTCTGTCAGCCAAATTTAAGGTGGCCAGATGACTTACATATCTGTCAGGTTACATAACACCCCCATAAACATGCATGGTCGGCTGAGTGTTCATGTGTTCTCAATAGGGAGTGAATAAGCCATTACCAGACATCATGGGCGGCAAGTAATCTCTCTTGATCAGACATGTTGAAATCCCGTGGTATCTGCTATCGGGTGAGAATGAGGACCCCCCCATACACATTGGAAGGTCGGACAGGTCGGTGTGGGACCTGTCATCTCCTGACCTATCTGTTTTACCAACGACTTGCCTTCTACTTGCATTACAATTCTGGGTCATCTTTTATTACACCTGTATGTTGAACCATTTCTCCATTAATCCTGCTAGAAGTTCATGAATAAAGGTACAACTAGGTGTTACCAGGCAGGAGGGTGTCCTTACACAGATAGGCACTGGCAGCACTGATTGGATAATGTCAGACTGTGCAGGGACACACCCCCAACTGGTAACTTCAGCTATAAATCTGTAGCAGGTATAATAGAGGAATGGCAAAGCATAAAGTCATAAGAGTAGATGCTGCTCATATCATGTGAGTCAGAAATAGTGACCGGTCCTCTGTAAAGAGTATCTGTCACCTCTCCTGACATCTCTGTTTTAGTAATACTTGTAACAGCAATTCTAAAGCATCTTATTATATAACTATGTGCTGTGTCATTCCTCTGTTATTCCTTCTAGTTATGAATGAATTGCTAACAGTTTGCAATGAAGGGTGTGGGTGTGAGTCCCCGCACAGTCTGATACTCTTCAATAAGTGCTGCCAGTGTGACCCACCCCCAACTGGTAACACCCAGCTGCAACTTTACTGCAGACTGCTAGTAATTCATTCATAACTTCTAGTAAGGATAATAGAGGAATGGCACAACATAGAGTCCTAAGAATAGATGTTCCAGAATTGTTATTACATGGGAAGGCACAAAGTTGACAGAGCCTCTTTAAGCTGGATCTGCCAGTGGTCTGCATACACAGGAAATCTTTCATCTGGGGCTGAGCTTTATTGGGTAAGGCTATTTTCACAATTGTGTTGTCGTTTTCCAGAGATCCGGCAGACGATCTCAATATCGGAAAAAAGCTTTCCGCTTCGTCCTCATACATTCTGAGTGGGAAGAGATCCGTTCAGGATGCATCAGGATGTTTTCTATCCCGGCAGCATTCCGTACTGTGACCGGACAGCAAAACCGCTGCTAGCTGTAGTTTAGAGTCCGGTCATAAAAATGGAAAAAAAAAAACGGATCCGGCAGTGAAAACAATGTAAGTCAATGGTGACAGATCCATTTTTTTAGGAGCCTAAAAAACTGGATATGTCACCCATCAACTTTCAATTTAGTGACGGATCTGTTTTTTTCAGTTTTGATTCCACACAACCACATCTGAACGGAACGGATGGATCCTGATGTACAAAATCAAAACAGATCAGTTTAATTCCGGTATTGAGATCCTCTACCGGATCCGCGATATCAGAATTATTAAAGCAAGCATGAAAGCAGCCTAAGGCGTCATCATTTGGGCAGCGCTGTCCTAATCACCTCTGGTATGTAACATCTGCCTGTCAGTGTAGCGCTGCATCTGTACATTCTCTATGTCTCTGCCATCTATATATATATATCCGTCACTGGATGGTGATTGCCAGGCGGTCCAATTAGCATTTCACTGTACTTACATTTCCTAATTAAACTGACTGCGTACGTGTTGTGTACATTCCCGGCCCACAAATATCGTAAGCGCAGTCTGACATTTGGAATGTGCTGTTACAAGTAATGAATTTCCACATAGAAATACAAGAGGACAGCGCCGGGCAATAAAACTGTAATTAGGGTCATGCAATTTAGGGGCATTTAAATTATAGCTCAGTGTACAATGCCACATGGCAATCTGAGCTGGAAATTAGATCACTTAGCGGCTGAGCAGCCAGTGCTTAGTGTAAACAGATCTGCCCTTTTTTTATATACCGGGGAGGCCGGGCCTCTCCAGGATCCACAGCACTGATAAGATGCTATCCTGGAGCCTTCATCATAAGGCTGCTGTGCATCTGCTGGTGTAACGGTGCAGCCGATTACCCTATGAACGAGCGAAACACTCGCTCATCGGGTAATTGGATCTTTCAACTTTCATGATTATGTACAGGGGACGAGCGATGACATTACCGATCGCTCCTCCCTATACCTGCGGAGGAGGTTGGCACATGTAAATACAGAAGTCTCCTTCACTGACGAGCAGGAATTCTTCTCTCCCGACAATCACCTGCTGAATTGTCCCATGTAAAGAGACCTATAGGAAGATGATCATGTTCATCATGATCAACAAATTTTCAAAATTTCACCTCACCCTTATTATGCCAGCGGATTTAAAGGGATTGTCTCACTTCAGCAAATGGCATTTATCATGTAGAGAAAGTTAATACAAGCCACTTACTAATGTATTGTTATCATCCATATTGCCCCTTTTGATGGCTTCATTCATTTTTTCATCACATTGTAAACTGCTCGTTTCCATGGTTATGACCACCCTGCAATCCATCAGCAGTGGTCATGCTTGTACAATATAGGGAAAAGCACCAGCCCATGTGCACTCCCACAGTCCCAGCCACCAGAGAGGCCGACACTTTTTTCTATAGTGTGCAAGCACGGTCATTGATGCTGTATTGCAAGGTGGTTGTAACCATTAAAACGAGACGTGTATAATGTGATAGAAAAATGCGTCTAGCAAAGGAAGGAAGCAATATGGACAATCACAATAAATTAGTAAGTGCCTTGTATTAACTTTCTCTACATGATAAAGGCAACTTGCTGAAGATAGACAACGCCTTTAAAGGGGTTTTCCAGTCTCTTCATATTGATGACCGTCCTCAGAGTAGGTCATTATTATCCAATCGGTGAGGGTCTGACACACCTCACCCCACCAATCTGGTCATCCATGCAGCCTGTGCTGAAACTAGTACTTTGAATAGAACAGGAATGCAATAACCCATCTTGACCACTACACTTTGAATGGAGCTCTGCTTCCTGTCCCATTCCCGCTGCTAGTTCCAGCACAAGAGGCTGCAGGGAACAGGTGATCGGTAGTGTGCGGGATGTTGGACCATCGCTGATTGAATATGAATGATCATTAGCTGGGAAGGAGGGGCTATAAACTAGATGGACATCTTTAGCTGCTGAGATAGGGGAGTGTATATGTAATTAGCAGGGTGGGAGGAGCTATAAACTAGGTAGGCGATGTTAGCGGCTGAGATAGGGGAGTGTCTGTGTAATTAGCAGGGTGGGAGGAGCTATAAACTAGCTGGACATCGTTAGAACCACAGATAGGGGAGTGTCTATGTAATTAGCAGGGTCGGAGGATCTATAACCTAGCTAGGTGATTTCAACAGCAGAGATAGAGGAGTGTCTGTGTAATTAGCAGGGTGTGAGGAGCTATAAACTAGCTGGACATCGTTAGCTCCAGAGATAGGGGAGTGTCTATGTAATTAGCAGGGTGGGAGAAGCTATAACCTAGCTAGGTGATTTTAACAGCAGAGATAGGGGAGTGTCTATGTAATTAGCAGGGTGGGAGGAGCTATAAGCTAGCGGGGCATTGTTAGGGTTATTGTTGGAGCTGTGACAGAGATTTTTCCTGAAATGGTGTAAAAAACAGAAAAATCATACTTACCTCATCCTTTTGCTCACGACGGGTCGGATGCCGCCATCTTCATTGAAGATCTTACATGAAATCCTGTGTGCGGTCACATATGACGTCACCATGCCAGCCAAAGTGATGACGTAATGACGGGCCGTGCAAGAGATCTTCAATCAAGATGGCAGCGGTCGAGGTAAGTATGATGTCTTTTTTTTTTTTACATTTTACACTGGTTATTATTTTCAGATGTTGCGATCAGCTATGAACGTGGGATCTGAGAAATACAATGACGGGGAGTGGCACAATTTTTTGTAAAATTCTGCAAAGCAGCCGAATCGAATTTTTGAATACTTTGCTCATCTCTAACAGTGATGTCACAGCATACAGATGATAAACACAGTGATGTCACAGTGTATGGATGATAAATACAGTGATATCACAGTGTATAGATAATAAGCAGTGATGGTATAGCATATGGATGATAAATACAGTGATGTCCCAGTGTATGGATGATAAACACAGTGATGTCACAGTACAGGGATAATAAACACAGTGATGTCACAGCATATTGATGATAAATACAGTGATGTCACAGTGTATGGATGATAAACACAGTGATATCACAGCATATGGATAATAAACACAGTGATGTCACAGTATATAGATAATAAGCAGTGAAGTCACAGCATATGGATGATAAATACAGTGATGTCACAGTACAGGGATAATAAACACAATGATGTCACAGTACAGCGATAATGAACACAGTAATCTCACAGTACAGGGATAATAAATGCAGACAGTGATGTCATAGTATACCGATAATAAATACAGTAATGTCACAGTACAGGGATAATAAACACAGTGATGTCACAGAACAGGAATAAAAAACACAGTGATGTCACAGTATATGGATAATAAACACAGTGATGTCACAGTATATGGATAAGAAACACAGTGATGTCACAGTATATGGATGATAACCACAGTGATGTCACAATGTATAGATAATAAGCAATCATATGACAGCATATGGATGGATGCCCTATAGCCAGTTCTGCATTATCTGACGCAATTGTACCCATCATGAGGACTTCAAAACTTATTTACTATAATAAAAAACTGCTTCATTTCCAAGGGGTATCCTAAAAGTACTGTGAATAACGCTTTACACCCTCCCATAGTGTTTCTGAATATTTTGCTTTGGCGCATAACTGGGATCCTGGTGATCTAAATCTGATAGTAACTGATCATATCCCAGTCACTCCTCTAGGTTTACTGCATTAGTAAATGGTGAATCCTTCTGGATTTCTAAATTAAACACCTTGGGGTCATTTATCAAACTGGCGCAATCAGATTCCACCTTTCATTTTGGACAGCTCCTTTGGAAAATGAAAGAAGGAATCTGATTGGTTGCTAGGGGCAACTGAGCCAGTTCTAATTTACACCAGTTTAATAAATGAAATAATAGAAACCATTAAAAGGTGACCCATTATGTTTTATTTTCTTATCTGATATATTTATACACATTATGATATGTTTTTACACTGTTTTCTTTTGACGTTATAGATATTTTGATGACTTCATACTCCTATAATGTCTGAAGCCACGTGGCTCCTGCTAGCTGACCACTGACTCTCTTATCTGTGCCCAGTACTTAATATTTGCATGTGGTCACTATATAGTCTTTTTAATAGGCTTTTATAGGGCTTGTTTATAGTTATGCACTATTGACTATGACTATCCTTTTCTACACTGCCTTTATGGGCACCTACCATTACTATAAGTGCTTCTATTCCTGTAGGAATGTATAGGGTTAAAAAAAAGCCCTTTTAGATCATAGCGGGTTAACACTCATTTCCGACCTCCTTGCTGCATATGTACCTGCTTTTTAATAAATTGCTACTTAGGCCCCATTCACACGACCGTATGTATTCCGTGTCCGTATAAAAACGGAACGGAAGACATACGGAAAGTCTTCCGTAGTGTTCCGCAATTTTGCGGACCCATTGACTTTAATGGGGCTACGGACGTGATTTTACGGCCAAGTATAGGACATGTTTCATTTTTTTTTGCGGGAGAACGTCCGTGAGATACGGGATGCGGAATGCACACGGTGTGCATTCCGCGTTTTTTTCGTCTATGGAAAAATGAATGAGTCCGTATGGTTCCACATCTTATCCGCAAAAATGCGGATAAGATGCGGAGATGTACATACGGTCGTGTGAATGGGGCCTTACTCCAAAGTCCGATGCCGCGCGCTGTCTTTTTTCTACCTCCTGGCAGAGTGTCTCCTGGACACATAGATAATAACCACAGTGATGTCACAGTAAAGGGATAATAAACACAGTCATGTCACAGTATAGGGATAATAAACACAGTGATGTCACAGTACAGGGATAATATACACAGTGATGTCACAGTACAGGGATAATAAACACAGTGATGTATCAGTACAGGGATTATAAACACAGTGATGTCACAGTACAGGGATAAAACACACAGTGATGTCACAGTACAGGGATAATAGACACAGTGATGTCACAGTACGGGGATTATAAACACAGTGATGTCACAGTACAGGGATAATACACACAGTGAGTCCGGCCCACCCACTTCATTTGTGAAAAGTACTATTAGAGCAGCACTGGGGCCTTATAGATCCTGGACTGACCGCATGGGATGCAGCTGAGATGGGCGCTCCAACGGGGCCTGTCCATGAGGTACAGTGACAGTGTCGGGCCCCATTACAAGTGAAGACTGGCGGCAGTTGGGGACATTACTCGGGGCAGTGAGGGACATTACTAGGAGAAGTGGGGGACATTACCGGGGGCAGTGGAAGGACACTAGTGGGGGCACTATAGGGATATTACTGGGGGCACTATAGGTACATTAGTGGGGGGATATTTTTACTACCAGAGACCAGAGATGTAACGATCGTGGTCGCAAAGGGCACCACAAAAGATAATACATGTCCTATCCTTGTCCATATTTTGAAGATCATGGACCCGTTCAAGTCAATGGGTCCGCATTAGCTCCACAGAGTGCACATGGGCACGGAGTCCTTATGTTTGTAGGCATGAGCCCTTACTAGTAGAAATGTAATGCACCTTTAAGAGTAGAAGTAATCTTTATAAGAGCATAATAGTCCTCGGAAAAGTATACAAACACTTTTTCTAATAATTGGTTTGAATGCAATATGTGAATGATAATATAAAAATAATTAATCAAAATAATATATAAAATACTACATAAAACTATGATATATATATATATATATTATACAGTATACATAATAGATATACTATATATATATATATATATATATATATATTGTATCGTATGCAATATACATAACATATTATAGAAATAATTATTTTCTAATTAAATGCTGCTAAATTTTGAGTTTCACAGTCTATTGTGAACTTTTAATGAGCCTGATGAACTCTTTTTTGTCAATCCCATGGGTGTTCTTCAAGAGTCTTCCGGTGCAAGTTGTATACTGTAAAACAATATAGCTAATTAGTGGCTTATAGCCCTAAGCTATCCCACACTCTAAGAGACCATTGTGACTCAGGTCTCAGAAGGGCCTACCTAACATTCCAGCCTTAAATCCTCAAAACAAAAGGGAGTTTTATCTCCTGGGACTGTGAGACAAGGTAAAGATGTACTCCTATCCAATTTCTTTCAGCTAAGCTGTTTGCATTTCTGACTAGGTGGAGTAGTTTGTATATAGTTTAGTATAAGTTTAGGTGTCTTGATGTACTGAAGCCTGCAGACTAGTTAGAGTAGTTCATCTGTTTTTTTTCCTGACCAGCCAAGGTCTCATTTTTATCAAGTAGATAAATATGCCTAAAGAACAGTCATAATTTTTAATTTTTCATTAATGCGATGTTGAAGGTGATCTGTGGGAAATGTGATATATGAAGGTTTACATAATATAGAAGATTCATGCAATTATCTTACCATGTAGATATTGGGAAATAGAGGAAGACAACCAGACAAGACCTTCAGCTACTACAAAACTGTAAACCAAAGTGGTGAGTCAGTACTCTCAAGAAACAGGCAGCTTGAGATACTCAAATATAACATTATGTGCATAAGGGGTGTACATCAAAATACGGGGCCTCATAACAACTAAAATGGACCACTCTGTTAAGCTGGCTATAGACATTAAGATGGATTCTAATTTCTAAATGGGTGTTGCAGCTTTCCAAATCTTGGTAGATGTTGGAGGAAAGAAGGATCAGGCTGAAGGATTTTAACTTGCTCCATCCTTTTGTTCTGAGGAGAGATAAGCTGCTGACAGAGGTATCTGGCAGGAGTATACTGTCCTCATTCCACCGAGTTGAGCACACTTGGTCTGGTCAGGAGGTATAGTTTTTGGTCGAACAAGCTTTCTAAAGTGTATGGCCAGCCTTAATTGAGAAAGCTTATTTCTCCCATTTATTTCCCTTTTGAGGAAAGAAAGGCTTCAAGGCCATTGGGTGGAAAGTCTTAAAAAGGTGACTAATTTGATTTTCTAGGCACTCCTTATTATTTCAACATTTTTCTCCAGCATTCTTCATAATGTGGTCAAACGAGTTCTCAAGTGAAAGTTCTTGGAATTACACCTGATGTTTGACATATAAACTTCTATTGACAGATGTTCCTAAAAGTTCAAGATCAAGGAGGGACCAATCCCTGCCTTGTATAAGTAACAACTAACGTGGTCCGCAAATCATATAATTTTGTCATAGGTTTATAAATCCTGATTTGCCATTTTAATGGTTCTGTTGGCATGTGGAGAAGCCTTTTGCATTTTATTGGTTAAAAGGACTGTATACCAGTATATTTTTAGTAATAAAAATTCATGAGATGTACTGGGATGTTCTCCATAACTATCTACAATTATCAATTAACAGTCACATCCTACAAATGCAAATATACCTCCCAACTTAACATTTAATCTATAGATACATTTAAGGCATCTCTTGCAGCCAACCAGTACCCTCCTCTGTACTGACGAGGGTAAGAATCCTGAAACAGCTGTCTACAAAAGGTTGTTGGATTGGTTAATATCATAGACTTTTCTTTCTTCCAGAGGATAGCAAATTTGCATATTTCTCCCATGAGCCATTGCTTGTCAGTATAGGTCCATACACCAAGAAGATCTCTTTAATGTAAACCAGTACCCTTCCCTCCAGAGCTTCACCACATCCTGCCAACCAGTATTCTGTCTTGTAATGAGGAAGGGCAAGATCCCTGAAACAGCTGTCTACAGGTGAGGGTCTGGTTTAGCTAATATAAGTTTTCTTTCTTCTAGCGGATGAGCTAATTTGCATATATTTTTCCCATGACGCATTGCTTGTATGTAAGACTCCATCTGGATCTCTTCAATAAGAACCAGTACCTATCCCCAAGAATCTAGCTGTTCACAAATGTGTATGTCTTGCTAAAAAGACACAGTGTGGGACACATACTATGCATGTTGTACCAAAATTATGGTGTAAAATGTATTAAAAAGAATGATTTGATTTGCGCCAAATATATATACTGTTTTCTCCAGAATTATTACCATAAAGAATGCATAATGCCATAAATGTCAAAGTGGGTGGGGCTATCAAATTAGCGCATATTATGCATCATTTATCATCCTCCTATGGGGAGAAATGGCTCAAATTGTTGCGGACAATTAAGCTGTGGTGATTTTTTGTGTAAAAAAAAAACACATTTATGGGAGAAAGATGTGACTTTTTGTCAAAAAGTTGCATTTATAAAAAGAAAACCAAATCGTCATGGGTGATAAAACAGGACATATTTATTTTTATCTAATGTAAATGAGCCAAACAGCAGGGATTTGTAAATTTACATTAACAATAATGTCCCGAGCCTGAGACAAAAGTCCCAATTTACCATTGGAAATTTCGCAAATATACTTCAAAAGTCGCAAATATGTTTCAAAAGTCATATGTGTAGTCTGGCAGGGAGTGGCTGAAATAGCGCATTTCTATTTTAAAAAGTCGCATTTTCATGCTATTGGCGGTAAAATGACGCAAATCATGATAAATAGGCAAATAATCAAGTTTACATTGTAAAAAGTCACATCTTAAAAGTGGCATCTGCCTTTTGATTTATGAGGTGAAACAAATCACCACTTTTCATTTGTAATGTTCGTAATTTTTTTTTACGCAAATTACGCCATTATTGATAAATGTCCCCCATTGGGTTAGGCTTCTTTCATGATGAATATCTTCATGTTCAAATATTTGTTCTGAAAACAAGATAGAAGATGATGGCTTATTTTCTAGTGTGATACTATTGACTGGCTTAGGACTACTGCCTCAAGAAGGTTGTGATTTTGATAAATAGCCCCGTATACTTATCATCTTGTCAATTCAGAACTGACCCTAATTATTTATAAATTCATCAGTCAGCCGCTTTGACCCCCAGCTTTGGCCATCATCGATAATATATCAAGGTATTATCTTCTGTGTGCTCAGCCAGGTTATTAGACGCTAGAATTGTCCTTAAAGTTGAAAGGCTACAGGGATCTATCATTAAAAGGTGGAATCATGCACGGTTTATCTTCCATCCTGAGCTCTTGCTGTTTGGCGGCCTTTGTTTATTCATTCGAGGAGGTCAGAGTTCATTTACCAAACCAGAGTGGTTGAGCTGAACTGTATAATCCTCCTCTTTCATAGGAGGTAGGGATTCTTAACTCTTTCATCGCTGGAAAGAAGGTAGTGGGCACAGGAACTTTACTGGAACATGGAGTCTCCTACTGGTGGTTCGTTTCCAGAGTCATATCTTCTGCCATAGTAAAACATGCCCAGTGAAGAATAAAAAAAAGTTAATAAAGTCTTCAAAATCCAGAATATGAGTGGAATCAAGTCCATTTTAGATCATGGTATGTTTGTTTTACTGAGTATATATGTAACATGTACAGTATATCAGTGATTATGAGAAAATCTGCACCCAAACATTATTTTGTCTTTGCCAACTGGACTGGATACATCATTGGGTAATATTACTATAATAACTAATTTATTTCATTTAATATATCAATTGAAAGTGGAAAATTATATATTACTTGAAATTTAAATAGCAATGATCAACCCTATTAATCCAGAAGTACTGCCTTGTAGGGTTATTCCAGCTAATTGGTCTTTATAAGTTATCCTCAGTTTACTCAGCAGCATTCATATTCATTTTTCTATTTTAGCTGCAAAATAGAACGTGCACCCTGGGTTGACTTCAGCGATCAGGGCACTGTTGTAGTCCAGTGTATACTAATTTGGTTTTTAATTGAATTTATTATCTACTGCAGGGATGACCAACCTGAGGCTCTTCAGCGGTTGTAAAACTACAACTCCCACCATTCCCTGCTATAGGCTGGAGAACCTCAAGTTGGCCATCCCTGATATGTGAAGACCATGTCAAAAAAATTTCTAGTGCCGTTAATAGTACTACACCATTACTGTGCCCTCATTATGTATGAATGATGTCAGATGCATATAAATATGCTACATGATCATTTCGACAATACTAAATATATATCCAGATTCCAGTTTATACTTTTAAGGCTAGGTTCAGATCTCCATTGTGTGAATATGGTAGTCCAGGTGTTCCAGCAGAGGAGCAGACTACTGGACTATAGCCAGACACCACCAGATCCCCATTTACGATAATGGAATCTGGACGATTTGTAGCATGAAAGCCGCCATTTATGCTCGAAACCCAACATATCCCATAATAGTGAATGGGGATCTGGCAGAGTCGGGTGGTGTCCATCTATGATAGTCAGCTCTTCTGTCGGAAAAGATTACTGGATTTACTAAACGGAGATAGGAATGAAGCCTAGGTTCACAGAAAGAAGCACTTCCAAAAAAATTCTATTACATTTTTTGCCTCAGGCAGCAGGAAGGTAATGTGCTTCCCTGCCCCTGGCCACAAAGCACTGAGGGAAGGGGGGCCCAAGCTGAACTCTTACACCAGGGCCCATGAGCCTTTAACTACGCCCCTGCTTACAGACCCTATTAACTTACTGTACAATGTTTTGTGGATTCTGTTGTTTGGATGGCAAGGATACTGTCACGTACAGTTCTTGCCACCAAGTCCAATGGAACTGTCGAAAGTGCATCCATCTAAGATGTGAACAAAACCTAAGATGACCACACAAAGGCCACAGTTTTGTACAGAAGCACCCAAAAGCCTTCTTTTCATGGTTTCCATTGAAAAAAAATTGTGGTGTGCTTTTGCTGTGTACAGTGGCCATGTGCTGTATTATGTTTGTATGCTTGGGCCATTGCTTTTAGGACTGAATATGGTGCCTCACGGACAGGAGACACATAGAGTGCCTACAGGTCTGCATGCCGCTGTGCAGTGACATGTACATGTGCCCTTTGGCACACATTTGTGTCAGGACACCATTTATAGCATACTGTTCACTATATGTCTACCAGAATAATATGTTTGCATTACTAAACTGCATTCAAAAGTTGCCTAGCCTTAGGGCTGAGCATATGATATGAGGCCTAAGGCTATCCATGTGCTTCCATGCACTGCCATACCGGATGCTTTGCCATGTGCATAATTTTGAAACTCTGAAGAACCATGACATGGTTATAACTCAATTCAAACGTCATCTCTTTCCTTTCATTATTGTTAGTTCTGTTAGGGAATCACTCACATATTTGCAATTGCAGGAACTATTTTCTGAACCAGGCTGACATCAGGAGTCACTTTCATAGCCATAACTTTTTTTGCATCTGGAATTTTTCTATACACATCAGTAAGGTTTTAATTTCTACCAACTTTTATTATGGGTTAAATGAGGGGATAAAACAAAGCTATTTTTATTTACACTGCTTACCGATCAACATAAATAATGTGTTCACCATATTAGAAAGATTATTTTCATTACAGGGATACCAAATACTATTATTATTATTGTTTTTAGTAACATAAAAAAGTACTTTTACCATAAAAGAAATTTAGGAAAATAAAAGTTACATTCTTCTGCCATAACTTTTAATAAAAAGGACATTTTCTGGGAATCAAAGCACAGACCTTCTTTATACCCACTACTGTATAGAAATACTCATTTTTGGACAACATCTTCTATGTCTAGTAGCTACTAAATAGCATCAGTAGTTAGTTAATATTATACCTATAAAGAAATCAGTACTTTGGCACAGAAAATCCAATGCTTGCTACAGGGTCCTTCTATACAGTAGTGGTTGGGTGCTGCTTCCTATACTGAATGTCTGGGGTTCAATGCCCAGTACAGCTGAAAATTTTAAATATTTTATGTAAGTTAATGTTTCAAAAAAATTGAGCAAACCCCATTACAATAAGTGCTTTTTGTACCTGGAATCCCCGTAATCATAATAACCTGTACAATGTAGTGAAGACATTATTTATGGTTATCAGTAAACAGTGTAAAGAAAAATAACACATGTTTTCCCATTCATTTCAGTAATACACTATTTATTCAATGTCATGCCTGTGAAGAAACAACTTTTTAAGCACAGAAAATCAGGCAGTGGGTCAATAGTGGCTTTTTATTACACATCATGCTCTGGGTATGGAGTTTTTTTCAGGCATTTTTCCAATAGTCTTCTCTATAGGACATAAAAAAGGAAAACACCTGTAAAAAGTTTAGAAAATGCATTAAAAAATGCCTGAAATGTATGATGTTTTTCCAAGAAAAAAACCCAGAATAAAAATGTGTGAATGAGGTCTTAAAGGGAACCTGTCATCTCCGAAACACCCCCTGAACTAGAGTAAGAGATGTATAGTGTAAGTGATGCTGAATCCGAATATGTAAGTTTTATCTTCATACCCACTTCCATTCTGACGCTGTGCTCCCACAAACCGGCAGTAAAATGCACTCACTGGACTCTTCTTTGAGTCCTCTCCATTATGTGAGTGAGCACTGGAGTCCAGTGAGTGCATTTTACTGCTGGTTTGTGGGAGCACAGCGTCAGAATGGAAATGAGTATGAAGATAAAAATTACATATTCGGATTCAGCACCACTTACACTATACACAGCTTACTCTAGTTCAGGGGGTGTTTCGGAGATGACAGGTTCCCTTTAAGCTGCTATCACAGGGGTTTGGTAACAGCATATTTCCTCTCTCTTTGAACAAAGCATACTTTACACGCTCAGTTAAGCATGGGAACATAAATATGTTGTCCACCCTTTTACAAGAGTGGTCACTAGGCATTATCAGACTGGCCCACCAGGGTACTAGAGGATCCTCCGGCGGGCTCAGACTCTCATACTATAGTGGGCCCAAAGGTCCAGAGGAAAAAAAAATGTTTGGAGCCAAATACTTGCCACTAGGGTCTACTTCTTTGAATCAAAACCTATTTGACTTTATTGATGATATGAGGATTGGGCACCTAGAATAATTTCCTTTGGTGGGCCCAAGGAACCCCAGTCCGACCATGTCAGGAAGGGTCAGACACCCCACTTTCCCCCGATCATCTGTGCTTTTTTTTTTTATAAAGCCCGAGAAGCGTGCTTTCTAACACCAAGTGCACATAATCGTGCAGCGTGCCACACAAAAACGTGCCCAAGGATACGGTTCATCGCAGGCCCTCTTCGAAAGAAGATAGGCCCCCCAGAACCTTCCCAATCCCTCCGGGCCAGAAGGCTCCTGCAAGGGACTGGGACAAAATGGTGACTCCCAGCCGAAGCCGGGTGTACACCCAAATGGGCAACCCTCACAGAGCTCAACAACTAGGCTGGTCTCCCCCCAAAAGGGGAGAGCATGAAGTTTGCAGGGGGGTGCAGAACCTAATGGCCACACTCACACCTCTAGACCTCTAGGGGGTACCCAGAAGGGCGCCGTATCCCCTAAGAAATCCTGTGACAAACAAACGTGGAAAGTGAACAGACAGTGAAAACACAAAAAATAAATAAGTGAATGTGTGCCAGTTACGGCCCGGACATTCGGCCGGAATTTAAAAAATTCCTCGTCTCGTTCGGCAAAGGCAGAGCCAAAGCCGGGTGAAGAGAGGTGTGTGCTCAAAAGACGTGAAAGGAAGTGCAGTGCAAATGTGCCGTGAAGCTCAGTGGGATCCCACCCCCAGTGAGTTCAGGCACCCCAGGGTCACCACTCCTGGGGCACTTCTGCACCTCGGGCTTTCAAACCACTCGGCCCCCTGGCATAAGATCCGTATGCCTCCTGATCTCATAGCCCGGAGCACTAGGCCCCGGCCGTCCACCATGGTGGCTCCTCGTGCCTCTCCATCCTCACAGCCTGGCAGCTGCCCTCTACCAGGTCTGATAAGAATAGATACTACACTTGATCTTAGCCAAAAGGCCGAGAAGCGATCATCTTTGCTGCAGTAGCTCCGGTGCTGGAGTTCCAGTGGTGGTTCTACTGCCGAGCAGCTGATTGAGGGCTGGCAACCATCACCATCAGCTAAGGGATAGGCCATCACTTGTAAATTAGTGGACATCAGATTATGGCTCCATTCACATGTCCATATTTGTGTACATCCTGGAAAACGGTCATTTTTTTGCGGATCCGTTGTTCCGCAAAAAACTCAGTTTTTCAAGCACATCCGTTCCGTTTTTCCGTAAAAAACGCAAAGGATGTATACATATGTCATCCGTTTTTTGCGGATCCGTGTGTATGGGTGGGAGGCTCAGGAGAAGTAGCTGTTGGCCAGATGAGTGAGTCAGATAGAATAGCTGGCTTGTGTGGCCAGCTTTAGACACTTTAGTAAGCATGTTAGATATACTACTAGGATCGGGACTGTTTTATAGGAGACATTGGAAAATTCTATAGGAAAATCACCGGGAGAGTCTAAAGCAGTCCCCTTTATGATGTCCGTACATATGTAGATGTCCAGGTAAAATATAGATTTGAGTTGATTTTTTCTGTGAAAGGGTTTTAAGGTGAATGTGTAATCAGAAAATGACCTGTTGTTTAAATAACGGTTTTATGTTAAATATACTTTTTTAGAATATCACTATCGATATTTTAAAAATGTATAAATCCTGCAATTTTCACTTTGGCCACTACTTTTAATAATGGTCCCAAAAGTAGCTGTTGGCACTCCGTTTAGGTAGATGGCATGGTGCATGTGTCCAGGATTGGCGTGACAGTATATCGCAAAGAGAAGGACCGGCACTTCTCTGTATGTAATAGCTTATTCTTTTATTGTCACATTAAGTAAAATTCATGTGTCGAGTTTTGGCTCAGGCACAAGTCTTTTTCAAACATCTTTTAATAATTTGGCACGTCTGACATCACACACAGCGGATGCTGGTATTACATTGAGCGCAGACCAAGTTACCACTTTTTGGATTTTACATATTCAATCCTGTTCACTTGCGACACTGGTCTGAAGAAGGCTCATGTTAAGAGCCGAAACGTCACTAATATTGTGAATCTGTCGCATAATAAAAATTACTAACATTGCACCAACTAACCAAGTTCGGAGTCTCCATTTCATGCAAGTCTGGGGTGGGAACCCTACTCCGAGTATATCCTCAGTAGTATTCGTCAAGTTAACGCTCTGGTTATATTCTCCTTTTAATAATAGGTCACAATTTCTTATTCAGGTAACTTTTCAGCAGCTATCATCATCATCACCAGAGGCAGAATTACAATGACATCCATAGATAACACATAATCCACCATTCACAACTGGTCATATCATCACTCATCTACTCTCTTCTGAAGTCTGCACAGGTCACAGAGCATGCCTAGAAAAGTCCCCTCCTGTCTATTGTGTATATGGCCATGTAGCTCATCTCAAAAGACAGGAAGTCTTAACATGTTTTAGACCTAGTGGCCAGTTTGACAATTGCATGGTTATATGATTTTTTTTTTTATAAATATGGATAGCGACATGGAAAAATTTAATTAACCCAAAAATAAAAAACACGTTTAACATAAAAATGTGAAAAATGAAAATAACCCAAAAGTCTGGAAAAAAACATAAAAAGGTGATTTAAACAGCAGGTCATTTTTTGATAACACATTCCCTTTAAAGCCATTCATACTGAGAAGGACCCTCCCTCTCAGAGCTGTGAATCAGTATTGTTAATGAGTTAACGCACTGCTAATGAGTTACTAATTCACTGCCAAAGTTATGTAAATGAGTCTGTGAGTAAACAGTGGAAACCTGAGTGCAGGGCCGGGAGGGGGAAGACTCAATCTAAAAGGTATTGTAATAGAGACAAGGGGAAGAGGAAAAGATCTGATACTGCGGGGAGGAATCAGTTCCTTGATTGGTAGGCAGCTTGACACCTTCACAGGCTTATTAATACTTCCAACAACCTGCAGGGGCACTGCTACTAATCATTATACTGAGTTTTGTCTCGGGGATACCCGGCAGGGGAGAGAGCCAGTACAGATAACTGTGTTCTTTCTTCGCCGTTCAGGGAAGAATCACATTTAACTTGAGAAATGAGAAAATTGACAAATTAAGATTTTAGTTTTTTTTTTTTACAAGAAATATTACAAATTTGTACAAACAGCAATTTCCTTCCATGGGGGTGTTAGGAGGAATAGCGGTTGACCAGACAGCTTTAGGCTATGTTCACATCTGTGTTTTTGCTGGATCCGTCATGGATAATCAAAAACGCTTACATTAGGATAATACAACCAGCTGCATCCGTTATGAATGGATCCAGTTGTAGCCAATGGATCCTTTTGTGTCCGAGAGAACAGATCCGGCACCATTGACTTACATTGTGTTCCATGCCGGATCCATCTTGCTCCGCATCCCATGACACACTCAAAAGCGCTGCATGCAGCGCTTTTGTGTGGATTATGGGAACACAATGAAACAGAATGCATTCTGGTGTGACCTTTGAGCCCCCTTAAGCACCAGTCACTGTTGCCTCTGCACCCCCTAAAGCTGTGCCCCTGGATCTGTTCCTATTTCTGCCGCTAAGTATCTGACAAAGATATAAAACAGCGCCACCCTAAGGCTGATTCTGATATTGCAAGTTATGCCCATTCAGGTGATTAGGGCTGAGATGCAGTTCCAGACAGAGCCCACGTCCCAGAGTGGCACTGTTTCTGAGCAAAAAGACAGACCCCCTATCAATAATACCTGTAACGACTTGTATCCAAATAAACTGCACTTATTTTTAGGAAAGTCCATAGATTTATCAGAGCATTGAAAACTGATGGGACCGTGCGGGTCTGTAGGTTGATTTGTGGCCCAGCATCCAGCGGTATCATCTACTCGGTTTACATGATAAGACATCAGCACTTGACACCTCGTGAATAGATAAATTGTCAAAAGCAAAGCTCCTTGTTTATACAACCACAAGCTGGAGGCTAAAGGATATTCAGATCTTCTCACCAGTGCCTTCAGCATGTAAAATGACAGAGGAGCACTGACATGGCTTCCCCTGCCCAACAGAACGATGCCTGAGGTAGGTAAGGGGAAACAAACCAATCATTGTTAGGTAGCTTAGCGCTATGTGTGGACAAAGAACAGAGGAACATCTTCTTTAAAGAGAAGGTCCACCTCCTAAAATTAAAAAAGAACAACTTAGGCTACTTTCACACTTGCGTTGTTAATTCAGGTACTGAGATCCGGCAGAGGATCTCTATACCTGAATTAAACTGATCCGTTTTGATTTTGCACATCAGGATGCATCAGTTCAGTTAGGATGCAGTTGTGTAAAATCAAAACTGAAGAAAACTGATCAGGCACTAAATACATTGAAAGTCAATGGGTGACTGATCCGTTTTTTTAGTCTCCTAAAAAAACTGATCCGTCACCATTGACTTGCATTGGTTTCAGTACCTGATCAGTTTCTTTCAGTTTTTATGACCGGACACAAAATTACAGCTTGCTGCGGTTTTGTGTCCGATCACAAAACTGAAAGCTGCCTGAACTGAAGACATCCTGATGCATCCTAAACGGATCTCTTTCCATTCAGAATGCATGGGGACAAAACTGATCAGTTTTTTTCCGGTATTGAGATCCTCTGCTTAATCTCAATACCGGAAAACAACAACGCAAGTGTGAAAGTAGCCTTAGGCTACTTTCACACTGGCGGCAGGCCTGATCCGGCAGGTGAAGGGTGCTGCCGGATCAGGCCTGCCGCAGTGACATGTGTGGAGCCGGAACCGCGCTCCGGCCCCACACATGTCACACTGTACATACATATACATACACATAAACATACACACACATATAGACATACAAACACACATACATACTTACATGCTCCCCGGCAGGTCTTCGGAGCGTCAGGACGGCTCACACAGGTCACGATTCCCCACAGCGCCCTCTGCTGGGCGCCTGGTGGAATCGTATCTGACGATTCCACCAGGCGCCCAGCAGAGGGCGCTGTGGGGAATCGTGACCTGTGTGAGCCGTCCTGACGCTCCGAAGACCTGCCGGGGAGCATGTAAGTATGTATGTGTGTTTGTATGTCTATATGTGTGTGTATGTTTATGTCTGTATGTGTCTGTGTACCCGGATCCGTAATGGACTCCATTGAAAGTCAATGGAGGGCGGATCCGGTTACCATTATGGTCACACCAGACGGATCCACCCCCATTGACTTGCATTGGGGGTCATTCCGGATCCGTCTTGGTGCAGATGCCTGGACCGGAGAGCAAACCGCAGCATGCTGCGGTTTGTTCTCCGGTCTGAAGACGGAACGGAATGCTTTCAGGAGCATTCCGTTGTCTTCAGTTCAGTTTTGTCCCCATTGACAATGAATGGGGACAAAACTGAAGCGTTTTATTCCGGTATTGAGCCCCTATGACGGAACTCAATACCGGAATTTTAAAACGCTAGTGTGAAAGTAGCCTTAGCAAATTTAACAGACTACAAACTCTTTTCTTCCTGCAATCTAATTCTTATTGAGACAGCTTTCACACCCAGATTTGTTAACATATCAGCTCCAAAAATCTGTCTCAAAAAGTGGTACAAAATGGCCGACATTGCGGCATCTAAGGTTTCCTAACATGCTCCAAAGGGGACAAAGCTTAGTGTAAAGTGAGTGGAGCTTCATAGAAGCTCAAAAATTTTGGCACAAATCTGGTGTAAAAGTGTTTCTCAAAGTAAAGCCCCATGCACATGACCATGTGCCAGTCTTGCCTGTGCTGAGGACGAGGGCACCGACCGTGTGGCCAACGTCTAAGGACCCATTCACTTGAATGGGGTCCACGATCCACATCCGACGGTCACAAAAAAGTAGTGCATGCATGCACAAACAGAAAACCCATGGAAGCACTCTGTAGAGCTTCCGTGGGGTTCTGTGTCTCTGTACCACACCACAAGTGAATGGCTTGGCATCTGTGATGTGGGGTTCACAAACAACCAGTGCCCATATATTGCGGACCCGCTGTTTGTGGGCCATAATACCGATCAACAACGGCCCTGTGCATGAGGCCTAAGTGAACCAATGGTTGGTATCGAGTCAGTGAAAAGTGGCTATCCCTACACTACATGTATCATCCAGCCTGAGCCCCTGTGATATATCTGGTGCAGGTCTAGACCATCGGTCTAAGCTTATTCCGTCTATAGAATTAGTAAATCTTAGCCATTGTGCTTTGAGGTGTGTATCGGAGGTATACAACAGGAGAACTTCTGAATTTATGCCTTTGTTGGTCCAATACTGCATCAGCATAACATGGCATCTGTCACCCATAGACTATGTATACCACACAGAGTATTTTTTTGACCTCATGCCTCTGTATGTAGTGACTGTTATTTCCTATCACAGGAAAAAGTATACCAACATATACCAGCCCAACACTGGCCAAAAGGACATTCCTTTGGCCTTCGTCAGGTGGATGAGGGCTTATCAATACATTAAACCTATGAGCTTTTATGGAACATATACCAAAAAGATACTACATTTAAGACAGTAAAACATAGGAGACAGATTTCAGGATCAGAGTACATGGCGTTTATAAATGGTAGACCTACTCTTTTTAGTCACCTTGCCATACCTTCTAGCCTAATTATAAAGGACAGTGGACACTTGGCTCCCATCTTGCAGTTGAAATGCCAGAAAAGTAACATTTATCACCCATCATAAAACACCCATTGATAGCTAAAGGCTGCAAGTGGGAACCTCCTTTAAGTTTCATCTTAGCAAGAAGATTGTCCAACATGGTATTCTTTTTCCAGTGATTCGGTTTTCAGTGACACCTCTCGAAGGTATTCAGCATATCTACTGGGAATAGTTTGTCCAGCACTTTTTGAGCACCATATTTTTGTTGGAAATCAATTTAAGATAACCCTAGAATTAGAACATTGAACATTGTAAAACCTTGTTTTGAGCAATATCAAGTGTCCATCAGGAATATTGGGGGGGACTACCCCTACATAGACTGGTTGGTCTTAAGGTACCCATTAGTCTAAAGTTGATCAAAACAGTCATCCATCGGTTGAAGTTTAACAACAAATGTTGGTTTTTGCCAACTGACGATACACAACTATCTTCTGAAAAGAAGTTGGCCATGTTTAATATTTTCAGCTGATAGTCTTTCATAGAAAAGATCTTTCATCCATCACCCGGTTTTGTTGAACATGTATGACCAGTAAGAACGACTGTAATGGCCAATATGTACTGGAATACTGTGAAATGGTCATTGACCTGATGATTGTTCAACTGCTGTTCATCCAGTAACCTACTTCTAATGGTGTATGGCCACCATCAGTGATCAGAGTGGATGGAAAAATTGGCCAGCTTCAGCGGATATGGTTAGTACAGTCACAACAGCGGCAAGGCTCTTTATCCAGGTAGGATCAGGATGTACTACCACAGGTCAGCTTGAGTCCTCTGTGATTCATGTTGGTAACTACAGTGACCCCTACTGATGCACAGAAGGTACTGTAGATACTAATATGATCCCTCCACCCCGTAAACTTCTTAAATTAAATGCATTCTTTTAATTATATTTAGAATCATAAAACAACACAAGTTGATACATTTTGCACTGATTTGGTGAATTTTTCATATAACTTTCTTTAATTCCTCCTATACAGTGCCACCTGGTTAGTAGGATATCTGCCACATACACTTTATGGAAGAATGAAATACAGGACATCATTATAGTTTGCAGGCCTTTGTTGGCTAATTCGCTCCTTCCCCCCTCTCCCCATTAGGATTGCACTTTGAGGTTAAAGGCCAGGATTTCCTCAGTGACAAAGGTCAAACCCAGCATGGGGTTCAATAGGCAAATGCATGTTGTTCTATTTAATACATGCATGGGTAGATAGATCTTATATAGGACGTGTCTGTAGGAAAGTAACGAGTAATCATCATCAGCAATTAAGAAATTATTTGTTATGAAACTTCCACAAGGAACCTCAGAGCTTCAGCAATTCTGACCATGTTATTCAGATACTCTTGGTATGATCCATCACTATTAGTATACCGGGCGTTACTAGAGACCAGAATATGTATTGCAATGGGAAGCATATGGTTGCCTGCTGTTGACGGATCTTATATGACCAAGCCTACTTCTTGCTACATTCAGAACCAGAACTGTTTTATTTCTCTGCTCATGTAGCCGTATGGGGGCTTGTTTTCCGGAATCAGTTGTATTTTTCAATGGCACCATTTTGGGGTCCATATAAAAAACGTATTGTTTTACTGTATACATTTTTTTGGGAGGGATGTACAAAAACAGCAAAAATTACTAATTTTTTTCTTTGCATGTTACATATAACTCTCCGAGGAGCATAGGTAACATATCACCTGTATTCTAATAGTACAATTGTGGCGATAACAAATATATATAGCATTTTTTTTTTTTACGTTTAACTATTTTTTCCCATTCTTACAGGGAATTTATTTAGTCGGTCCAGTCTTAGTGAATATAACCATTTTAGTATACAAACACATTATTGAGTAATGTGTAACTTTTTTTTTTTACCTTTTTTTATTAAGACGTTCACATGCTGATTTAAATAATGTGTAATCTTTATTATAGGGGGCGCTATGATTGTGGTGATACAATAATGGGGGTTGTTTTTGAACTGCTTTTCTGGTAAAAACCACAGATGCCATTGGCGAACCATTGGAACCCTTGCCATCATGTTGGGTGGCAATGATGGAGTCACAGATCAAACCCCTTCTATCTAACCACCTAGATGCCATGGGCACTGCAGCACCTAAGGGGCTAAAAACCGATCCCTGCCACTACAGAAGGATCTAAGCTGTGTATGACTGCTGACAGCCACTGCTGATGGCAGAGGCACAGCTTCTTTGCCTCTGGATGTAACTTTGCACACATTTCCTGTAGAGATGAGCAAAGTATTACGAAATTTGATTCGGCTGCTTGGCCGAATTTTGAAAAAAATTACTTCAAACTACTCGGCTTACTTAGTCATGAAGCACATTTCTTTGTAAGTAGTGGGTGCAATTACCGCGAGCGGCCATTGCATCAAGCCCCCGCCGCCCCCCCCCCCTTCCCTCAGATGTCACGTTCATACATGGTCATTAGTATTAAACTCCCAGAAAACCCATTTAAAGAGGCTATAATCAGTCAATAGCTGTTCGGACTCCCCCATACACATGTATTTTCAGGTAGACATGTATGTATGTGTACTCAATGAGGAGAGAGCCAATGTCATAGACTTCTGGTGGAGTCTTATCTCCTAGGAGGCCAAAAGAGGTGAAAATAATCAGTTCGTCCAGTCTTTCTGTCCCTCGACATCATCTGTCTGGGGAGAGCTGTGATCTCCCCACACACTATACTGTAGTTCTGGAGCTTCCTAGATTCCTGCTAGTCTCTTCTTCTGCGTCTCTCTTGACACACTGGAAGTGACTGCTCAGCTAATCTCTGGCAGCAGGGGGAGATTGATGAGGTGAATGAATATTGCTTCTTTATTTTTTAAACCTATTCTAAAATTTGTAAAAAAAAAAAAAAATAGCCAACCCCTTTAAGATATGCATTTCAGACACCATTTTTGAATGCCCCCAGCAACTTCTTTGAACCCCTTCCTCCCGTGCAAACCCCACTCCTGAGACTAGTCAAGATCACTCTCTCAGATGAGGCCCGGCAGCTGCTCTGTCCTCTTCCTACAATGTCTTTGTGCATAATATCATTTTTTAATACTGTTGAGGGGGCCCTTACAATAAAATCTTTTAGTCCTCCTCATGGGTAGGCCCCTTCTAAGTTCGGACCCCAAAGCAGCCGTTTCCCCTTCCTCCCCTAGAGCTACTCCCCTGGTGATTATCCATATTGCCTCCTTTGCTGGCTGGATTCATTTTTCCATCACATTATACACTGCTCGTTTCCATGGATACAGAACACCCTGCAATCCATCAGTGGTGGTCGTGCTTGCACACTATAGAAAAAAGCGCTAGTCTCTCTGGTGGACAGAACCATAGAAGTGCGCACAGGACGGCAATTTTTCTTATAGTGTGCAAGCAAGCATGACCACTGATGCTGGATTACAGGGTGGTCGTAAACCATGAAAATGAGCGGTGTATAATGTGATGGAAAAGGAGGCAATATAGTCAATCAGAATACATTAGTAAGTGCCTTGTATTAACTTTCTGTACATGATAAATGCCATTTGTTGAAGTGAGACAAAACCTTTAAAGCTTGAGATCATGCCCTACACACTTTCGCACAATTAAGGCACATGAGATGATTTGCACTTTTTAAGATACAGTTTAATAAGCATGGCCCTGTAAGTATAATTCTATAACAGTTGTGGTGCCTTCATGTGAATATCCATAGAATCAGTTTAGCAAGCACCAATTTAATTTTTTTTTTTACAGTAGTCTACCTAGAAATGTGACGCCCTTCACCTGATGGTTAGAGATATCACTACGTCTGTTGTAATCTTCCGCTCAGTCTGCAGTAAAGGTGTCATGGTAGTGGAAAATATACATACGATCCAGTACAGCACACCCGTCAGAGACGCAATGTACTTGTGAAATGTGGTGTCTTCCAGGAATTTGTGGGTTTTACCAATTCTATTGTAGATAAAACCTCTTATTTCCTGCATTATGATTGAGTCAGATTTTTAGTTTTTTTCTTGTTGCGTTAGTAACCTATTTCAGATGCCAATGATGAGTGGAAGCAGGAGATTCTACCGGTTATAAACTTAAGACGCACGTTTAGATAGAAAGGTTTAAATGGGCCAAGTGCCTAGACCTGAGGTATCATCTCTATAGAGTCATTATCTCAACCATAACGTTATCACACTACATTTAAAGGGAACCTGCTAAGAGCATTTAGGCCCCCAGACCACCAGCCAGTTCTTCCATGATGTCCTTCTATATGTGAACTGTGAAATCCACTTGTGCTGTATTCCCGATATTCATATGGAGTCATGGGTGTGGGAGGGCTCCCTAGAAGAGTCACTCTGGTTGGCCCCCTCCTGGCTTGATTGACATCTCATAGACCGGGTACGTCATCACAACCCAGTGGCATCTGGTGCTTGTGCAGTAAAGCATTGTGTAACAGCCTTGACTTCATCTGCGCTCTGTGCACTGCGCTGGATGCTGCTCAGGTGGCTTGTGATATCCGTGGGACGTCAATCAAGCCAGGAAGGGTACAGGCAGGGTTGGACTGGGACTGGCTGATGTCTGATTTTCAGTTTTCACATTACTCCTGGGATAACCCCTTTCACTTTTTCCTATTGAAAAGCATAGCTGAGTATGGTTTCCATTACAAAGGGATCTTACAAAGGGATGTAAAAAGCCAGTAGTGGTGATGAAGTCACTGCTGAGACCAGTGATTGGCTGCAGTGGTCATGTGTTGTTGATGTGATGTCACCACTGCAGTCAGGAAAACAGAGCCCTGCTGGGAGTGGCAGTGCGGGTTCCATCTAGTCTTTATCATCCATTATTTATTACAAGTTTATCCCAACAGTTGTCCGGTTTGCTTTTGAAGCTGGACAACCCCTTTAATGGCAATGCTCCATGCGATAATAATATGAATAATATGAAGGTGGCACTTGCAAAATGGTTCTCTTTTTTCTTTTTTGGAACACAACTCTTTGCATTTTATTTTCCCATAGAGCACTGCCATTAAAGAGGTTGTCTAACCTAAGACATTAGTGGTATATCACTAAGATCTACACCAATCTCTACAATGGAACCCCCAAAGTGAACAAGAGAGCACATGATGCATGTGCTGCCACCCTCCATTCATTTCTAGGGGGCTACCAAAAATAGACAAGCACTGGCTTGGCTATTTCCGGCAGTCCCATACAAGTGAAAAGGGGTGCTTGTGCGGTTTGCTCTCCAGTAATTTCCATGGGACTTCCTAAAATATTTTTCCCATAGAAGTGAACAGACAGCACAAAGCGCATTCACGGTACGCTCATTTTTACTTTTGGGGGACACTCTGGAGATAGGTGTAGGTCCCACCTCTGGGACCCGCACCTAGCGATATGCCACCAATTTCCCTGATGATGAAACCCTTTAAGGCTGCATACACAGCTGGACTCTATAAGGAGCGCGAGCAGCTCCTATAAGCTTGGTTCTAAGTGTCTCTCTCTGACAACCAGAATCCTACTCCATGCTAATGAGGAGCAAACACACCCAGAAACTGCTGTCAGCAGATGGATATTTGACTTTATATTTGGCTATTTGATATTTGGCTATTTTCCCCTGTGGTATTTCAAGGCTAGTTAAAACATTGGACACTGACTCATGGGGAGCCACTTCCAGAAGGTGGCGCTAGTAAGATAGTTCTCTTTCTTTGCAAGATACCTCACTGCATTGTAGTTTTTTGTAAAGAAGTCTTGCAGGCATCTCCATCACCATTAAGGCACAGATAAAACCTTACAACAAAGCAGCAATTCATCTGCAATGGTGGACTATTTCTTGGACACGGGTTCTCATATAACATTTGAAGATGATAGATACCAATGACGGCACTACAAGGTGAACACTCTGATTGCGATGCTTTTTGGTTGTGGGATCAATGGGCAATGAAATCATAGGAACCTAACCTAGAGAAATGGCAAACACTTGTCTTGGACATCATTTCATAGTCATCTGGCTGGTCATAGTCATTGGATGGGTCCAGTGCAAAACTGGAGTGGACTCACATCTTCGATCCTAAAAATGTTATTAAAATTATGTTGTCAATTAAGCTACAGTCACAAAAACAAGAAAAATATCGGTGTGATGGTAATTTAAGTGACTTTTTTTTGCAACCAATTGAAATCAATGGGCCCATTTTTAGCGGTTGTTTAGACAGGAGTGCACTCGTCTAAGAGCTGTTAAAAATGGGTGCATTATGGAAAAAACAGGGCTTTCAGGAGTTACACTCACTCCTCATTGAATGCAGGAGGACCTGACGCTCCCAGTGTGATGACATCATCATACTGATGTCCCATATGTGCAAGTGAATGAGGTGAGTCTTTTTTTTAACACATGCAGATTGTGGGCATCCTTTATACTGGGAGCCAATAATGGGGGCATTAATAATACTGGGAGCCACTAATGGGGGAATTAATGATACTGGGGACCACTAATGGGGGAATTAATAATACTAGGGGCCATTGGTGGGGGAATTAATAAAAATGGGAGACACTAATGCGGGAATTAGTAATACTATACAGTATTAATCATACTGGGGACCACTGATAGGAAAGTTAATAATGCAGGGGTCACTAATTGGGCATCAGTAATACTGGGGGCACTAATGGGGGTATTAATAATACTGGGACTTCTGAAGGGACATTAATTATACTGGGGGCACTATAGTGGGGGATTTGATGTCCAGGGGGCACTATGGGGGGCATTATGTATACTGAGGTATTAAAGGGGTTGGCATTTCAAAACAGCCAATTGAATTAATCCTTTTTTAAAGGTGGGTCTTAATGTCCATTAAAAATGGATGCAAACGAGCAGTTAAAAAACGGGAGATGGACAGAAAATGGATTCAAAGATGGTTGAAAAAGGCTATGAAAAACTGACAGTGTGTCTGTTTTTCATGGCCATTTTTTTCGTGTGAATGTAGCCTTAAATATCACATAAAATGGCATGCAATCCATTCTCAAATGAATAAAACTTGTTTTCTAACCCCTTTATGCAGGGGCATAGCTAAAGGCTCATGGGCCCTGGTGCAAGAGTTCAGCTTGGGCTCCCCTTCCCTCAGTGCTTTGTGACCTGCTGCCTGAGGAAAAAATTAAAATGGCACTTCTTCCCCATGCCAAATTCTTGACCCTAACCCCTTCCCTCCAGCCAGAGGTGTAACTTGAAGATTCTGGGCCACAGTGCAAAATCTATGACAGAGCCCTCCCAGGTGCACTTTCTATGATACTGGTGTCTTCTTACGTGGTACAAGGGTCTTTGGGACCCCTCAGGCTCCTGGGCCCTGTAGCGACTGCTACCTCTGCACCCCCTATAGCTACGCCCCTGCCTTTATGACAGTAGGAGTGCTTTATTTATTTATTTATTTTTTGTAGCCTCCTCTAACTTCTACCATGTGCCTTCACTTTCCAAGTGTGCCAAACATGATTTATGAACTAGGGTAAAATTTCGGACCTTCTATGAAAAAGAAAGCCCTCGATGTAAAGATATAATATAATTGCGCACTCTGGGGGATGGGGCACATTTTTGCTATTTTTCTTACAGTGTTTGGTGTAGTCCAACTGTCAGATGCCCTGGAACTTCACTCAAGTGGCGGCAAGGCTTGCCCACAAAAGTCCTCTGATTGCGCTGACATCATGGGGGCCTGCTGGATGGAGCAGAAGGAGGACACAGAGCTCAAGAGTGCATGCTTTAAGGCTGACCAAACTGTGGCAATGCTGAGCGCTTCATCATGTAACATCAGACGAGACGTCGCTGTCCTGTGATCTGCTGCTGGTGGGAGCCTAGTGCAAAAGAATCGACTGATCTAAGATTAAAGGGAGTCTGTCACCTCATTTTCACCTATATAGCTAACAGCAGTGCCCCACAGAAGATTGCACACACATCCCAGACATACCTGTGTGCACTGTGTGTGTGTATTCCTCGTTCAGAAAAAGCACTTTTATTCTGCAGGAAAACAGCTCCCAAGTACCCGGCACTGCTGCTGCTGCAAACCAGAGAGGAGGGGGGAGGGCAGCTTTAGCTGCTCATATCTTGGGATTGGTAGCAGATAGAAATGGTTAGAGTAATGGTTCTGACCTTCTTTAAAAGCTGACATTCCAAGCTTTAAAATGATACCAAAATCACAGCATTATCAGAAGATATAGCTGTTAGAAATCAAGTCAGGAGAGAAAGCTGTTTTTAGTTTCACTTTCAGCCGGGCACTTGGGAGCTGTTTTCCTGCAGAATAAAAGTGCTTTTTCTTGACATGGAATACAGACACACAGTGCACACAGGTATGTCTGGGATGTGACATATAATACAGACACACAGTGCACACAGGTATGTCTGGGATGTGACATGTAATACAGACACACAGTGCACACAGGTATGTCTGGGATATGACATGTAATACAGACACACAGTGCACACAGGTATGTCTGGGATGTGACATGTAATACAGACACACAGTGCACACAGGTATGTCTGGGATATGACATGTAATACAGACACACAGTGCACACAGGTATGTCTGGGATGTGTATGCAATCTTCTGTGAGCACTGCTGTTAGTTATATAGGTGAAAATGAGGTGACAGACTCCCTTTAAAGTGGGTCGGAGGTTTCTATCTTATTGATAGTATAATAATTTTCCATTTAAATTGCAAATGCTGTGTGAAAACGTGCTTCTGTGGGCAGAACTGACACACGTACGTGCTACTCTAAATGTCACAAAATTGGGTCACCTTTTAATAAGACTTATAAAATACTAAACAGAAATTATTTGTCATCGAAGGCTCTACTATGTACATTCGTCATCTTGTAAAAAGCCAGTCCATATCCAACAAGAGTATCTGTCACAAAGAAGGATCCCTTAGAAAAAGTACATTTAATCCCTGTGCAAATGAGCAGTTAAGTGCAATAAGGGCGGGCCTAATCCTTTCTGTGCACCCTTGCTCCTTGGCCAGTCCCTCCCTTTTTTTCTTGATTGACAGGGTCAAGGGACAGGACTATGCAGGAACCTGGACCTGTCAATCTAGAAGAAGAGGAAGGGGTGCACAGAGTGGCTTTGGCCCACCTTCAGTGCACTTCACTGCTCATTTGCATATTTTTCTCCAGAATGAAGCAACAGATCACTCAGTGAAAGGTATCATTACATTCAGATCAGCTAGGCCTACAAGGCATTGTGCCTGGTTTATCAGTGAATTTCCTGCTGACAGGCCTTTTTCTGACCCCTTCCACATACCACCCACCCCCTCACCAGAATTTTATGACTTTACTTTTTGCTCAACAAATTTAGAAAATGGTTGTGGTCGCCAAATAAGTATTAGCTAAGACCACAGTTAACAACCAGATTACGTGAAAATGACACGTCTTGGTGTCTTGGTAAAAATGTACAGATTTACTTAGACATATTTTTTTCCGATTTTTTGGGGGGACTTTTTTTTTTTAATTTTCCTTGACCCTATCCAAAAATAATCCTAAAATCCTGCAGTTTTCACACTGGCCACTAGGCCCCCAAAATGTCAAGACTTCCTGTACTTTGAGAGCAGCCCCATGGACCATAGATGCAACGAACACGAGGGGACCCCATTGATTTCTATGGGAGTGTTTTCTAGGCATGCTCTGTGACCTGCGCAGAGGTCAGGAAAGAGTAGATAAGCTGTGATATCACCTATTGTGAATGGTGGATCTTGTGTTATCTATACAGAGGTGATATTCGTCATTGTAATCCTGCTCATGATGATAATACAATAGTTACTGAAAACTTACCTGTACAGACCAGGAAGTCTCAACATATTATTAGGCCTAGCGGGAAATTTTAGATATTTTTTTAAGATTTAGATAGTGACCTGGAAAATTCAAACACATTAGAAAAATCCCCCAAAATTCTAAATAAATACGTTTAACACAAAAATATGATTTTAGGTCATTTTCTGATGACACATTCCCTTTGACACTGTATTTATCAAACCCTACACCACAAATGTGCGAAGCATTGGGAAAAACCGGGGAGGTAGCTTGCAAGTCGCACACTGTATCATCCACCACTTCTTTCGGGTTCCACCTGGCACATCTTTGTAGCTGTGCCATATTTTTCATACAGTGAGCATCTGGTTGAGGATTACGGCTCACACTATACTAAACATATACTGGGTTACTGCTCAGCACTGACTCTCATGTATGACCGGACTGCAGCATTGTCTAGCATTGATGACAACCTGGAAGCTTTACCACTAGTAGACTACTCAACATACTGAATAGTGGCTTTCAGGCCAGGAAGTAAACTGGTCAGACTGGGTGGGCTGAGTGCTCCATAATACCTATTGTTAACGTTTGAATGAGCAAGGGTCAGGAAGGGACTTCATTTACAGGTCTCTAGTAAATTCTCTGCAGCCAGGTAGGACAGAAATGAGAATTGAAAGGAACCCAGATCCTCACAGTTCTCCTTCTGTCCATCACTCCCCGAAACCACGTTACTGGCGATTTATTTGAAATGAACTCAAGTCGCTGGCAGCGAGTAGAAAGCAGTAGGCTAACAGATGTTGTACACTGGGTGGGAAGAAACAGAGATGTTTTTTTTCATCGGGTAAAATGCCTTGTGGCTATATGGTTAACCCTTTAACCTATCCGTGACCTGCCTCATGCAGGATAATTGTCATTATAACCATATGTGACATATCAACAGCTCAGAACCGCCCTAAGGTGACCTTGTGTCATTTCTGCTACTAATAGTATCTCTGGAGGCTTTTGGAATTTGTCACAATTGCTACTAAATTAGAGTTCTCTTAAACCCTCATTCCATCACTTCAACCTACGGATTTGTTGGTGTGATTTTTACACTGGTGATGGGCAAATGAGGGGATGTACCAGTATATGGATATTTATACAGATCTGAGTACAGCACCCAGCAGACAATATGTTACCTACAGGACAGGTGTGGCGTCTGTAATCTAATGAACTCATATCATATTTATTAGTGTTTTATTAATTTATAACATAATCTTTAGTGCTGGCCAGAGACTGTCGACACATCTCTTCTTATCCTCAGTGGACTTCCTCATTGGCCTTGGGATCCGACGTCAGTGAGGGCTGAAGGATAAAAGAAATGCAGTATGGTTGGGGGAGCACCCAGAAATTTTGTCTAGGGGATGGCACAAATAGCACCTATTGTTGTAAGCCGCTCCTACATATATTAGGCCACTCCCAACAAACGCCATACAGCTGAAATTATATTGTTGAGGATGAAGGTAAGAGTCTCAACCTCATCCTACATAGACTGGGGGAGATTTATCATACTGGTGTAAAGTAGAACTGGCTTAGTTGCCCATAGCAACCAGTCAGATTCCACTTTTCATTTTTCACAGCTCCTTTGGAAAATGAAAGGTGGAATCTGATTGGTTGCTATGTGCAACTAAGCCAGTTCTACTTTACACCAGTATCATAAATCTCCCCCACTATATTTAATACTCAGGGCCCCAACATAAAGCTACTGTACTCAAATAAACTATTCTTTTTCCTCTCCCTGTGACCGGAATCGTGTCAGAAGCTGTTGAAGCTTCACTTGCTCCCACCTAGTCCTGAAGGCACCAAAAGAGGAGTGGAGGAGGAGCTGCATGATATTTAAGGTTTGTAGGTCCAGGTAGAGGAGCCTGGCTCTACACATCATACACAGATGGGAGGTCCTGCCCTGGCTGCACTGTCTGCTTCACATTATACAACAGCAGGGTACAGCCAGGAAGCTCCTTCCTCTCCTCCCTCCCAGAATCATGCTCGCGGCCTGTAATTCCCCCCCCCACCTGTCTGCGGCCTGCTGCCACCCTCGGCTGTCCTCACTAGGTGGAAGCCCCCTGCCCCATTTGCAGCCACCACCTTGCTTATAGCTGCCCAGCTGTCTCCTCTCCTACATAGCACCACATGGCTCTTACATCTAATGATGTCACCTTTAATGTAGACATTCTCTTTCCTTATCTTCTCCATTCAGACCAGACCACCATGATGATTTTTAAGCCATCTGTCATCTCTGCAGAGATTGACAAACAGATATTAGTTTCCTAATTTTCCATTATCTTCACATCTTCTGAATACCCCATCCTGATAACCCCAATAGTTTGCCCACTGTGCTCCCCAATACTATACTGCAGAAACAGTGCCCCTGAAAATAGTAGTACTATGCAGATAGTGCCCCCTTTAATTAGTGCCCGCAATAATTATTGGCACACAGTGCCCTAAAAAATAACTGTGCCCCTGACACTAGTAGTGTAAACACAATGTTCCCAAAAAATAATTGTGCTAAGCTGATACTATGCCAGGGTGACCCCCCCCCCCCACAGTAATAGTGCTCCCCAAAGTACCACCAATAGTAATAATTCTTTGCCAGAGCACACTTAGTAGTAATAGTGCCCCCAATAGTAATAATGTCTCCACTGTACCCTAGAAACAATAATCCAAAGATATACTGCCAATGGCTGTTGAAAGGAAGGACCGATTCTCGGCGCTGCTTGGTGTAGAATAGAACTACTGTAGGCAATACTGTAGTAAATGATCTTTTATTTGCAGAATATTGTCAACGCGTTTCAAGGGCAAGAGATCCCTCTTCATCAGGACAATTTTAGATGTGTGGAGTAAAAACACTTCATTTAAAAAGCCCATTTTGGCGCGCAGGCCACTGGGGGTTTGTGTTGGGGGAGTGTTTAGGATGAATGACAGATAAGGAGAAGGTGATGTCAGATTGTATTGTAAGTCATACTATACCTTCCCATAGTTGTTTTATTTATGTGGTGTTGTTCATATTATGTTGTGGATGTCTGGTTTAGTTGTGTTGATAAACTGTTGTTAAAATTTTGCTAAAAGATTTCTAAAATACTGCTGGCGCGATCTCCTATTTGAATTACTTATGCGAATGGAGCGCTGGATAGAAGATGCAGTAGGTATTGAATCTGGAGCAGTTCTATTATTTACAATGTATTTACAATGTTGTAAACACTATGTGAAAGAGCACTGTACGGTGCGCTATATTGATACTAGATTACAAGACCTCGATTTGGGGGAACTGGGATGTAGTGTATGGTAACTCTCCGCTAATTGCGAGCGCTCTGTTTGGACTCCGGTACGCTACGCAGAATGATGCGATGTTTGTGTGGCGTAGCAAAGGTTTTATTAGAGGATGCTGGGGTATAGCGCATCGCACTACATTTATACTGTGTTTATAGGATGTTACGAGCGCTGTATGCGGTATACTCCATGTGATGGTGTGGTATAATTGTGCAATGTCTATACACTATTACCAGTGCTTTCCTGGACATGTGTACGGGTACCTTCTTGTACATGTATGTACGCATGTGTATATACACGCCACATATATGTGTAATTAAATGAATCTGACCGTGGACATAGGAATACATGAATTTAAGTGTATATGTTTCTATATATATTCATATATATATGCCCGTATTTCTGTTTGTATATAGATATAGGTGACTTGATGTTTTATTGACATTTATCATGTATTCCTATATTTAAATTATATTATGTTTATATGATTATATTTACAGATTCATATTTGTATATTTCTCAGATCATTTATACAATTATTCAAGTGATCATTTCTTGTATCTCATTGAGACCTTGTGGGATTAGTGTGTTTAATTGATATATCCAATAGATTTCTCTTTTTTGTAAAAGGTCCAATCTATTGTAAGGGTTGTACGGGATGTGGTCGATGGGAGTGATTTTTATTCGATGGTTCTCTCTGTCTGGGGTATTGGCGCAGTGTCTTGAGATGCTGTGTTGAAGATATAGTTTCTGGATATTATGTCTATGTTTATTGAGTCTACAGTGTAAGGGTTGGGTAGTCCTGCCAACATACTGAAGGTTGCAGGTACACTCTATTAGATATATCACATAAGATGATTTACAGGTCAGGTGATATTTGATAGGGAACGTGGTTCCATTGGAATTGGATGTGAACATTTTTTGGTTGTGAGTTATTGTTTGGCAGCACAAGCACCTGGTTGTGTGACACATGTAGCTCCCAATTTTTTCTTTTTTTGATAGTTTTGATTTGTGTCTGTTTGGGTTTACTGGGGGCTATGAGATTTTTAACTGTAGGTGCACGTCGGTATGTGATTTTTGGTTTTGATGGGAGGTGTTTTTTTAAAAATTGATCCTGTAGGAGAATATGCCAATGTTTCTGTAGTATTTTAAGGATATCCTTATTGGCAGTACTGTATTGAGTAATGAGATTGATATTGAAATGATTTTCTGTTTTTTTAGTGATCCTTGTTAAGCATTCTTTCTGTGTTGTTTGTAGGCAATTTTTGTATGCATTTTGGATGAGTTGTTGGGGATATTTTTTGTCTCTGAATCTTTGTTGTAGAATATTGGCTTGTGATTTGAAGTCTTCTGTGTTGGTGCAATTGCGTCTGATTCTTTTATATTGGCTATACGGGATGTTGTGTAGCCATTTTTTGTGGTGAAAACTAGAGAAGTGGATGTAACTATTAGTGTCGACTTTTTTGAAAAATGTTTTTGTTATTATTTTTTGCTCAGAATGGGTTATTATTATGTCCAGAAATTCTATGGTGGTTTTATGGAGGTTTGGGGTGAAAGAAATGCCCCATTCTGTGGAGTTGAGAATATGGCAGAAATCTTTGGCTGAATTTTCATCTCCATCCCAAATGATGAAGATGTCGTCTATGTACCTTCGAAAATATATTATATGGTCTTTGTATTTGGAATGGTTCCAGATATGGGTTTCTTCAAATACCCCCATGAAGATGTTGGCGAAAGATGGCGCTACTCGTGTCCCCATCGCGGTCCCTTTACACTGATGATAGGTTGTATTGTTGAATATGAAATAATTGTTTTTGAGGATGAAATTCAAGGTATCCAGTAGAAAGTGTATTTGTTGTGGTTTTAGTGTTTGGTCTCTTGATAAGGTGTCTCTCACGCATTGTATTCCCAAATCATGTGGGATATTTGAGTATAAAGATGTTACATCAAGTGTGAGGAGGGTATATTGTGGTTTCCATTTTATGTTATCAAGTTCTAATATGAGTTGGGTGGAATCATGGAGATAGCTAGGGAGGGATTTTACATAGGGTTGTAGAAATATGTCCAAATACTGTGATAGGTTACTTGTGGCACATTTTGTGTTAGAAATGATGGGGCGGCCAGGGGGATTTTTTGTGCATTTATGTATTTTTGGAAGGTGATAAAAATAGGGTGTGCATGAATTTTTTGGTGTGAGGAAATTCTTCTCTTTTTTGTTTATGAGTTTCTGATCTAATGCGTGTTTGAGTAATGTATTGAGATTTTTTACAATTCCTGGAAATGGATCTTCATTTGTTTTTTCGTAATAAGTGGCATCATCTAGTATCCGTATTGCCTCGGCTTTATAGTTATCAGTATCTTGTATGACTATGCCCCCTCCCTTATCGGCGGGGCGTATAGTGATATCTTTGTTGGTTTTTAATCGCTTGAGAGCTAGTTGTTCTTTTCTACTGAGGTTCCCTTTTTGATTTTGGTTTTTGGAATGGTTGTTAATATGTTTTATTTCCATGGATACTAGTTCAAAAAAAGTGGGTATAAGATGACCTTGGCTGTGTATGGGGAAGAAGTTAGATTTCGGTTTGACATCTAGATGTTTGAATGAGGAGTCTGGTATATTTGGTGGTGTTTGGTTATTTAATGTTTTGGGATGTTTTATGTTTTCTATTTCAAAGTGTCTTTTTATTGTGAGGGTGCGTCTGTACTTCTGGAGATCAATATAGAGTTCTAAGGGATTGACTCTGTTCTGTGGGCAAAAGGAGAGTCCTTTTTTCAAAAGGCTGGTCTCATATGGGGTCAGTCTGTATTTTGAAAGATTGAAAATTTTTACGGTGGTATAAGAATCACTTTCATTATTGTGGTCAGAGGTGTCTATATTAATTTTCCTCTTTTTGGTCCCTCCTCTTTTGCCTCTAATTCTGTTTTTCTTTTGCCCGGTGTTGGTTTGTAAAACTGTGTAATTAGTGAGTGTTTTGTCGGTTTTATCAGTGGTGGTTGGGGCGATGTCGGGTACGTAAAATGGACCTTGTTGGTGACAACTGTATTTAAAAAAGGCACCAAGGTGCTAGATGTTGGTCCTGTGTTATCTATAATGATTGGGATGGTGGGATCTGTGGATCCTTTGGAATGGATGAGGTGATTTGAAAGGTGATGTGGAGGGGTGAGGTGTATAGTGAGTTGTTCTGCAGTGATGGTCTCGGTGAGGTCGACCGGGTGTGTGGAGAGATCGAGGATGGAACCAGGGTGAGAATGATAGGAGGAAACACAATCTCTTTGTGTTGGGGGTGTGTCATCTCGAGTGTGTTGAGGTGGGGGCTTGCCCTCTGTATGTAGTTTTTTTGTGGTATAGAAACAATAATGACCCCATAGTGCCCATACTAGTTATCATGTTCCCCATACTCCTCCAGTGGTAATAAATCACACCATAATGCCTCCCAGTAGTAGTAATTCTCCTTATAATGTGACAGTAGAAAGTACTAAATATTCCCCCTTAAAATGTGTGCCAGAGCACAAAATGCCCCCTAACAATGTGAACTAGTACAAAAATACCCATTCTGTATGCCAGTAGAAAGAAAATACCCCCTCTTAGAGCCCCCAGTTGAGCTATTGTCCCCATAGTGCCAGTATAAAATACCCCTATATAGTGCCCCAAGTAGATGACCCCATAGTGCTCCTCTCCCACTAGTACCCCCCACAATGTGCTAGTGTAAAATGTCCTTATATAGTGTTCCCAGTAGATGCCCACATAGTGCTCCTCCTTCCCCATAGTACCCCCATAATGTGTCCCAGTATAAAATGCCCCTACATAAAGCCCCCAGTAGTTGCCCTCCAGTAGATGCCCTCATACTGTCCCCCATAATTTGCCAGTATAAAATACCTCTTTTTAGTGCCCCCAGTATTGCACCCAAAATGTGGCAGTATAAAATACCCCTTCTTAGTGTCCTCAGTTGATGCCCCCATAGTGCTTCTGCCCTCCCTTCCTCATAGTGCCCCTCATAAGGTGCCAGTAAAAAAAAAGCACCTTTTTAGTGCCCCTAGATGCCCCCATATTGCTTCTCTCCTGCATGGTGCCAAATAAAAAAATAAAAATAAATAAACACATATACTTACCTTCATGTGGCTGTCAGCAAAGCAGGCCTCTGTGCTGTACGCTGCCCTGCTCAGGTGGTGCGATGATAATGATGTCATTGCGCCGCCTGCGCCGGCCTGTGATAGGCCTTAGGCCTAGTGACTGCAGTCTATTAGAGGACCAGGGAAGGGAGGTGCCTCTCCCCTGCCCCTGTCCTGAGGATGGGGGAAGGGGGGGTCCAGACCTGTTGGACTCCCCCAATAGGTGCACCACTGAGTATGGTTGACCTCATTGTCTTCTACGGCATTTTCTGAATGATTCTTCCACAATTAGTTTTGTAAAAATCCTGCCGAGAGAGCAGAGACTAATCTTAAGGGACAGTGTTTTTCAGAATGCATGTAGCCTATGTGATGCAGGTGCTGTGAGCCAGGAGTCCGCTCCTATTAGTGATTGGCAGATTTCTCCCTTTGCCCAGTAATAGAGAGAAAGCTGCCAAGCAAGGCTGCCAGGTATTGCGATAGCAGACAGATTTTTAGACATGTAAGGCTACTTTCACACTAGCGTTAGCACGGATCCGGCACCTAAAGGGTGCCGACGGATCCGTGCTAACGCTATACATGTGTGGAGCCGGAGCAGCGCTCCGGCCCCACACATGACACACATTAAAACAACACACAGACTACATACAAACAAACATACAGACATACATACAAACATACATACATACTCACATACTCCCGGGACGCCGGCAGAACGTCTTCACGCGCCTCCTGCGCGCAGTGATGACGATTCCCCACAGCGCCCTCTGCTGGGCGCAGTGGGGAAACGTCATCGCAGCGTGCAGGAGGCGCGTGAAGACCTGCTGCCGGCGTCCCGTGAGTATGTATGTATGTATGTATGTCTGTATGTTTGTATGTATGTCTGTATGTTTGTTTGTATGTAGTCTGTGTGTATGTATGCCGGATCCGGAATGACCCCCCATTGGAAATCAATGGAGGACAGATCCGGATTACTGGTGTGTCCACACCAAACGGATCCGTCCCCATTGACTTCCATTGGGGGTCATTCCGGATCCGTCTTGGTGCGGATGCCTGGACCGGAGAGCAAACCGCAGCATGCTGCGGTTTGTTCTCCGGTCTGAAGACGGAACGGAATGCTTTCAGGAGCATTCCGTTGTCTTCAGTTCAGTTTTGTCCCCATTGACAATGAATGGGGACAAAACTGAAGCGTTTTTTTCCGGTATTGAGCCCCTTTGACGGAACTCAATACCGGAATTTAAAAACGCTAGTGTGAAAGTAGCCTAAAGAAGAAATAGGCTGGGTTTTTTTGATAGCATGGAAATAAATGTCACACACAACATATTGCAGCAAATTCAAATGTTACTGTACATGGATACGCATCAGTCATGAGGAGGTCTCAATACAATAAGAGCTTATAAAACGTACACCGCCTCACCACATGTTTACAGGCTCTTATAATCACTGCCCACATAACTATATACTATATGTGTGTGACCACATCATGTCAGCTGGGGAGCGGAGGATGTGGTCCGATCAGAGCAGGGACGCCTAGTTGAACATTTAGGGGTTCATTTATCATTCAATGTTGTGTGTGTACCAGAAAAAAAAAACACCTTACCTTGATTGCTCAGGACCGTGCTGCCACTGTCCAGATCCAGAACTCCCCCTGCTCTTCTTCCGGTCCGTGCTGCACTGTGACCTGACATCGCACAGCGTCAGGTCATAATAAGCGCCTACGTGCACTACGTCCTGATGCTGTCACAGTGCAGTGCAGCGTCTGGAAGAAGACAGAGAAGGTGAGTAGAGCCAGTGCAGCGCTTCCTTCACTGCTCCCCGCGCCTCCTGCATGCTGATGACCGCTTCCATAATAGAAGTGGTCATTAGCTTTTGGATTATAAGATGCACTGCCACTTTTTCCCCTCACGTTTGGGGAAAAAAGTGCGTCTTACAGTCTGAAAAATACGGACAAATCTCATTTTGAAATCTGCAGTATGTCAATTAGTCATGCAATTTTTGGTGCGGATTTCACCCTTTTTAATGGAAGGGTGAGATCTGCAGCAAAATCTCATCAAATCTACATCAAAACCCACAAGTAACATGTGGCTTTTGGTGCAGTTTTGGTAAGGAAACGCACTGAAATCTACACAGAAATTTGTCCGAATCTTTTGCATGTTTACCTGCTTCAGTGTGCAGGTACCCTAGCAGTGCTTTCACACTTAGGTTTTTAGTGGCGGATTACTGCAATTTCACTTTTTTTGTAGTGTTTTTTTGCAACACCTCCAGCTGAAGAAGGGAAGGGAAATATGAAACGGAGCACACTCAAGTGTTTTTTTTTGCCACTGGAATCAGCTGTTTTTTGTTGCATGCTGTTGTTCTTGATCTTTTTTTCAGGCGCTTTTCACATCATCCTATATGGAAAAAAAAGAAAACACTAAAAAACTCCAGAAAAACTGGAACAAAAAACGTAAAATCCATGCGTAAAAAAAAATGCTTCTGCTTATAAACCCTAATGGACAGGGCGGCAAAGGCTGTGAGCTGTAGATGAAGCTAATAAATGTGTTCAGGACAAATGTGTCGGTGTTTTGTCAATGAGAAATGCCGGTTAGCCACCGTACATCAAGGATTTCCAAATGTAAGGGATTAACTTTTCTGCATAAAGCCATTTTTACTATGCTTTTAGAAAGCCAGGCTTTCCGCACAGGCAATGGCGCCCTCTATAGGTTTCCTCCTATAATAAAAAGCATTGTTCTCTCAAACAAACTCAACAAAGGAGTTAAATCAGTAGAGTATTGCAAAAAGTTTTGAAAGTAAAAGCAAAAAAATCCATGGCTTCATTACAGGTAATATTACTAAAGTAATTAGTTATTGTTTGGCCTGAAGTTTGAAAAAATATTTCTGAAATCCGGACACGAACAGGTAAATTGATGCATACAATCATATTACCTACTGTATGTACATTGTTGTAGGTGGTTTAAAGGGGAAGGCCGTTAAATTGAAGAATTATAATTATCCTATAGGCCAGGGCTCATTACCCTCCGGCACTCCAGCTATTGTGAAACTACAACTCCCAGCATTGCTTGACTGTTCTCTGATGTCCCTTAGAGATGAATGAAACATGCATTCACAGCTGGAGTGCTGGAGGTTGGTAGTTTCTGCTATAAGAAGTCCTTCAGAATCCCTGCTGAATCATTTTTGCAAGCACAGTAGGCAAAATGTTGGCAGCACATGGTGATATTTTCAGGGTTGCCTAGCAACAAGCGTTTCCAGAGGGTGATGCTGTTGGATCTCTTTGTTGGAGTCCTGGCAGTGTCACTGTGTATAGTGAATAGGCCTAAGGGTACCTCCTATTTACCAGGGTAGGCTAGATCCAGTCCTCATAAACATATAATGTATGCAATGGCAGGACCTTATTGAAAATACCGCTCATGGTTCTGTGGTGATACTTGGAAAGGCACTGGTGGCAGCCAATAGGCAAGTATGGGATCCTATCTGGGACTTATTACCCATAGCCCTCTCCCTATACAGCCCTTACAGTGGGGCAGGACAAAAGTAGGACAAAAGTATTAGGACACACCTGTTAATCATTGAATTCAGGTGCTTCGTTCAGTCCCATTGCCACAGGTGTATAAAATCCAGCCACTGGTCATGCAGTCTGCCTATACAAACATTTGTGAAAGGATGGCTCATGCTTAAGAGTCCACTGTATTCCTGAGTAGTCTTGTAATAGGATACCACCATTTTAACATGTCAGTTTGTAAAATTTCTTCCCCCCTAGATATTCCACCATCACCTGGGAGTGGTATTATTGCAAAGTGGAAGTGTTTAGGAACCACAGCAACTGATGAAGTGGTAGATGATGTAATGGTACACAGCGGAGTGAGACACATAGGGGGTCATTGACTTTGCTGAAATATGCCTAAATTAGGCGTATTTCAGGTGCAGATAGTGGCACAATGGTTAGTTGTGCCATTATCTGCAACTTCACCTCGCTCACACCAGGTCTAAAACTGTAGACATCACGTGGGCGGGGAAGGGGACGGGTCGGCAGGCCCATCTCAGTCACCATTTTCTACGCATGTTTTAGGCTTAGAAACTTAGAAAGTTTAGAAGCTGTCTTACATTTAGAACTGGCACTGGATGCGCCGAAGTTATGGAAAGGCCTGCAACTCTTCATAACATTGGTGGATCCACCTCCAGTTTAGGACTTTATTAAGACTGCCGTCTAAAACGCCAGTCTTAATTAATGTTCACTATAGTGCATAAAAGTAGCCAACACTGCTGACTCTATAAATGAAAAGCTCCAAACCTCCTCTGATATTAACATCAATACAAAATTGTGTGCTGTGAGCTTCATGGCATGGATTTCCATGGCAAGCAGCCACATGCAAGCCTTATATCACCAAGCACCAGGTCAAGCATCAGATTGAGTGGTGTAAAGCACACCGCCACTGGACTATGGAGCAGTGGAGATGTGTTCTGTGGAGTGATGGATCACAGAACTCTATCTGATCCATCTAATGAATCTAGTCTAGGTTTGGCAAATGCCAGGGGAACGTTACCTGCTGGACAGCATTGTGCCAGCTTTAAAGTTTAGTGGAGTAAGGATAATGCTATGGGGTTGTTTTTAAGGGGTTGATCTAGGCCCCTTACTTCCAGTAGAGGGGAATTGTAATGCCCCAGCCTATTAAGACATGTTGGACAACTCTATGCTTCCATCTTTGATGGAACAGTTTAGCGAAGGCCCTTTTCTGTTCCAACATGACTGTGCCCCAGTGCACAAAGCAAACACCATTGGGATGAACTAGAATGAAGATTACAAGCCAGGCTCTCTCATCAACATCATTGTCTGAACCCACAAATGCTCTTCTGGATGAGTGGTTCACAGTTGTCACACACTCCAAAATCTTGCAGAAAGCGTTCACAGAAGAGTGGAAGCTGTTATAGCTGCAAAGGAGGAAGCAACTAAATATTAATGCCTGTGGATTTAGAATGGGATGTCATAAAAGCTCCTGTAGGTAGATTGTGTAGGTGTCCCAATACCCTTGTCCATATAGTGTATGAGGGCATTTAGCCTATTTATTTAATTCATGTGTGCAATCATGCACACAGACATGTAATAGATGTCATCAATGTGTGACAAGGCGTTGCTTTCCGTATAACTCTCAATAAATATACCAGGTTAACACTGTGCAGTTTTGATGACTCCATTTTGTGAACAAAATAAGGAGTGAATACTCCCTGTAGGTTCCACTCCTGGTTTTCACATTACTGTAAACTGGATCCTACTGCATCACAGGAACCCAGATGTAAAGAAGCTTGCTTGTATCCGGGAAAGCCTGATGATTCAGAAATCCCATAATCAATTTGGCCCACTGTGCCCAAAGTCTTAGAACATGCATTAATGTTTCCTAAAAGTAGCTAAAAGGATAATGACATCTAAGCGTTTGGTTGTAAGATCTTAACACCTGCAAGTAGAGAAGATTAAATACCTAAAAACTACACCATTGACTTATAAATGCAAAAAGAATAGAGACAGAAAGAAAATGAAGAGTTGATGGCAAATGTTTCCAAAAGCACGCATTGATAAGTACTCTAAAGAGGGGTTACTCATTATTACACCTTATGTCCTATTTTGTCAATGTCTTATTTTTTAAGTTCATCAGTTATACAGCGATGGCCAGCAGCTCCTCTGCTAACCAGTCTAGGGTCCTGCTTTATGCCCTCCCCCAGGGCCATGGTTGCTCTGTCCCTCCACACAGGCTGTGGCCTGCTTGCTGGCAAGTCCTCTCCTCCTCTGCCCATAGGGCATGCATGCGTGCTTCTTTCGGTTCTTTAAAGGTCAGCATGAGCACCCCAATCTGTTCCAGCTTATGGTTGGCTGCCCTGGGGTATTTAAGGCCCCTTCCCCTGTGGGAGGATGCCTGAGTAATAGGTTCCCTAGCTTGTGAGTATTTTGCGAAGGTTTGCTGTTCTGTTGTCTGCCCATGTACTGACTTTCTGCTCAATTCCTGGATTGTGACCCTTTGCTGTCTTACCTGACCTGTGCCTGACCGCCTTATTGACCCTTCGCTACCTGAGTTGATCTCTGATGCCGCACATACTCTGCCTGTCCTGACCTTGGCCTGTCCCTAACTACAATTTTGTCTAACCCCTCAGTGCCTCTTGCCCCCGTGGGTCAGCTGTCAATCGTAGACTACTCCAGAAGATAGTAATCTGGTGCGCAAAGTTCAAATTCCTGTATAGGGTTTAAAGGGTGCAAAGCAGGGAACTGTCAGGACATAGCCCAAAGCCAAATTTATTGGTTGACAAAGTGGTTCCACACCCACTGCCGCAACAATCAGTTATGGTGGTTATGGTGAAGGCTCCCATGATTCTCCAACTTACAGGGATATCCTTCCTTACCTTTCTTGAAATTTTATTAACGACTCAAATTTCTCATGTTACAAATTCAATATATTCTCAGAACATGCTAGCAAAACCTTGGCAAGGTGCAAGTCTCATGTGAACTACGGAATGGCCACCTATATACACACCTATAGCATAACCATGTGGCATATGGACATGAGTTGTCCTAAGAGGACTAAAGTCAAAACTACCCCCAGATCTCTTTATTTGACTAGTAATGGAGAGAACCGCATGATTTGTATCTTTGCAGTCGGTGGTTATTTTTGCCTCATTTTTGTTTAGTTTTTGAATAGGTCAAGAATTACAACATTTTGAGTTGCATTATGCAGTATTTGTTACCGTCATCTGGTTAATTGTTAATAGACAGTGATTTAGTAATTTGACATTTTTGTATTTCTGTTGAAAAGAAGACGGAGCATGGAGGCTGGACAAAGACATTGTTCTAGGTAACTTTCAATCAATCTTTGCTATCTCTAGCCTAATGGCTTTCCTTGGTCTGGCTTTTTTTTCTCACCAAAACCATCTGGTCTCATAAGGTCACTCAAGCTGCAGAAGAACCATTAGTAGCTTACAGTCAATGGGAAGGCAGGGGGGACGTGGACCCATCTAAGACATAATAGAACTGGAAAAACAATTGGGGAAAAGCTAAAATTGTCTGTACTCCAGGTCTACTGTTATCACTTCTCACAAAGCTCCTGCGAGGAGGTCTCACAAAGGTCTGTTGTCTTATGCAGCCCCTTTTCAGCCAAGCGAGCAGGTTTAAAGTATTGATTCTTTTTGGTTATTGCAAAAGGTTAAAGATCACCTGCTGACATACAGAGCCATTCATCGAATTACTGGAAGGGGTGGAAAGAATTAGATAAGTTTTTACCTGTTCCATGTATTTCTATTATATATATATATATATATATATATATATATATATATATATATATATATACAGGATCTATCTCTCTCTCTATCTATCTGTCTATCTATATACAGTATCTCACAAAAGTGAGTACACACCTCACATTTTTGTAAATATTTTATTACCTCTGGCAACAAAAGTGAGTACACCCCTAAGTGAAAATGGCAAAATTGTGCCAGAAGTGTCAATATTTTGATTAGCCGCAATTATTTTCCAGTACTGACTCTCTTGGGCATGGAGTTTACTAGAGCTTCACAGGTTGCCACTGAAATCCTCTTCCACTCCTCCAGGGCAACATCACGGAGCTGGTGGATGTTAGAGATCTTGCGCTCCTCCACCTTCAGTTTGAGGATGCCCCACAGATGCTCAATAGGGTTTAGGTCTGGAGAGATGCTTGGCCAGTCCAGCACCTTTACCCTCAGTTTCTTTAGCAAGGCAGTGGTCATCTTGGAGGTGTGTTTGGGGTTGTTATCATGTTGGAATACTGCCCTGCGGCCCAGTTTCCAACGTGATTGGATCATGTTCTGCTTCAGTATGTCGCAGTACATGTTGTCATTCATAGTTCCCTCAATGAACTGTAGCTCCCCACTGCTGGCAGCACTCATGCAGCCCCAAACGATGACATTCTCATCGTGATTGACTGTAGGCAAGACACACTTGTCTTTATACTCCTCACCTGGTTGCCACCACACACTTGACACCATCTGAACCAAATAAGTTTATTTTGGACTCATCAGACCACAGGACATGGTTCCAGTAATTCGTGTCCTTAGTCTTCTTGTCTTCAGCAAACTTTTTGCAGGCTTTCTTGTGCATCATCTTTAGAATGGGCTTCCTTCTGGGACAACAGCTATTCAGATCCATTTGATGCAGTGTGCGGCGTATGGTCTGAGCACTGACAGGCTGACCCCCCACCCCTTAAACCTCTGCAGCAATGCTGGCAGCACTCATATGTCTATTTTGAAAAGAAAACCTCTGGGTATAATGCTGAGCATGTGCACTCAACTTCTTTGGTCGACCATGGTGAGGCCTGTTCTGAGTGGAACCTGTCTTGTTAAACCGCTGTATGGTCTTGGCCACCATGCTGCAACTCAGTTTCAGGGTGTTGGCAATCTTCTTATAGACTATGTCATCTTTATGTAGAGCAACCATTCTTTTTTTCAGATCCTCAGAGAGTTCTTTGCCATGAGGTGCCATGTTGAAGTTTGAGGGACCAGTATGAGAGAGTGTGAGAGTGATAACACCAAATTTAACACACCTGCTCCTCATTCACACCTGAGACCTTGTAACACTAACAAGTCACATGACACCAGAGAGGGAAAATAGCTAATTAGGCACAATTTGTCCATTTTCACTTAGGGGTGTACTCACTTTTGTTGCCAGTAGTTTAGACATTAATGGCTGTGTGTTGAGTTATTTTGAGGGCACAACAAATGTACACTGTCATACAAGCTGTACACCGACTACTTTACATTGTATCAAAGAGTCATGTCTTCAGTGTTGTCCCTTGAAAAGATGTAATAAAATATGTACAAAAATGTGAGGGGTGTACTCACTTCTGTGAGATACTGTATGTATATATATATATATATATATATATATATATATACAGTATCTCACAGACGTGAGTACACCCTTCACATTTTTGTACATATTTTATATATATGTAGTAAATTAATTCATATCATATTTTAGATCACATTTTCTCCTAGGCTGTGACATTAATTTTAAATCCTAAGAGAAGAGTTTGTATTTTACCCTCCCTCCTCCTGGTGCATGTATGAAGTTACATGGGTTTCTGTGGTGTATGTATGAAAAAAGAACCCGAGTTGAACCCACCTTCCAAGATTCACATTGTGCTATACTAAACAGACATTGCGGTTGGTTACAGGGTCATGCCCATCACAATGTACATGAGAACTACATATGAACAACATGTACCCATATAAACAGTGCCAAAGAGTACTGTATACTGTACTTTGTAGTAATGGTGCCTCTTAATTACTATTAATTATTGCTAATCAGTTATATATTGTACCAGACATTAGTGCTAAATAGTGTACTAGTCATTAGTGAAATACACTAGCCCTTGGTGCCACAATGTTCGCCTTATTACTCTACAGTACCCAATCTCATAATTACTGACTATGAGCAGGGAAATCAGGAAGATTCCAGAAGGCGGTGCACAAATATGCATGGTCCACAAACTTTTTGAACTTATACCTCATCTGGCATTTGAATCACAATTACTACACAGATCTTCATTGCACCCCAAAATACATAGTAGTAACATAGTAACATAGTTTGTAAGGCTGAAAGAAAGACATCTGTCCATCCAGTTCAGCCTGTTATCCTACAAGTTGATCCAGATGAAGGCAAAATGGATAGAGACCCTCTAAACTAATACAGACTACACAGCTGACCCTTCCAATTAATACAAACTACATACCAGACCCTCAAAATAAGTATAGGCCACAAACCGAACCTCAATATAAAGACCCTCTACCTCGTTTTACAGGCTAGGGCCCGCTAAAGCCCGCCCATTAGTGCCAGTGACTCTGGGCTCACTGCTAGGTGGAAGTCTCTGCTTAGCTTGCTATTGGAGAGCCCGGTACGTCACCAGATCTCCATAAAATGCCTCCATTCAGCGCAGGGCAAAGGAAAGCATCGAAACATGAAATGCTCCAATGCTCACATCAGAGGAGCTGAGTAGAGAAGAAAGGGATATGTCCGGATTCAGCCCTGAACCCAGACAACCCCTTTAATAGTCTAAAGTGTTGTACCTACCCACCATCATCTTACATATAGTATCTTGACTGCCATGACAGCCACAAATCTCTTGGCTGCGGCTGGCCAACATCCAGAAAGGTAGCCACCACAAAGAGAGGCCTTCAGCATAAACTATGGGCAGGGAGAAAAGTTCTTCCTTCACCGGCAGAACTTGGTGCCAATGGCCAACTAAAAACAGGTGTCTGCTAAGTGGGCAATATTCTCCTAGAACCGGGCCTGGAACTCTCATGGATCCAGAGATCTCCACATTCATTACTCTGCTAGATTTATATCAAGCTGTCAGCTCAGGGTCTGGGTCCTTTCTCAGGGGGCATGTTCCTTCTGCTGCAGCTCTTTCCCTATCACAGTTAAGAAGTCATTTGAAAGATGCAACCGAGCACGTGTGTCCCCCTCAGTGAGGTGGACAGAGGACAAGAACAGGCAGCATACATTTTATTGAATAACTCAGTGGCTATACTAAATCTTTAATTACATGCAATTACAAAAGTATTGAGATCCGGGTGCTGGTTTGACAATGGCAGAATATTTTTTCATGGGACAACCCCTTTAATGCACGCCGTATACATTAGATACAATATAGGAACGACCCCGCTGACTGCTTCTCCTTAATAGGAATTTTATTCCTTGGAGCAATAGGAGGAAATGTGAAATAATTGTAAGCTCTCCAGACATCATGAGAGCCATAAGGATTAAAGAGAATAGCTGTAGGTAAAGGGCATTACTTATAATGGCCATTACTGTGTCTACAAAACCATCAATTGCCAGTCAAATGATAGCATAATAATATGACCACGTCTCGCTGTCATATTTAAAGCCCTACATAGACGCTGTTAACTGCCATCTTTCATCTGTCTCTGCAAATGGCCCAATTATTTGACACTGGACCAAGGCAGTCACCACATAAAGAAAGAAATTGGATATCTTTGTGAAATACTGCTGCATTTCACACTGCAGTGATTTCTTTAGTATGTAAAAAAAAATGTCTACGAAACTCGTAGTCAAATGGAAATAACATGACTAGTGCCTGAATCTCTTCAATCTCCCTGCTTCAATTTTCTCCTGTGACAATTTACAGCTTCTTTTAATGCTTTGGCAGTCTGCGGTACTAAGCATCCAGTCCCTTCCCTGCTGGGGCACATCCGAAAAGAACTCCATCAAATAATTATCTTTCCTTTTTATTTATTCTCTGTCTTTTCACTTGATCTGCATCACCATAAAAAATATTCCAGCCGCTTCCTCTTAACGCACAGCCTACTGTGATAGTAAAGTGTATTTATACACAGCATTTAATCCTCTCTGTGCCTTTCAATCAGGATGATTCGTTCATGGAAAGGGGCTCTGCTTCTATGTCCTCCTTCAAGCATGTTATGCCTGTAAATGCTCTTCTCTCCATTTACAAGAGTCATTTGTGCCGGAGGAATATTAAACACCTTATTTAATATCCTCCTGGGGGGGCCTGAATTTAAGATAAAGGATGTCTATTAGAGATGAGCGTAGCATTAAAATGCTCGGGTGATCGTTATTCGAGTCAAATTTTTCCTGATGCTCGGGTTCTCGTTTTGAATAACGAACCCCATTGAAGTCAATGGGAGACTCGAGCATTTTTTGCAGGGGACCAGAGCTCTGCATAGGGAAGGTTGCGTGAAAACCTGGAAACCTCAGAAAATGATGGAAACACCACAGAAATGGGCAGGAAACAGCAGGGGTAGCATGCATGGATGCCTCTGAGGCTGCCTAATGGTACCATTATGCCAAATTCTGGGCAACAGCCTGATGGTGACCTTCAAGACAATTGTGCTGACCCAGAACAAGATGGGCAAGGCACATGCCCATCACGTTAGTAAAGCACCCAACTAGGTGCAACGAAGGTCCATCACCGCCTGCGGGTGACACCACTGCCCATGCTGGCACTGCTGTCCTATCCCCCGCCCCACGACGCAGGCATAAGCCTGACACAGCATGGTGACAGCGTGGTGACACCAACAAGTGACCAAGTTAGATTGAGGTAGCAGGTGAACCACCCAAAAATTTAACCTGACACAGCATGGCGGTGAACCCAGAGTGACCAAGTGAGACTGAGGTAGCAGGTGAAGCACTTAAAATTTTACCCTAACACGGAATGGTGGTGAACGTCAGATGCCGCCTGCATGAGATTAGGGATAGAGCTGCTGTCTGTCAGGGAGAGTGTTAGGGCCTCAATTTAGATGTTGGTTAGGCAGGAATCACCCACAAAGAACCCAACAGCCCTTCTAAGGGCTACAAGCACCTTTTTTGTCTCCTCCTGGCTGCTGCATGAGATTAGGGATAGAGCTGCTGTCTGTCAGGGAGAGTGTTAGGGCCTCAATTTAGATGTTGGTTAGGCAGGAATCACCCACAAAGAAACCAGCAGCCCTTCTAAGGGCTACAAGCACCTTTTTTTGGTCTCCTCCTGGCTGCTGCATGAGATTAGGGATAGAGCTGCTGTCTGTCAGGGAGAGTGTTAGGGCCTCAATTTAGATGTTCGTTAGGCAGGAATCACCCACAAAGAACCCAGCAGCCCTTCTAAGGGCTACAAGCACCTTTTTTTTTTGGTCTCCTCCTGGCTGCTGGCTGGGACTTGTAGTGCAGCTACCGCCATCTTGGCTGCACACTGTTGGGGCATGAAATTAGAATGTGGTTAGGCAGGAATCATCCACAAAGAACCCAACGGTCCTTCTAAGGGCTACAACGACCTTTTTTTTGCCTCCTCCTGGCTTCTGGCTGGGACTTGTAGTGCAGCGACCGCCATCTTGGCTGCACACTGTTAGGGCCTCAATTTAGATTTTGGTTAGGCAGGAATCACCCACAAAGAACCCAACGGTCCTTCTAAGGGCTACAACAACTGGCTGTCGGCTGGGACTTGTAGTGCAGCTACCGCCATCTTGGCTGCACGCTGTGCACAGCGACTGGTGGTAGATGGGACAGCACGTGGTCCACACAGATCCAAAAGAAATTGCCCAAAGTCCTCTCAGTACTCATTTTTGCTTCTGCTGGTGCTGCTGCTGTACCTTGGCTTGCTGGGATCTGTAGTACAGTTTAGGGAATACGTTTCTATCATTTCTATACACTACAGTCCAGTAAACAATTATGTAGTGTACTGTACAGTAGCGTCAGTCTAGGGAATACATTTTTTCTCAGTTATATGTACTCCAGTCCAGTGAACTATTATGTAGTGTACTGTACAGTAGCGTCAGTCTAGGGAATACGTTTTTTCTCTCAGTTATATATCCTACAGTCCAGTGAACAATTATTTAGTGTGCTGTACAGTAGCATCAGTCTAGGGAATACGTTTTTTCTCTCAGTTATATATCCTACAGTGCAGCTACCGCCATCTTGGCTGCACGCTGTGCACAGCGACTGGTGGTAGAAGGGACAGCACGTGGTCCACACAGACCCAAAAGAAATTGCCCAAAGTCCTCTCAGTACTCATTTTTGCTTCTGCTGGTGCTGCTGCTGTACCTTGGCTTGCTGGGATCTGTAGTGCAGTCTAGGGAATACGTTTCTATCATTTCTATATACTACAGTCCAGTGAACAATTATGTAGTGTACTGTACAGTAGCGTCAGTCTAGGGAATACGTTTTTTCTCTCAGTTATATATCCTACAGTGCAGTGAACAATTATTTAGTGTGCTGTACAGTAGCGTCAGTCTAGGGAATACGTTTTTTTTCTCAGTTATATGTACTACAGTCCAGTGAAAAATGGAGTGCTTTGCGGTAAATTAGCTGCAGTCTAAAAATTCCTTTTTTTCTCTCAGTTATACATACTGCAGTGCAGTGAACAATTCTGTCGTGTGCGGTATAGTAGCCACACTCTAGTGTTGACACCAACAAGTGACAAAGTTAGTTGAGGTAGCAGGTGAAGCACATAAAATTTTACCCTGTCACAGCATGGCGGTGACAACAGAGTGGCCAAGTGAGACTGAGGTAGCAGGTGAAGCACATAAAATTTTACCCTGACACAGCATGGCGGTGAACCCACAGTGACCAAGTTAGACTGATGTAGTAGGTGAAACACATAAAATTTTACCCTGACACAGCATGGCGATGAACCAAGAGTGACCAAGTTAGACTGATATAGCAGGTGAAGCACATAAAATTTTACCCTGAAACAGCATTGCAGTGAACCCAGAGTGACCAAGTTAGAATGATGTAGCAGGTGAAGCACATAAAATGAGGAACTGCTGAACCACAAGATTGAACACGTGGGCCAGGCATGGCACATGTGTGAGCCTGCCGAGATGCAGAGCCGCCACCAGGTTACGCCCATTGTCACACACAACCATGCCTGGTTTGAGGTTCAGCGGCACCAGCCAAAGATCGGTCTGCACCGTGATGCCCTGTAACAGTTCTTGGGCGGTGTGCCTCTTGTCACCTAAGCTCAGCAGTTTCATCACCGCCTGTTGGCGCTTACCCACCCCCCAGCTGCGCCTGGAGCTACCAACTGAAGGCGCCGTGCTCACAGATGGTAATTGAGAGGAGGAGGAGGGGTTGGAGGAAGAGGCATAATAAGCCTGAGAAACTGTGACCAAGGCAGGCCCCGCAATCCTCGGTGTGGGCAGCACATGAGCGGCTCCAGGGTCAGACTCAGTCCCAGCCTCCAACAAGTTAACCCAATGTGCCGTCAGTGAGATACAGTGTCCCTGCCCGCCAGCACTTGTCCACGTGTCCATGGTTAGGTGTATCTTCTCACAAACCGCGTTGGTCAGGGCATGGATGATGTTCTCTGACACGTGCTGGTGTAGGGCTGGGACGGCACATCGGGAAAAATAGTGGCGGCTGGGTACTAAGTACCGAGGGACAGCCACCGCCATCAGGTTGCGGAAAGCCTCAGTCTCTACCAGTCTATAGGGCAGCATCTCCAGGCTCAACAATTTGGAGATGTGGACGTTTAGGGCTTGTGCATGTGGGTGGCTGGAATTGTATTTGCGCTTGTGCTCAAATGTCTGCTGCAAAGACAGCTGTACGCTGCACTGGGACACATTGGTGGAGGTTGTGGAGGATCGTTCAGGTGAAGGGGTGGTTGTAGGGCAGGAAGCGCTCATGCCGGGGTCCTGGGCGGGGGGTTGACTCGCCGAGCCAGCATGTGACACAGGGGAAAGAGCAGTGGTGTGACCCGCAGGAGGTGAACCGCCTTGGTTCCACTCGTCGGGTTGGGTGTTTAGCACTCATATGCCTGCGCATGCTGGTAGTGGTTAGGCTGGTAGTGGTGGCTCCCCTGCTGATCCTGGTGTGGCACAGGTTGCACACCACAGTCCGTCGGTCGGCCTCGGCACGGGAGCTTGACTCCGTGAAACAGTTGCTGATCTACCTGCTCTGGCCCAGCTTCTCCCTCTGGCCACCCCACTGCCTTGAGTTGGATTACCAACCCAGCTCGGGTCAGTCACCTCATCATCCAGCAGCTCTTCCTCCAATTCCTCACTCTTCCTCCAATTCCTCACTCTTCTCCCCACTCGGACTTACTGCCCTGACAACGTCACTGTCTGACAACCGTGTCTCATCACCATCATCATCATCCGATACCTCTTCGCGCACTACTTGCACTAATTCCTCACTCTCATCACCCACAGACTGCGAAAGTTCTAAATTTTGGGCATCGGGACAGAGCAACTGCTCAGGTTGCTGTTGAGTAGTGGTTTGTGTCTCTGGGTAGGGTCCTGAAAAGAGTTCCTGTGAGTATGCTTGATCTGAATCCATACTTTCCGGGGGGGGGGGGTGCAGGCTGGAGGGAAGGAGGTTTAGCTGGAGGAGCCAGAGGTCTACTCCCTTGGCTAGTGTGGGTGGACTGCATGGAAGACTGGGTGGTGGATAAATTACTGAATGCATTGTCCGCTATCCTCGTCATCACCTGTTCGCACTGTTGTGGTTTCAATAGTGGTGTACCACGTGACCCAGTAAGTTGCGAGATGAAGCTAGGGAGCGAAACTCTGCGGCGCTCCATTGCTCCCTCATCAACATGTAGTGTGTCACCCTGCCCAGGACCACGGCCTCTGCCCCCTACACTACTTGAACGCCCACGCCCTCGACCCTTAGCCCTTGGGTTCAACATTTTGTATGTTCACTTCACTGTATAATATATAACTGAGAGAAAAAACGTATATTTTCTACACTCCGGCTATTGTACCACAAACCACTGAATTTGTCACTGCACAGTATGATATATGACTGAGAGAAAAAACGTAGTCTTTAGACGCGGCTATTGTACCGCAAACCACTGAATTTGTCACTGCACTGTATGATATATGACTGAGAGAAAAGACGTATATTTTCTACACTCCGGCTAGTGTGCAGCACACGACAGAATTTTGCACTGCACTGCACTGTATAATATATAACTGAGAGAAAAAACGTAGTCTTTAGACGGCGGCTATTGTACCGCAAACCACTGAATTTGTCACTACACTGTATGATATATGACTGAGAGAAAAAACGTAGTCTTTAGACGGCGGCTATTGTACCGCAAACCACTGAATTTGTCACTGCACTGTATAATATAACTGAGAGAAAAAAACGTATTCCCTAAACTGCACTACAGATCCCAGCAAGCCAAGGTACAGCAGCAGCAGCAGCAGCAAAAATGAGTACTGAGAGGACTTTGGGCAATTTCTTTAAGCAAAAAACAAGTCTCAGCAGCACTGAATGAGGAAAAATCATCTATCTATCTATCTATCTATCTATCTATCTATCTATCTGTCTGTCTGTCTGTCTGTCTGTCTATCTATCTATCTATCTATCTATCTAGATGAAGGAAAAAAGCGGCACCGCAGTAATAAAAATAAAAATAAAAATGGAGTGCCAGCGGCTGTGGGGGTGATCCAACCTCCAAAATACATACGTTGAAAAATAATTCCACGGCACTTCCCAAATGTGTTCAAAAGCAGTGTAGTTTATTCACAAAATGCGACGTTTCAGTCCTCTTGCTGGGACTTTTCTCAAGCAGTGACATCTTGTCACTGCTTGAGAAAAGTCCCAGCAAGAGGACTGAAACGTCGCATTTTGTGAATAAACTACACTGCTTTTGAACACATTTGGGAAGTGCCGTGGAATTATTTTTCAACGTATCTATCTATCTATCTATCTTTCTATTGTTTATTGTCCTGATATGGGGTCTGATATAATGTCCTGATATGGGGATCTGATGTAATGTCCTGATACAGGGGTCTGATATAATGTCCTGATTTGGAGGTCTAATATAATGTCCTGATACGAGTGTCTGATGTAATGTCCTGATACTGGGGTCTGATATGTCTTGATTTGGTTGGTCTGATGTAATCACCTGATATGGGAATCTGATGTAATGTCCTGATATGGGGGTGTGTTGTAATGTCCTGATATGGGGGTCTGATATAATGTCCTGATACAGGGGTCTGATGTAATGTCCTAGGGTTCTGATCTGAGAATTTGATATGGAGGTCTGATCTGAGGCTCTGATATGGAGTCTGATATCTCATGTCTATCTATTTGGCACATCATGTCTATCTATCTGACCTTATGATTGTGGGGAAGGAAGCTTTCCTTCCTGGCAATCTCCTGCTCGTCAGTGAAGGAGACCACTGCAGCGATCTCCTCCGTAGTATCGGGAGGAACAGTCGCTAATGGCATCACTCGTACCTATACAGAATCTTTATTTGCTGGCAGCAGTGTGTGATTAGAAAGTGCCATCTGCCGCAGGGAAATGATGATTTTTGTGCCTTCATAAAAGTTGAGATTACCCAATAGACATGTGTTTGCTCGTTGACCGGGTAATCAGCGGCACCTTTACACTGGCAGAGAATTACTAGAGATGAGCGAATCGAAGTCGACAAAGTGGAATTCGATACGAATTTCAGGAAAAATTAGTTTAGCACCGAAGCTGTTGTTTCGCATTTTTTTCCTAAAATGGCTGCTGCACGTGTTAGGACTCTGGGAAGAAGGGATCACCCACAATGCCATGCACAGGGCCGGATAATCATTGGAGCATTTGGAGCTACTGCTCCAGGCCCCGGCTCCAATGATTTCAGGGGGGGCCCGCGCCCCTGGTGCCGCCCCCCGCTGCCGCATACCTCTCAACCGTCCCGGATCCAGCCTCTGGCAGCTGTCTCTGCGTCCATAGGACGTAGAGACAGTTGCCTGTTGCAGGAAGGAGCAGGAGCTTCTTCCATCCTCCCTCCTGTCCCCCCTGCAGCTCTCCGTACCTCCCAGGCATGCCTCAGGGCTCGGCGGGGGGCGGGGCTGGCCGGCAGAATAGGCCCCCGCCCCCTTCAGACATGAGAAGAAGATCTCCTGCTCTGATGATGCTGGCCCTGCTGCTATGAAAAAGGTAAGTATAATTTTTTTTTAACTTTCTGTACACTGTGTTTATTATCCCTTGACTGTGACATCACTGTGTTTATTATTCCTGGACTGTGACATCACTGTTTATTATCCCTGTACTGTGACATCACTGTGTTTATTATCCCTGGACTGTGACATCACTGTGTTTATTATCCCTGGACTGTGACATCACTGTGTTTATTATCCCTGGACTGTGACATCACTGTGTTTATTATTCCTAGACTGTGACATCACTGTTTATTATCCCTGGACTGTGACATCACTGTGTTTATTATTCCTGGACTGTGACATCACTGTTTATTATCCCTGTACTGTGACATCACTGTGTTTATTATCTCTGTACTGTGACATCACTGTGTTTATTATCCCTGTACGGTGACATCACTGTGTTTATTATCCCTGTACGGTGACATCACTGTGTTTATTATCCCTGTACTGTGACATCACTGTGTTTATTATCTCTGTTCGGTGACATCGCTGAGTTTATTATCCCTGTTCGGTGACATCACTGTGTTTATTATCCCTGTACGGTGACATCACTGTGTTTATTATCCCTGTACTGTGACATCACTGTGTTTATTATCTCTGTTCGGTGACATCGCTGTGTTTATTATCCCTGTACAGTGGCATCACTGTGTTTATTATCTCTGTACTGTGACATCTGGCTGGCGAAGGAAAAAAGGGGGGGCCCCACGCCATTTTTAAAAAAATTATTTAATTATTTTTGTAAAAAAATGGCGTGGGGTCCTCCCCCTTTTTTCCTTCGCCAGCCAGATACAACCAGCAGCGGCAGCCTGGCACTACCAGGGTGGGAAGGGACACGGTTATTGGCCCTTCCCAGCCTAATTTAGAAGGTCCGGTCCTGCGGGTACCCGGCTCTTACGACACCCCTGGTGGCGGTGGGTGCCGAGGTAATAGATGTTGGGGTTAGTGCTGGCCTGCCATACCGGCAAGCACTAAGCCCAGTATTAGTAATCAGGGCCGTCTGTAGATAGCCGTGATTACTAAAACTGTAGTATTGTAAAAAAAAAAATACACACACACAAGTATAAAATGTTTTATTGAAATAAACACTCCCCCAGACCCTTGTTTGACCATTTTATTAAAAAAAAAAAAAAAAAAAAAAGCTTGTCCGACGTAGTCCACCGAATCCGACGTAGTCTTCTGCATTCACGACCCTTAAAAATAGAAAACAAACACACAAACACAGACCACTTACCTCTTCCTGCACTGGGATAATACACACAGCGATGTCACTGTACAGGGATAATAAACATAGTGATGTCACAGTACAGAGATAATAAACACAGTGATGTCACAGTACAGAGATAATAAACACAGTAATGTCACGGTACAGAGATAATAAACACAGTGATGTCACAGTACAGGGATAACAAACACAGTGATGTCACAGTACAGAGATAATAAACACAGTGATGTCACAGTACAGGGATAATAAACACAGTGATGTCACAGTACAGAGATAATAAACACAGTGATGTTAAAGTCCAGGGATAATACACACAGTGATGTCACCGTACATAGATAATAAACACAGTGATGTCACAGTACAGGGATAATAAACACTGCGATGTCACAGTCCAGGGATAATAAGCACAGTGATGTCACAGTACAGGATAATAAACACATTGATGTCACAGTACAGGATAATAAACACAGTGATGTCACAGTACAGGATAATAAACACAATGATGTCACAGTACACCTGTACAAACAAGGCCTGGGGGGCGCAGATAAGGCTAGGGGCTACACTGAAAAGGGCTAGTGGCGCACAGATAAGGGGTAAGGGGCAGGGTCACAAGCAAGGTCCGGGGGAAGGGGGGGGGTGAGGGGTGCACAGATAAGGGCCAGGGTGGCGCACACAGGGGGCAGCAGAGACAAGAATCAGAGAGGCGCAGACAAAGAGGGAGTGGGGCACAGATAAGGGCCCAGGGGAGCAGACCAGGAAGAGGCATACAAAGACAAGGGCCAGATCCCAGGCGTGCAGACAGGGGCCAGGTAGGCACAGCCAAAGGGGCGCAGATAAGAGCCAGGGCTGCATTGAGAGGGCCAGGGTGGTGCACAGAGCAGGGTCACAAGCAAGGTCTGGGGGGGTGAGGGGCGCACAGATAAGGGCCAGGGTGGCACAGACAAGGGCCAGAGAGGCACAGAAAAAGGGGGCACAGATAAGGGCTGGGGGCGCAGACAAGGGCCAGGGTGGCACACACAGGAACCAAGGGGGCAGAGAGAAGGGGCAGGGAGGCTTCGGCGCAGACAAATGCCAGGGAGGGGGGGCACAGATGAGACCCTGGGGCAGACAGGGACCACGGAGGCAGAATGGAGGGGGCCCCAGATAGGAGCCCGGCCCTGGCCCATGGGAGTGTGTCTTATTCCTTGGGGACCCAAACCCCTAAATATGTGGGGCTTGGGACCCATAGGCCTGGGCAAGGCACGGCTGGGCGGCATTTTGCATTTTGCTTGGGACCCATAGGCCTAGGCCGGCGCGGCCGGTACAAGGGTTACATTTAAATTCTTGAAACTGGATTCAAACATAACCCTCAACGGAACTTTGTTACATTGTTCTGGAGGGCCTCGCGTAAGTTGCGGCGAGGGGGGGCCCCATCATAAATTTTGTGCTCCATACTGCTGGTAGCCTTAATCTGGCCCTGGCCATGCATGCAGCCAATCTGCAGTCAGCCAGCCCCTGTGATGTCACACCCTATAAATAGCCTCAGCCATCTTGGATTCTGCCATCTTCCAGTGTACTTAGTGCAGGGAGAGACATCAGGAGGCGCTAGGGACAGTGCTAAGAAAGACTTCATTGTGCTTAAAAAACGATTTACAAGTTCAGGGAAAGATTAGTCAAGGTGTAGGGAAAGGATAGTGAAGCATCATCTACACTATAAAAGCATACCTCCCAACCATCCCGGATTCAGGGGGACAGTCCCGGATTGCAGTGGCTGTCCCGATATGGGGGAGGTATGTCCCGATGTATGGCAGCTGTCCCTGCTCCATAGGAATTATTATGAAGCAGAGAGCCAGCATCAGCTCGCTGCTTCATCCATCATCCCTCCGGTTCCCCCTACAGGCTTTCCATACCTCTGGTCTATGCGGGGGCGGGGCCGGCCGGCAGTCAGCCTCCACAGACCAGAGCAGCTGATGTCCTGCTGCTGCTGCAGATGCTGCTAGGAAGAAGTTAAGTATGTGGTGTTTATTTTTTTTTTACATTTTCTGTGAGTGGCACAATGTGGGCATATTACTGGGGGCACAACATATTACTGGGGGGCAGAATGTAGGCATATTACAGGGGGCAGAATGTGGGCATATTACTGGGGCACAATGTGGGCATATTACTGGGGGGAACAATGTGAGCATATTACAGGGGGGCACAATGTGGGCATATTACAGGGGGGCACAATGTGGGCATATTACAGGGGGGCACAATGTGGGCATATTACTGGGGGCACAGCTGGTCATATTACTAGGGGCACATAACTAGGCATATTACTGGGGACTCAGCATATTACTCGGGGCTCAGCCGGTCATATTACTGGGGGCACTTAACTGGACATATTATTGGGGGGCACAGCTGGGCATATTACTGGGGGCACATAACAGGGCATATTACTGGGGGCACATAATAGGGCATATTACTGAGGCCACAGCTGAGCATATTAATGGGGGCACATAACTGGGGAATATTTACTATGTGGAGTAGTAAGGGGACTGGGTGGGATTAGGTGTATAGTTATGTTTTGGTCGGAGTTAGAGGCGTGGCCTAGTGCTAAGCGTGCCGCACAATGTGTCCCTCTTTGTTCATTTGCAAAGTTGGGAGGTATATAAAAGGAGAACAGGGTGCAATAGGAGAGTGTACAGCCTGGGTATTAGTAGCAATTCTATTACACCTTGCTGCACTAATTGGGGATCCAAATTGCAGTTACTGTATACTGCTGCTTTTAGGTTGTTTAACACCTTAACGACCTAGGACGAGAATGCTTGTCTTAATATGGCGTTACTTAACTCCCTAGGACAAGCATTCTCGTCCTAGGGTTAAGGTGGTGCTGCTGCCCCGCTGCCGCAATCTGCAGCAGGGGCCCGGCTGATACTAACAGCCGGGCCTCTGCTGTATCCGCCAGCACCGGTGATTACACCGATGCCGGCAGATTAACCCCTTGTATGCCGCGGTCACGCTGTCCGCGGCATACAAGGTAATTGCGGCAGCTGTTAAAGCCATCGGGTCCCCGTGAGGCGGTGGGGGGGGCCCGATGGCTGAGATGGAAGCCCCGATGCCTCTGGACTCCCATCTACGGAAGCCCAGGAGACCCAGCCACAGCGCTGGGTCTCCTAGGCAACGGTCAGTGTCTCACAGTGGTAGACGCTGACAGTTGAATGCAGCGCAATACAGATGTATTGTGCTGCATTCAATCAGGGATCAGACCCTGAAATGTTAAAGTTCCTACTGGGACATAAGTGAAATGTTAAAAAAAAAGTTAAATAAAAGTGTTTTAACAAAAAAAAACTAAAAAAAAAAATAATAAAGTTTCAATTAAAAAAAAGCCCCTTCCCCATAAAGAAACACATAAAAATAGAAAAAAAAAATAAAAAATATACACATTAGGTATCGCCACGTCCGTAAAAACCTGCTTTATTAAAATATCACATGATCCAGCCCGCCCGGTCAACACCGTAAAAAATAAAAAATAAAAACTGTCTAAAAAAAGTCATTTTTGGTCACATTTCATCACAAAAAATGTAATACCATGCGATCAAAAAAGCGTATGCCCCCAAAAATAGTACCAATCTAACTGTCATCTCATCCCGCAAAAAATGAGCCCCTACCTGAGACAATTGCCCAAAAAATAAAAAAACTACAGCTCTCTGACTATGGAGACCCTAAAACATGATTTTTTTTGTTTCAAAAATGATATTATTGTGTAAAACTTAAAAAAATAAAAATAAGTATACATGTTAGGTATCGCCACGTCCGTAAAAACCTGCTCTACAAAAATATAGCATGATCTCTCCACTCAGGTGAACACTGTAAAAAATAAAAACTGTCTAAAAAAAGCCATTTTTTGTCACATTTCATCACAAAAAATGTAATACCAAGCGATCAAAAAAGCGTATGCCCCCAAAAATAGTACCAATCTAATCATCATCTCATCACGCAAAAAATTAGCCCCTACCTGAGACAATCGCCCAAAAAATAAAAAAAACTACAGCTCTCTGACTATGGAGACACTGAAACATGATTTTTTTTGTTTTAAAAAGGATATTATTGTGTAAAACTTAAAAAAATAAAAATAAGTATACATGTTAGGTATAGCCACGTCCGTAAAAACCTTCTCTACAAAAGTATAGCATGATCTCTGCCCTCAGGTGAACACTGTAAAAAATAAAAAATAAAAACTGTCTAAAAAAATCCATTTTTTGTCCCATTTCATCACAAAAATTGTAATACCAAGCGATCAAAAAAGCGTATGCCCCCAAAAATAGTGCCAATCTAATCATCATCTCATCCCACAAAAATTGAGCCCCTACCTGAGACAATCGCCCAAAAAATAAAAAACTACAGCTCTCTGACTATGGAGACACTGAAAAATGATTTTTTTGTTTCAAAAAGGATATTATTGTGTAAAACTTAAATAAATAAAAATAAGTATACATGTTAGGTATCGCCACGTCCGTAAAAACCTGCTCTACAAAAATATAGCATGATCTCTCCCCTCAGGTGAACACTGTAAAAAATAAAAACTGTCTAAAAAAAGCCATTTTTTGTCACATTTCATCACAAAAAATGTAATACCAACCGATCAAAAAAGTGTATGCCCCCAAAAATAGTACCAATCTAATCGTCATCTCATCCCGCAAAAAATTAGCCCCTACCTGAGACAATCGCCCAAAAAATAAAAAAAACTACAGCTCTCTGACTATGGAGACACTGAAACATGATTTTTTTGTTTCAAAAATGATATTATTGTGTAAAACTTAAAAAAATAAAAATAAGTATACATGTTAGGTATCGCCACGTCCATAAAAACCTGCTCTACAAAAATATAGCATGATCTCTCCCCTCAGGTGAACACTGTAAAAAATAAAAAATAAAAACTGTCTAAAAAAAGCCATTTTTTGTCACATTTCATCACAAAAATTGTAATACCAAGCGATCAAAACAGCGTATGCCCCCAAAAATAGTACCAATCTAATCGTCATCTCATCCCGCAAAAAATGAGCTCCTATCTGAGACAATCGCCCAAAAAATAAAAAAATTACAGCTCTCTGACTATGGAGACACTAAAATGTGATTTTTTTTTTGTGCTTCAAAAATATTGTGTAAAAGTTAAATAAATAAAAAAAAAAGTATACATATTAGATATTGCCGCGTCCGTAACGACCTGCTCTATAAAAATATCACACGATCTAACCTGACAGATGAATGTTGTAAATAACAAAAAATAAAAACAATCCCAAAACTGCTAGTTTTTGTTACATTGCTTCTCAAAAAGTGTAATATAGAGCTACCAAAAATCATATGTACCCTAAAATAGCACTAACAAAACTGCCAACTTATCATGTAGTTTCTAAAATGGGGTCAGGTTTTTGGAGTTTCCTACTCTAGGGGTGTATCAAATGTGACATGGCAACTTAAACTTTTTCCAGTGAAATCTGCCCTGGCGTTCCTTTCCTTCTGCGCCCTGTCGTGTGCCTGTACAGCAGTTTACGATGACAAATGGGGCATTTCTGTAAACTACAGAATCAGGGTAATAATTACTGAGTTTTGTTTGGCAGTTAACCCTTGCTTTATTCTCAGAATAAAATGATTCATATGGAAAATCTGTCAAAAAAGTGAAATTCTGAAATTTTGGCTACATTTTCCTTTAATTCTTGTGGAACACCTAAAGGGTTAATAACGTTTGTAAAATCAGTTTTGAATACCTTGAGGGGTGTAGTTTCTAAAATGGGGTCATTTTTGGGTGGTTTCTATGATGGAAGCCTCACAAAGTGACTTCAAACCTGAACTGGTCCTTAAAAAGTGGGTTTTGGAAATTTTGTGAAAAATTTCAAGATTTGCTTCTAAATTTCTAAGCCTTTTAACGTCCCAAAAAAATAAAATGTAATTTTCAAAGTGATCCTAACCTGAAGTAGACACATGGGGAATGTAAAGTCATAACTATTTTTGGATGCATTACTATGTATTTTAAAAGTAGAGAAATTGACATTTGGAAATTTGCACATTTTTCTAAATTTTTGGTAAATTTGGTATTTTTTTATAAATAAGAATTAAATATTTTGACTCAAATTTACCACTGTCATGAAGTATATGTGACGTGAAAACAATCTCAGAATGGCCTGGATAAGTAAAAGCGTTCTAAAGTTATCACCACATAAAGTGAGACATGTCAGATTTGCTAAAAATGGCCTGGTCCTTAAGGTGAAAAATGGCAGGGTCCTTAAGGGGTTAAACTATATGATACATCACTAATTCCAGCAAACCTTGCTTGTGATTGGGGTGCAAATTCTGTATTAACAGGAAAGATACGTATGTTCTATTAACAGTTTTGTGTTGATTTTATATTGTTTTATATTTTTTGGAGGGTGTATTAATAGGAAAAAAAAGGAAAAAGATACATATGTCATAATTGCCGTTCAGCTGTGAAGTTACATTGCACAACATCCATTTACGGGGTGTAGTAATAGGAAAGATACATACGTCCCATTAGCCATTCTGCAGTGAATTATGATTGTTATATTTCTTATTTTGGGGTGTATTAATAGAAAAAAAGGAAAAAATATATGTTGTAATTGCTGTTCAGCGGTGAAGTTACATCGTACCACAGCCATTTACTGGGTGTATTACTAGGAAAGATACATACGTCCTATTAGCCGTTCTGCGGTGAATTGTGATTGTTATATTTCTTTGTTTGGGGTGTACTAGGAAAAAGAATACATCTTAATTGCTGCGGTGAAGTTACATTGTACTACAGGCTTTTTGGGGGGTATTATTTTGATTTTAATTTAATTCTTTTATTATACAGTCAGACAAACAGGTGACAGGCCCTTCAAAGGGAACGGGCAATGGCCAAAATGTTTATGTCGCAATCAGCAGAAGGGGGTGTGGCAGCAGGAGTCGCAGTGAGAGGCCTGAGCTCCTGGTGTCATCTAGCAGTTGTGTCTTGGTCAGCAAACCAGCGGTACTTGAATGGTTGACTCGGTCTTCGTCGCAAGTGACATCAGACACCCCCAGCCAAGAGTTGGTGGGTTCCTCTGACATGACGCTTAGTTGTCATGGCCCGGTAGCAGGCCCTGTGCTTCCACCTGTCCTCAACCGTCCTCTGTCATTCTTAGTTCCCTCACTGCGAGAAGTATTATATGCTGTAGGCTCGGCTACTCTTTTCAGCGAGGATAAGCTACTAGAGGACAGTCAGCAGTTACTGCTCAGCCAAGATCTGAAAGAGACATCCGCCGCTTCTTCCGGTAGGCGGACAAGTAGTGCTGATGAGAGTTGCGTGGGAGCAGGTATTGCAAGCGGTAAGGCTACTAGTCCTGAGACCATTGAGGGGGACATCAGTGACATGCAGACAGTAGCGGATGATGATGATGTAGTTGATCGCACTTGGGAGCTGGGCGAAGAAGGGGCTTCATCATCATCATCATCAGGAGAAGAGGGTGTCAGCTTGCGCGTGAGGCAGCAGCTGAGCCAGCAGGGTGGTAGCGTGGCCGTGAGACAGCAGGATGGCAGCAGTAGGAAGTCGGGAGCCACAAGTGCCCAGGGTAGTCCACCCACTTCGCAGGAGCCTACCGGCCTGGAAAGTGCCAGTGCAGGGGTTCACGGAGGCAGCGGTAACAGGCAGTCAGCACGGAGTGTTGGGGGGAAAATGCCAGTGTCAGTTATTTATTAGGCCACCGGAGGAGGTGTACATGGCCATTTGCTGAATTTGTGGGCAGAAGGTGAAGCGTGGCCAGGGTGCCAATGTTGGCACCACCGCCCTGTGTCAACACATGAAGCATTACCATAAAGTGGCCTGGGAGAACCCTGGCTCCGATGTGGTGGTCCAGCCTGTGACAGCAGCCGCTGCATCACCCAGTGGTACGCACCCAATTTCATGCAGTCAAGACTCCACTACCTCAGCCGAAGGGAGCTGTCTGTCCTTCTCATCATCTGATGATCCTAATGCTCCTCCTCCTCTTCCTCGTCAGTCATTCCGTCAGCAATTAATTACCAAAGCGAGTGCCAAGAGACAACAGTATGCGTGCACCCATCCAATGGTGCAGAAGCTGAAGTGCTCCTGCCCAAGTTGCTGGTGCTGCAGTTCCTCAATTTCCAAGTGGTGGACTCTGCACCTTTCAGAGAACTGATGGCTCGTGCCGAGGTGGAGAGTCCCAAGCCGTCAGGTGGAGAGTCCCAAGCGAAAAAGGTAGTACCAGCCCTGCACACATATGTAAAACAGAAGGTGGGCCAGTCCTTGAGCCTGTCGGTGTCTGCCAAAGTGCACGGCAGTGCCAACGTGTGGAGCTTTAACTGCGGTCAAGGACAATATATGTCCTTTACGGCCCACTGGGTAAATGTGGTTCCTGCCCAGCGACACCAGCAACTTGGCCAGGTGATGCCGCTTCCGCCTCCACGTTATCACACCGCTGGTCCTGCAACAAATGTCCTCCTCTGCCTCCTTATCTTTCACCGTGTCCGCAGTCTCCACTGCAGGGACAACTCACAGTGCACCTACAGCATACCACATGTGCAGGGCATGGCAGTGTCATGCTGTTCTGTACCTAGTTTCCCTGGGCGAACAAAGTCACACAGGGGAGGAACTGCTCCGCATCCTTCATCAAGAAATTGAATCCTGGCTTTCTCCTCAACAACTCAAAATCGGAACCATGGTGATCGACAGCAGAAAGAACATGGTGTCGGCATTGTGTCATGGAGGTCTGAGCCATGTGCCCTGCATGGGGCATGTGTTCAATCTGGTTGTAAAGTGGTTCCTGAAGTCTTCAGCCCACCATAGAATGATATACAACATTTCCACCCGTTGGAAATCCACCCTCCATATGTTGATTATATGAACAGAGAAAGGCCATAAACGATTTCTTGATGATAAAGGCAGACAGAGGTACTCCCCTGTGTAACTTCGATGTTAGCCAGTGGCAGCTCATGTGTGACACGTGCCGTTTGCTCGGGCCCTTTGAAGATGCCAATTTATTTGTCAGTCGCCAGGACTACAGAATGAACAACGTCATTCCTCTGGTTCATGTCCTAGAGCATATGCTGCTAAATCTGGCCGGCCAGGGGACTGGAGATATGGCAACTACATCTCATGGCCACATGGCTATATGAGAAATTGGTAGTTTTTCTATAAAGGTGTAAGGAGAGAAGGAGTAGGAGCAGCCAGAGGAGCTACAGAGCGATGAGGAAGATGAGGCAGAGGACCCAGGCACACCATGGCAGTATGCAGTGGACATGGAGGCAGGGAGTCTCTCCGAATCACTTGAGCAAATGGCCCAATGCATGATCACTTGCTTGCGTAGTGACAACCAAATTGTCACCATTTGGCAGAGGGATGCCTACTGGCTCTCCACCATGTTAGACCCTTGCTACCGGTCCAAAATGGGGGCCTTTTTTTTACATCTGCTGAGGGGGAGGACAAACTGAACTACTATAGATACATCCTATGTAGTCAGTTGGCCTCTGCCTATGTGCGCCATCACCCATCCTTGTGCAGGTCTGACCGGGTGGGCCCTCTGTGCTCATGTTCCACTGCCATGGCTGCTGGGGGGGCAGGAGATGTACCAGCTCCATCAGCAGCAACTTAAGTCTAGATTCAGTGATGAGCAGCTTTCTCCACCCGCCTACTGAAGAAAATACTCACCAGCAGCAGCAGCTAGACATGGAGCAGAACCTGAACCAGCAGGTTGTGGCATACTTGGAGTGCTCCCTGCCACCCCAAATCGAAGATCCTCTGGACTGCTGGGCAGCCAAACTCAATTTGGGGCCGCAACTGGCGTTTGCCCTGGACATGCTTTCCTGTCCGGCCAGCAGTGTGGCATCAGAGTGGTAGTTTAGTGTGGCCGGGAGAAGATGAATCAGGCGTGGATCAGCCAGGATTTTTAAACACCAATGCTTGATGCATCAGACTAGATCCTCTATGGTGCTAAACCTACACTTTGACAAAAGAGACCTGTTTCTTCTGGCTACCTGCTTCAGCTACTATTCTGATGCTGCCACCTGCCTAATGCCACACTCCTCATGCTGCTGCCACCTCACCACTATGTCACTGGGCCACTCTGTGGTCTCCTCATGCTGCTGCCACATCACCAATCTGTGGTCTCCTCATGCTGCTGTCACCTCACCACTGTGGTCTTCTCATAATGCTGCCACATCACCACTCTGAGGTCTCCTCATGCTGCTGCCACCTCAACACTATGTCACTGTGCCACTCTGTTGTCTCCTCATGTTGCTGCCACATCACCACTCTGTGGTCTCCTCATGTTGCTGCCATCTCCCCACTCTGTCACTGGGCCACTCTGAGGTCTCCTCCTGCTGCTGCAACCTCACCACTCTGTCACTGGGCAACTCTGTGGACTTTTCATGCTGTTCCCACCATTCCCACTTGATGACTGGGCCACTATTTTGCCTTTTTGGCCTGGTTGACATCATCATTTATTTGACCCTTCGTCTGATCTGTCAGAAGGAAGGAAAAATGAGACGCACAACAGATCCTGTCAATGTAGCAGCTGTAAGGCATATATGGCATTGTCCCTATTTTGCCTCAGAATTATGATTAGGCTTATGATTTGGTAGCCAAAAGCAGGGTACAAAACACAGAAGATATGCAAATATTCCATTCACGTGTCATCTGTTTTGGATCCACTCCTGTTTTTTTTTTGCTTTAGCAATACTGATGGATTAATGACCAAATGCTGACTGGGTGAAGGCGGATGCTCAACAGACAGGATACTTTTTTGGGGTTATTGTTCTGACGGATCAGAGGAAGGGCAAAATAATCTGTGATCTCAACACAATCTTACTGCTAACACCCTCTCCACTCTGTCAGGGGCGCTCTACTTGTATAAGCATTTAATAGAACAGGTTCTGTAGACATCTGTGTGGAATCAGTTGATGACGTGGCACTCTACTTGCACTGTTTATGTGGGAGACTGCTGAGACTAATATTCAATTGTTCATTGGGGCACTATACAGACAAATTTATGTGGGGCACTGCTGACAGTAGTATTCATTGGAATATTTCACTGGCACTGTTTACTGTTCTTTAAAAAAGTAATCATACCCCTTGAACTTTTTGATATTTTTTTATGTTACACACACAAACTGAAATATATTTTTATTGGGATTTAATTGGGATTCTATGTGATAGACCAACACAAAGTAGCAAGTATGTGTGAAGTGAAAAGAAAATGATACATGGTTTTTGAAATTTTTAATAAATAAAATTATGAAAAGTGCGGTGTGCCTTTGTATTCAGTCCCCCCCAAGTCAATACTTTATAGGACCACCTTGGCTGCAATTACAGCTGCAAGTCTTTTGGGGTATGTCTTTACCAGTTTTGCACATCTATAAGCTAAAATATTTGTCCATACTTCTTTGCAAAATAGCTCAAGCTCATTCAGGTTGGATGGAGAGCGTCTGTAAACAGCAATTTTCCAGTCTTGCCACAGATTCTCAATGGGATTTAGGTCTGGACTTTGAATGGACCATTCTATCACATGAATATGCTTTGATCTAAACCATTTCATTGTAGCTCTAAGTGTATGGTTAGGATTGTTGTCACCATGTTTCACAGATGGTGCATTCAGGGTGAGGTGCAGTGTTTTTCGCCACACATAGTATTTTGCATTTATACCAAAAAAGGCCAAAAGGTTCAACTTTGGTCTCATCTGACCAGAGCACCTTTTTCCACCTGTTTACTTTGTCCCCTACATGGCTTGTGGAAAACTGGAAATGGGACTTTTTATTTTTCTGTTTTTCTAATCCATTAGAAGAAAAGAAAAATAAAGAAAAAAACGTATCCTGTATTTTATGTATCAGTTACGCTCATTTATGCACATTTTGCATCCATTTTAGCCATTTGCATCTGAAATCCATTATTTTAGATCGGAAAGAAAGTTCTTTATGCATTTCTTTATTTTTCTGTTCTTCTGATGAGAAGAAAGGAAAAATAAAAAGTGGGACTCTATGGGGACTATTGTTCACTGGAGCTCTCTACTAACAGTTTCCTGATACTATTGTTCATTGGGGCATTGTATTGGCCCTGTTTATTTGGGGATACTTTGCTGGCACTTTATATACAGTATATTTGACACCTTGCTGGAGCTGTTGTTTATGATGGCACTGATTAAAGGGAGCACTCTGTTGGTATTGCTCATGGGAGGGGCATTGTTCTGACATTGCTAGGCAGGTACTTCGGCTATTGGTTTTGGGGCATGACTTGTGGGCAGAGTTTATCACATGCTAACGATTGTTAAATAGTGACGTTATCTTCTCACAGAGCAGTATTGAGGAGGACTGCATGATCCTTCAATAAGACATTTTTTTGGTGGGTTTACTATGGCAAAAGGCAAGATATCAGTATAATCAATAAAGCCCTGTAAGGCTACATTCACACAGAGGTCATAACACTGAAAAACCAGCATTCACGCAACCTCTGGTAGACTGCCCTCACATCACTTTTACCCTCAGGGGCGGACTGGAAACTTAAAGAGGCCCTAGAAAAAATAGTAAAAGTGGCCCTGTTTTGTAGTCCGGTCCAAACTGATGAAAGGCAGGGCCAGCAGTACCATATTATGGCACATTATACCACCCCAACAGAGCCAAATACCACAGTCCATCACAAAATACTATCAGCAGCATAAAATACATCCCCAAAAACTTCCACTGGCCGGCCGTGAGGAGGGCCCAGGCAGACCCCTGGACATCAGCCCACTGGGAAAGGTCTATGGACAATCCACCCCTGCTTACCCTCAAGCATCACAGAAACCCAACAGAACCTACCCTTGCATCAGTGTCTAAATTGCAAATAGAAACCTCTCTGATTCATTTTTTTTTAAATGTTACACCACTGTAGTCACTTTTTGATACATGAGGCCCATTGAGTTTGTCACCAGACTGTAAATGTTTTGTTTGTCTGGCAGAGCCAAGTAGTTTACCCCATGCTAGTCTCATTTCCATAGAGCTAATTACAGGATACAATTCAAGAAGCTGCTTTCTATTATTTTAGATATGTTAAAAGATTAGAAAATGTGATGTTTCCAGAGCTGGATTTACATCATGTTTGGCCCTGTCCATGAATAAGAGTGATTGTGGAAAAGTCTTATTAACCTTGAAGAGGAAATAGAAAGATAAAGAAGTTAATGACTTCTCATGCTCCGATGCCCTCCCTTGCCCTGCGCTGGATCGCGCAGGGCAAGGGCTCTTTTGTTTATAAACATTCACTGCCGGGCGGAGGCTTCGGAGTTCGGTGACGTCACCGGCCGTAATGGGCCGGCTTTAGCGCTGCCCTAGCCGTTTGAATGGCTAGGGCAGCGCTAAAGCCTGCCCATCAGCGCCGATGACGTCACCGGGCTCACTGCCGGGCAGAAGCCTCCGCCTGGCAGAGCCCGGTACGTCACCGGAAGCGGGCTAAATTCCTTTGCCCTGCGCTAATTAGCAGGGCAAAGGAGGGCATCGGAGCATAGGATGCTCCGATGCCCTGTTCAGGCGGGCTGCCTGGGTGAATTGAAAGGTATGTCCGGGTTCAGCTCTGAACCCGGACAACCCCTTTAAGCATTACACAGTGTCCATTCAAAGCAATGGATTGTCTGGGTAATGCAGAACAGGCCAGGTCCTCCAGGTTGACAGATGCTCTTTGTAGCCACTCTCCACTCTGGCCGAGAGATGAACAGAGGACCCCCCTCTCCTTATTAACCCATTAAAGAAACAGAAATTACATTTATTACATTCCTCTTATTATAAGCCCTGCTTGTGTGTGAAAGTGTTCTAAAACTGTAAAGCAATTTTCTGTTCATCCACCTTATTCCTCTACAGACCACAGTAGCCATTTTGCTATGCTTGGGGCAGGGTTAGCAACCCTAATTGCAAATATTTGAACCATTGTTTTACCTACATGGGAACAGACACCATCTCCATTCAGTCATAAAAACCAGGGCCTAGTTAACATAAACTTCAAATAAAGAGAGGCTTGGGAGGTCTATTTCTTTTATTTAAAAGATTATTAGAAATTATTGATGATCCAGGGGTTGAGCCTTGAGAATAGGTTCCTCTGGTGAGCTCAAGGAATCCCAATCTAAAGCTGGACCAAAATTTTCAGTTTGGAAATTGACTTTGATTTTCAGAGTAAGTGCCAACTTTTCAATTAAGCACAGTAGGAATTTGAATGTGCAGCCAAGACAAGCCCACCTTCAGCGTAGGGTCAGACGCTGGAGAAGTCTTTGCCTTTCAATCCTATTGGAAGTTGTGGTTTTATACTGTGAAGTACTTCTTTTATTGTTGGTTTATTAAAGGCGGTTTCCCATTACAAACACATCTCCTATCCACAGGATAGGGGTTAAATTCCTAATTGGCAGTGGTCTGACTGCAGGGGCCCCTGCCGAGCATTGACATTCCCTTGTCTGAATGGAGCAGGGTATGGGACTGTCATATATAGCGTACAAGCCCTCAGCGGTGGATAATGGGACAACCCAATTTAAAGAAAGGAGGCTAAAGTACAAGACATTGGGCGCCAATGTATCAATCTTCTAAGCCTAGCTGGTGTAGAAAAGTTACAAATGTGGAGCAAGTGCCATTTGGCACCTAAATTTGTGACTTCTTACAGTTTTCTGTCACCCTCTGCACTTTTACAAAAGTTAGGTGAGGTATGGGTGGAATGGGTTGACCATGTCCTTAAACTTTTACAATGATGTGCTCCAGAAAACTGCTTCTGGGATGGATTTTGTTTTGGGGACATAGACCTCCAAAGGAAGTGCCAAAATTATAAAGACACAGCCTCTTAATATTGGGCAGGGAAATGGGACAAGCTTGAGATGGGATCCCCCCTCACCACAGAGGCCGCCTCTATGATAATATAAATAATTCCAAATACAACCATTAAAGTACAAACTCCTGAACGTGAAAAGCTGACATAACTTGTGGAGACCACATCAAGGGTTGAAATAATGTAATATAAATGCCGTAGTAAAGAAGACAACCCTTCAGAAGTGCATGTACATGATGTGCATTTTCATATATTATTAGAGCAGGAAACAAGATGTTCACCATATTGTATCCTGTTCATATTCATGTCTCAAAAGTATTACAAAAATAAAAAGAATATGCAAATGATGTTTATTTTGCGAGAAGAACAGGTATACATAAATTACAAGCCGCCACCAGTATAATGTGTATATGAAGCAGGCATTTTCTAAATAATTTATTGGGAAATTCATGAAAGGATCCGTTTTCTGACACAACGGCAGTCTAGGGAATTACACATTAAAGGCAGAGTTTGTGCATTTTAGATGCATGCCTAAGCTATTTTGTGTTTTGCATCATATCTTTGTTCCGTTGATGCTTGTGGTTTGTATCTGCCAATCTTTATGCTGCAAAAACCCTGGAGTTTAATCTGCGCTTTGTTTGTCATGCCTTATCCTCCACAATGTATTATTCATTTCTGCTTAATTTTTAACGTTTTCCCTCCACTTGCAATTAAAGTGAGGCTTCACCTTGGAACCACGTTAAAGATGGTAAGGAATTGCATATATAACAATTAATATTATACGGTTCACATCACTGTTTGGTTTTCTGATCTTCTGATCTGTCAGAAGACCAGAAAAATAAACAAAAAAAAACAAAAAAAAAACGGATCCTGTATGTTAAGCATCTGTTATGCTCAGTTATGAACATAGACCTGTGGTCTTTCCTCAGGCTGTAAGAAAAACTGTCCTTGTTGCTCATAGCAGCCTATCAGAGTTCAGCTTTCAATTTTGAAACTGCTGCAGAAAAATGTTAACTGAACTGTGATTGGTTGCTTTGGACAACCAGGGCAGTTTTTCAATTATGACATCTTTGATAAATGAGGCTCATCGATGGAATCCAGGAGGCTCGCAGTTCTGTGAAGACAATAACCTCTTCCTCATGTTTAATACACTTGAGCTGTGCACACACATAATAAATAGCCATTTTGGCGGCAGATAATCTTCAAGCATAGACGTATTTACATTGAGAGTGTTCATATGTTTATAGCTGTTAATCTCTGAGGGAAAGCACGACTGCCATCTTGAAGTAGTCCAGGTTCTCCGACTGCCAGAACAGAAGACGATGTGGTGCCAACTTTGCATGACATGAAATCCATGCCAATCCGGACCTACTGAGTCCGTCCTGTTAATGACGTTCAGGTGTTCTTCCTCAAAGGATACATGCAGGCAATCTGCTTTAAATAGCTTGTGTTCTTGCCTACTTGTTAAGTGCGCCCACCACACATTTAGGATGTTAAGCAAGTCAACAAATTACCAGGCAGGATAATCAATTCAGGTCATGCAAACACAGAACTCAAATAGACCGTGATGTCCTTACTGCAGGAAGTCTGGGGCGTTTTGGCACTGGCTTTCCTGAGCATGTGTACTGAGTATTTCTTGAAAGGCACCTTCGATTTTATTGAAAGGAACAGGCATGGGGTATCCATCTTGGCACATCTGACCACCTTTTCCCCTGTCATAGCTAAGTAATATGCTAGAGACACCCATCGGATTATTAACAAGAAAAATGGAGCGATTAATAGGCAGCTATCAATATCTTCCTCAAGAGCCGCCGCCACGCTCTGTAGGAAGGAAGTGGTTAAGATTTATGGAAGATTTATAGCCAAACTGCAAAGAAACAGCCCCTAGAATTAATCTCCCAGGAAATATCTAAAAAAAAATCCAAAGGCCCATATTTCAGCTCAGCATTTAATAATCGCCTTGCGTTTTAAAAGTAAGGTAGTGTTTCTATGTAGTTATTTACTCTGCAGTTGAAAATATTCCCCTGAGATGTAGGAGGGATAATGTAACTGATTATTCACACCTGCCCGAAGAAAGCAAGCAAACTGTTTTAGTTTTTTGGCCAGGCCTCTGGGTAAAATTTAACCTCTTTGCATCTGTAAATTAGAAAAGCTAGTTTAACGCTAGGGTTTTCCGGACTCCTGATATTGATGATCTATCCTCAGCTAGTAATTGAGCTGCAGTGTGGGTGTCAGACCCCCATTGATCAGCTGTTCCTTGCAACCAACGATGTGGGAACTACCACCCTAAATGGAGCCAGGCTGCAGTAACCCAGCATGGCCACTACACTTTGAATGGAGCTGTGCTTCTGGCACCGTTCAAAGTGTTAGTTCCTGTGGTCAGAGGCATGCCTAGGGTCTCAAAAGATTTATGGCCCAAGCTCCAATGCATGTGTGTCTAATTCTCAATCCACCCCCCATCCAATCCATCTGTATTCTTTCCAGATCTTTTGCATTTGGCCCAGACAGCCATGACGACTTCTTTCAGCCACATCTCGCCTCTGCAGAGTTTGCCACACAAACATCTTAGGTTCCTCACTTTTCCATCATCCTTTTCCTCCTGGTGCCCCAACAGTGCTATCTTGTTAGTACTCTCAATAATGTGCTTACTGTGCTCCCCAATGCCCCCAAATACTATACTTAAGAAATAACAGTGGCATCCCAAAAGTCCCACCAGTAGTAATAATTCTGTCTAAGAGTGCTCCTATTAGTAGTAGTGCCCTCCATATTGTGCTCAATAATAATAACAACAATATAAATAAAGTGCCCCAGTAATAACAAAAAACCTCCATAAGGACCCCTTGTTATATAATACTAGTGCTCCATTAGGTATAATGCCTCTTTAGTGACTCAGTAGCTATAATGGCCTCCTGTAATGTACCAAGTAGTTGTAATGCCTTCCTGTAGTGCTACTTACAGTGCCTCCAGTATTTATAGTGCCCCAAGTACTTATAATGTTCCCCTGTAGTCATATTGAACTCCATACTGCCTCAGTACTGTCTTCTCCAAGGTGACGAAGGAAAAAAAAAAAACAACAAAAAAACTACAGTAAATACTCATCTGACTGCCCACTGCTGTCTGCGATACAGGCCATGGGCCTCTTCCAACCTGCAGTGGCATGCCTAGGGTGTTTTGCACCCGGGGCGGGTCCTTTCGCTGGCACCCCCCCCACCCAATATGTTAAAAAATTGTACCTCCTCACAGTAGTATTGCCCTCATTGTACAAACTTCACGGTAATTTTGTACAGATGTGTGCCCCCTCACAGTAGTTATACCCACATTGTGCCCTCTCGCAGTAGTTAAGCCCACATTGTGCCCCCTCACACTTGTAATGCCCTCTTTGTGCCCCATCACAGTAATAATCACCATTGTGCCCCCTTCACAGTAATAATCCCCATTGTGCCCCTTCACAGTAATAATCCCCATTGTGCCCCCTTTATAGTAATAATGCCCACTGTGCCACCTTCACAGTAATAATGCCCACTGTGCCTGCTTCACAGTAATAATGCCGTCTGTGCCCCCTTCAGAGTAATGATGCCGTCTGTGCCCCCTTCATTGTAGTAATGCCCTCTGGCTCTGTGCCCCCTCCATAGTAAAAATGCCCACTGTGCACCCTTCACATTAGTAATGCCCACTGTGCCCCGTCCAGAATAGTAATGCCCTCTCTGCCCCCCTCCATAGTAAAAATGCCCACTGTGCACCCTTCACATTAGTAATGCCCTCTGTGCCCCCCTCCAGAGTAGTAATGCCCTCTGTGCCCCCTCCATAGTAGTAATGCCCCCTGTGCCCCCTCCAGAGTAGTAATGCCCCCGTGCCCCCTCCAGAGTAGTAATGCCCCCGTGCCCCCTCCAGAGTAGGAATATCCCCTGTGCCCCCTCCAGAGCAATAATGCCCTCTGTGCCCCCTCCAGAGTAGTAATGCCCCCTGTGCCCCCTCCACAGTAGTAATGCCCCCTCTATATTAAAAAAAAAACAATAAAACACAGCAGCTACTCACCTTGTCCCGTTCCTGAAGTCCTCTCTTCTCTGCAGGCACAGATCGCTCTGCAGCAATGTGTGGGCGGGGCTTATGCAGATTTCCGGGCTGCAGGCTCCACCCACACATTCCAGCAGTGCGATCCGTGCCTGCAGCCTGAATGGTGGAGCGGGGAGAAGTCTCTCTGCTTCACCATTCAAAGCGCTGCAGCCCTGAGGGAGAGGAGGAGCGCGGGGAGGTGAGTGACAGGACCCAGCTTCCTGCGCTCCAGCAATGAGCGCTTCCATCTGTATTGATGGAAGCGCTCATTGCTTTTGGCACCCCCTGGGAGCTGGCACCCGGGGTGGACCGCTCCCCCCCGCCCCCACCCTAGTACGCCACTGCCGACCTGGATCCTGAGTTGCCTGCATCCCAGCTCAGGCAATTGCAGTGAAGTCAGTTCTCAGATTTGTGACTGCATGAACCTGTCTTCTCTTTCATAGGCTTCAGGTTTAGTGGCCTGTAGCCTATGAGAGTGAATAATGGAACATGGGAGTCACTGGCTGCCATGTCCCATGGGAGCATTCAACTTCATCACCATTCTGAGGAAGCCCTGATGTTGTGACCTAACAATGCCCCTGATCTGTGGAGCTCTGACTTTGCAGTGCACTGGCCTGCAGGTGACAGTTCTCCATTTTATCTCAAGGTAGGCTTTTCCGAAAGGCTGTCCATAGGTGGTGGTTACTATGATGGTCCTACCTGAGTCATTTTCTATACATACAAGCAATCTTCCCAACTGACCAAAGGAGTGCAATTTCATTCTCAATACAGTATATCTGTTAAGCACAACTGTGGGATGCAGTCCATCAACGGGTGGCCAGTACGTTGCAGTAGTTTGGCCAGTGACTGTCACTGAAGGAATATACCCAAACCACATGCAGTGAAGTCTGAAGCCTTAAATGTGCGTTACCTTACACTGGCTTTTTTGTCCATCTACTGTTGGTTGTAATGGTCCTAAACCAGTGGCTGTAACACAAAGCAGCACTTCCACCAGAGTGACCTGTCCATAAATGTGTTTAGTGGGCTGTCCATGCTGGGATATTCAAGTGAAAGCCTTCGACCCACTATGGAAGTTGCAGCTGCCTGAAACAACTGAGTCGGACGCCCTATGATCCGATACTGATGACCAACCTTGAGGGCATCAACAATATCTAAGTCTCCTTATGGAGCCACATTAGAGTGGAATCAAAATGTACACCAGGATCTTTGCCTAATATTGCTAGAACATTCAAACATTCCACTAAAGTTTCTATCTCTCAGTGGGATATCTGGCGTAGGAAAATCTGTTTTTATTCTTGCAAATACTTTCCCGGAATATGTTCTGCTCTTGTAAATCATGGAGGACTATGGACATTTGTTGAAGTGTGAAATTTGGGCCAGACCCACAGTTCACATCTGAGATGAAATGAGGGGAATTTTTGCTGGGATAATCTAATTTATACGATCAGTTTCTTCTAAATAATTTCTTCTAAATGAATTTAAAATCTAAATTTAAAATTTAAATCTAAATAATTTCTTCTAATTTCTTCTAAATAAAATACAGTTGCAAGAAAAAAAGGAGAAAACCTTTGGGATTACCTAGATTTCTCCATTGATTATTAATAAATTGTGGCCTGATTGCTAAGTCACAATGCTAGACAGACATCATCTAACGGCATACAATTATTTGTACCGTTCATGTCTTTTATTGTGAATAATGAGCTATCACTCACAGTGCAAGGAGAAAATGTAAAGGCCCATTTACATTGCCTGAGCTCGTTCATCGGGTAACTAGATCTTTCATCCTGACACCTAAGACATTGTGTGCCGGCAGTAGATCGTGATGTCTAAATAGCACTCTGCTGCCGGCAAATAATAATTCTGTATGGGAACGGGCGATGGCATTAACGATTGCTTCTCCCAATGCAGACAATTGTCTGCTCAATTGAGCAGTGTAAAGAAGCCTTAAAGGGTGTTATCCAATACCATAAGCTGCCCCTCCATGTGCCGGGTCTCTCACAGGGAATATACTTATCCCGCTCCCTGCGCCGCTCCTGGTCCCCCCCCCCCAACACCAGATGTTTTCATCGGTGAACAGGGAGAAACACAGCGGAAGTGTGGGGAAGAGGAGCGGCGCAGGGAGCGGAGTAAGTATATTCCCTGTGAGAGGCCCTGCACGAGGGAGAAATTTATGGTATTGGATAACCCCTTTAGGTGAACCTCTGTGTTTATGACTAGAGATGAGCGAGCATACTCGTCCGAGCTTGGTGCTCGTTTGAGTATTACGGTACTCGTAAGTGCTCGCTGCTCGGACGAGTATCTCGCCATGCTCGAGGAAATGGCAACTTCCGCATTGTGCATTTTTGGCGCGTAAAACCTCAGCCAATCACAAGCCAGGAGACTCTGCGGTACACCCAGCATCACGTGGGGCCCTTACATGTCGATAGCAGGGGTTGGCTGGCCTGATCAGGTGACCCTGGAATATACTAGTGACTGGCCGCGGTGCTCGGCTCAGATGCTGTCTGGATGTCGTTAGGGATAAAGCTGCTGCGTTTCAGGGAGAGTGTTAGGGCCTGCATTTAGTTCTTTGTTAGGCAGGAGTGATCTCCCAAGAACCCAACAGCCCTTCTAAGGGCTACAAGAAATTTTTTTTTGTCTCCTGGCTTGGCTGGCTGGCACTAGTAGTGCAGCTATCGCCATATACAGTATAACCCCTTTTTTTTTTAATATTATATCTCAGTGATACAAATCCATTTCACACAGCTGCGTGGAACCATTCTGTGTGTCACAGTTCAGTACACTCACTACAATCCGTATTTTCTGTCCAGGTGACACTTTCTGTACGTCACTTAATCCAACCGGGTCTTTTGCTCTCACGTATATAGCTTGATCCCAAAAATCTCTGTGCGACATTTGTCTGGGTCGCAGTCAAAATAGCCACCGTCAGCAGGGTGTGAGTTAGCTCTACGATAGTTTCTGCACGTCACGTTCCAAAAAAAACATAACTATAAAAAAAATATATAAAAAAATAGTTTTTTTGTTGTTTTAGCTCAGTGATACGAATCCATTTCACACAGCAGTGTGGAACCATTCTGTGTGTCACAGTTCAGTACACTCACTACAATCCGTATTTTCTGTCCAGGTGACACTTTCTGTACGTCACTTAATCCAACCGGGTCTTTTGCTCTCACGTATATAGCTTGATCCCAAAAATCTCTGTGCGACATTTGTCTGGGTCGCAGTCAAAATAGCCACCGTCAGCAGGGTGTGAGTTAGCTCTACGATAGTTTCTGCACGTCACGTTCCAAAAAAAACATAACTATAAAAAATATATATATATATAAAAAAAATATATATAAAAAAAATAGTTTTTTTGTTGTTTTAGCTCAGTGATACGAATCCATTTCACACAGCAGTGTGGAACCATTCTGTGTGTCACAGTTCAGTACACTCACTACAATCCGTATTTTCTGTCCAGGTGACACTTTCTGTACGTCACTTAATTAAACCAGACTGAACAAGTTTGTGGGTTTCAGTACAGCAGGCCCATTTATTTTTTATTTTTTATATAATACACTTATATACAGAAAATGTTGAACCCCAGGGCTCAGGGTTGAGGATGAGGGCGTGGGCATTCAATTACTGCAGGGGGCAGAGGCCGTGGTCCTGGGCAGGGTGAGACAGTACCTGCTGATGAGGGAGCAGGGGAACGCCGCAGAGCTACACTCCCTAGCTTTATGTCTCAACTTACAGGGACACGTGGTAGAGGACTGTTGAAACCACAACAGTGCGAACAGCTGATGTCGTGGATTGCGGACAATGCTTCAATTAATTTGTCCACCAGTCAGTCTTCCACGCAGTCCACCCACGTTACCCAAGGGAGCACTCCTCTGGCTCCTCCACCTCAACCTCCTTCCCCCCAGTCTGCCCCTCCCAGGAAAATTTGGAATGCGATCCGGCATACTCTCAGGAACTGTTTTCTGGACCCTTCCCAGAGTCACAAACCACTTCTCAGGTTGCTGCTGACCTCGTTCCCGATGCCCAAGTTTTCCAACTGTCGCAGTCTGTGGGTGATGATGATGATGATGACAATGTTGACTTAGTGGAAGAAGTTTGTAAAGAGGTGTCGGATGATGAGGAGACACGGTTGTCAGACAGTGGTGAAGTTGTTGTCAGGGCAGGAAGTCCTAGGGGGGAGCAGACTGAGGAATCGGAGGATGACGAGGTGACTGACCCAAGCTGGGTTGATAAGCCGAGTGAAGACAGTGCTTCTGAGGCGGAGGCGAGTGCTGCACCAGAACAGGTTGGAAGAGGCAGTGGTGTGGCCAGAGGGAGAAGCAGGGCCAGAGCTGGTGCATCAGCAGCAACTGTTTCACGTAGTGAAGCTCCCGTGGCGAGGCCTAGATGTTCACAAGTCTGGAGGTTCTTTAAAGAAAGTGAGGATGACCGACGGACTGTGGTGTGCAACCTGTGCCACACCAGGATCAGCAGGGGTGCCACCACTACTAGCCTAACCACCACCAGCATGCGCAGGCATATGAGTGCTAAACACCCCACTCAATGGAACCAAGGCCGTTCACCACCTCCTGCGGGTCACACCACTGCTCCTTCCCCTGTGTCACTCGCTGCCTCTGCTAGTCAACCCCCTGCCCAGGACCCCGGGACGAGCGCCTCCCGCAGGAAAACCACACCTTCGCCTCCACGATCCTCCACAGCGTCCACCAATGTGTCCCAGCGCAGCGTTCAGCTGTCTTTACAGCAGACGCTGGAGCGCAAGAGGAAATACAGTTCCACCCACCCACATGCCCAAGCCCTCAACGTCCACATCTCCAAATTGCTGAGCCTGGAGATGCTGCCCTATATGCTGGTAGAGACAGAGGCCTTTCGCAATCTCATGGCGGTGGCTGCCCCTCGGTATTCAGTCCCCAGCCGCCACTATTTTTCCCAATGTGCCGTCCCATCCGTACACCAGCACGTGTCAGAGAACATCATCCGTGCCCTGACCAACGCTGTTTCTGAGAAGGTCCACCTAACCACGGACACGTGGACAAGTGCTGCCAGACAGGGACACTATATCTCACTGACGGCACATTGGGTTAACTTGGTGGAGGCTGGGACCGAGACTGACCCTGGGGCCGCTCATGTACTGCCCACACCGAGGATTGCGGGGCCAACCTTGGACACGGTCTCTCAGACGTACTATGCCTCCTCCTCCGACCCCTCCTCCTCCTCCACCTCCTCCTCCGAATTACCATCCGTGGGCACGGCGCCTTCAGTTGGTAGCTCTAGGCGTAGCAGCAGTGCCGTGGGTAAGCGCCAGCAGGCGGTGCTCAAACTGCTGAGCTTAGGTGACAAAAGGCACACCGCCCAAGAGCTGTTACAGGGCATCACGGCGCAGACCGATGTGTGGCTGGCACCGCTGAACCTCAAGCCAGGCATGGTTGTGTGTGACAACGGGCGTAACCTGGTGGCGGCTCTGCAACTCGGCAGACTGACACATGTGCCATGCCTGGTCCACGTGTTTCCGCAAGTTGTCCACAGATGCTGCCACTCTCAGGGCAGCGCCGCCTACAACTGCCCGCTCACCGACTGTTGTGCGACGTGCCCACAAGATGGAATTCGACATTAAACATGTTATCCAGAGTTTACCAGCAGCGCAGAGCGATTTTAGACTGCCAGATGTCAACTTCTACCAGAACTGGTAGTCAGGTCAGTCAGATTCCTTAAGTCTACAATGAGGAGTGGACGTGGATGTCTGATATCTGCCAGGTGTTGAGCAACTTTGAGGAGTCAACACAGATGGTCAGCGGCGATGCCGCTATTATCAGCCTCACCATCCCGCTGCTTTGCCTGTTGAAAAACTCACTGCTCAGCATGAAGTCGGATGCTTTGCGCTTGTCACAAGAGACGGTGGAGGAAGATACGTCGCTTGATAGCCAGAGCACCCTCCGGTCTGTTTCTCAGCGCGTATCGGAGGAGGGGATGAGGATGAGGAGAAAGAGGAGGAGAATGTCGGCGAGACAGTAGAGGGTACCAGTGCTCAGTCCTTAACTCTTGAGCGTGTATGGGCTGAAGAGGAGGACTTGGAGGAGGAGGAGGAGGAGGAGGAGGAGGAGGAAATGGAGAGTCAGGCCAGTGAGGAGAGGGAATTCTTACGTGTTGGGACTCTGGCGCACATGGCAAACTTCATGTTAGGCTGCCTATCCCGTGACCCTCGCGTTAGAAGCATTTTTTCAAACACCGATTACTGGGTGTTCACTCTCCTGGACCCACGGTACAAGCAGAACCTTTCCACTCTCATCCCTGCAGAGGAAAGGAGTATGAGAGTGAATAGATATCAACAGGCCCTGGTGCACAAGCTGAAACAATCCTTCCCATCTGACGCCGCTAGCGGCAGAGGGCGTGGTTCTGTGGGCCAAGTAGCGGGGGAGAGGAGCCGAGCAGGCAGCTTGTCCAGCACTGGCAGGGGAACGCTCTCCAAGGCCTTTGCCAGTTTTATGTCACCCCAGCAAGACACTGTCACCTGTCCCCAGTCTAGGCAGAGTAGGGGGGAGCTGTACAGAAAGATGGTGAGGGAATACCTAGCTGACCATACCAACGTCCGTAGCGATCACTCTGCTCCATACAACTACTGGGTTTCAAAGCTGGACACGTGGCCTGAACTGGCGCTGTACGCCTTGGAGGTGCTGGCCTGCCCTGCCGCTAGCATGCTGTCAGAGCGGGTATTCAGTGCAGCTGGTGGCGTCATCACCGAGAAGTGTACACACCTGTCAACTGACAGCGCTGACAGGCTGACGCTTATTAAAATGAACAAAGCCTGGATTTCACCGGAATTCAAATCTCCTTCGGTGGAAAGCAGCTAAAGATTAACATTACTTATGTATCCGATTCCTCTTCTCTACTCCTCCTACTCCTCCTCCATGTTGTCTTTGCCTAACGCTGACCAAAAAAACGCCATTTTTTAGAGGTCCAACTGGCATTCTTTTACCACAATTTTTCAGGAGGGCCCCCTACAGGCCCTCTCTTCAAACAATTTTTCCAGAGGTCCACCTACAGGCCCTCTCTCCAAACAATTTTTCCGGAGGTCCACCTACAGGCCCTCTCTCCAAACAATTTTTCCGGAGTTCCACCTACAGGCCCTCTCTCCAAACAATTTTTCGGGAGGTCCACCTACAGGCCCTCTCTCCAAACAATTTTTCCGGAGGTCCACCTACAGTCCCTCTCTCCTAACAATTTACGTCTTTTTCCTATCTTTCTCTCTCTCCAAACTATTTTTCCGGATAGCTGCCATATACGGTATTAAACTGAGAAGAATACATAGAACACATGCCACACTTGATCAAGCTCATAATTTATGACTGTACCGGTTGATGCTAAATTTTTAAGTTGGGGTCCTGCGTCGTCATTCACTGAATTTCACTGATCTTCTCAACGTCTCCTCAAAGAACCGAAAGACCATTGTGGAGAAAGCGGCACAGCTCGCCATCAAAGTGATTAACCACAATGCCAGACTGCGCAGCGAAGAGAACGAATAAATATCTCTGTGGTTATTTGTACTAAATAAAAGTTAAATAAACACAAAAAAAATTGATCTATTCCTGTGCCTGATCCACCCAAGTTGAATCTGTCCCATCATGAGAAAGTCCCCCCAAGGAGTCCCCACTGTAACTTGCTTCCCATACAACTACCTCACCCCCCGACACCTGTGTCTCGCCATTGTCCACCACCTCCTCAGACAACACTGGTAAATCCCCACGGTCAGCACACGGAGACTGCAAAAGGTCTTGCGAATTGGGGCAGAGAATGTTCTGGGGTAGCACATCAGAGAAGGGGTGACTATGGGGTTCCAGGGAGTACGTGACCACATGCAATCTCCATCTAAAAAGTCATACTGAGGCTCACCACCATGCTTTACACTGCAATCTTATTACTGAGGCTAACCACCATGCTTTACACTGCAATCTTATTGAAAGACAGACAATCAGGGGTTCACCGCCAGGTTGTCAGGCAACATTTTTAAGTGGGTCACCATTACCGTGTCCCTGAAAATTGGCAGTGATGGACCTTCGTTGCACCTAGTTGGGTGCTTCCCTAACATGTGATGGGCATGTGCCTCGCCTTTCTTTGTCTGGGTGAGCACAATTGCCATGAGGGTAACCACCAGGCTGTTGCCTGAGAATTTGGGGTAATGGTGGGATTAGGCAGCCTCAGAGGCATCCATGCATGCTGCCCCTGCTGTTTCCTGTCCATTTCCGTGGTGTTTCCATCATTTTCTGAGGTTTCCAGGTTTTCACCCAGCCTTCCCTAGGCAGAGCCTTGGTCCCCTGCAAAAAATGCTCGAGTCTCCCATTGACTTCAATGGGGTTTGTTATTCGAAACGAGCACCCGAGCATCGGGAAAAGTTTGACTCGAATAACGAGCACCCGAGCATTTTAGTGCTTGCTCATCTCTATTTATGACTTATGTAAGAGCTAATTGGCGAAAGGTGTTTCAGTTAGGGAGATGAAATTGGAAGTGTGGGTTTCAGATGTGCTTTGCCCAATAAATAAAGGCATACAAGGCCTGGTTACTGACAAATTGGTTCTTCTCAAGAAAGATTAGTTAAGATTAGTTACAGAGGCAATTAATCTTGGATTTATTACAAACACTCCCGATTATTGACCCATGTAAATGGTTCCCACGTGATTACATGTGAGGTTTACCTTCTGTTGATACCTTTCAGTGTCAAGGAAGGGTTTTTCTCAGAAATAAAAAAAAACATTATAAGCATATTTAAAAAGCCAGTAATGAAGAACATAACAAAGCATGTGTGTGACATAGGATGTTTTTTTTTCCACATGGAAAGTGGGAGCCAATATTACAAGGGGATAAGCATGACAGGTTCCTCACAATGAATCCCATGAGGACAGGATGAAATCATCCAGTTGTAAACATTAAAATACTGAACAAAATGGAAAAAAGTCCATCAAGGTAGACGATAATGTGTACAATTCATTTGTTGTGGGTCTCCAGGGGCTTAGCAGTGTCCTTTTCATAATTCAATTTACATTTTATGCCATCCCAACATCACATATCATTAACTTACCTGTAACTTTGAACTGTTATATTCCAGCTTCAAGACCCCTTAGGGTAATAAGTCTGAGAATTCTTAACTAAGTTTATTCTTAATGATGCATGTGGAGGGCATGGTCTACACGAGTGTGTTGATATTTTGATGGAGATGCTCGTTTAATGTTGAGTAGAATATAATGGGGGTTGAGCGTGCCGAGAGCTGGAGTTTTAGTGCACTTGAGGACTTCATGCTACAGCAGGCGGTCTAATTTAGCTGCTCAGCATTGCCTGGTAGTAATCATCAACGTGAAAGAGACGTGAGATTTCTATGTATTTCCATATTTATTCGGGGCTGTAATTTTTCTTTGTTATAAGAGGTGATAGATGCACTCATCTCAGCCTTCAAACATACGCATGGAGGTTTTATCAGGTTTCCTATCAAGCCTCTCAGTGATGTATGAACAGATCTATGTGTTCATATTTTACATTCATTTGGCTAGGAGCTTATAAGGAGCCACAAGTTTCAGCTTTCAGCTTCACCATGACGGCATACTATAGGCACAATAGGAGGAGTGTAGAATTATTCTCGATAGGTCTTTGATTTAAAAGACCTACAATACATCATACTCCTCAATGTCTCATCATCATTTACTTGTTCTGAGTGTTGAGGTCAGGTAAGAGATATAACAGCCTCAGAACAAATACTGAAAGGTTCAAGAAGAGTTTCTTTCCCCAGGCGGTTCGAACATTCAGTGGTGTATAATGGAAAATTGTGTGGTAGATATTAGGAAATAAGATGTATGTGTACATGTTTTTTTTTTTATATTGCTGCCCAATTGGTGGGTATATACAGGAGTGCACCTCCAATGAGGCCAGGTCAGGCAGCATCAAGTATGGGCAAGAGAGGGGTAGCCAAAGGGCCATGGGCTGAAGGGAAGGGGCTAGGTTAAAGGGGTTGTCCCACGAAAAATATTGTACAGTTTTCAAACCAGCAGCTGGATCTGAATACTTTTGTAATTGTATGTAATTAAATATTTAACATAGCCACTGAGTTATTCAATAAAATGTATCTGTATAGCGCCACCTGCAGTTTGTTCTTTTTATTATTTCTTTGACCTGCTCACTGAGAAGGCCGCACATGCTCAGTTTTATCCTTCAACTGCCTCCTGAGCTGTGATAGGCAGAGCTGAGACACGCCTCCTTAACTGCAGCAGAAAAGACACTCCCCTTGAGCTGCCAGCTCTATATAAATCTAGCAGAGCAAAGAATGAGTAGATCTCTGGATCCATGTGAGGTATAGGGATGGTTCTGGCTTTGTTAGAAAGAGGTTGTCATGTACTATATGATGCCTGGTTTTCATTTTTTACATTAGTCATGGGATAACCCCTTTAAGAAATTGCCATTGGGGAGGGAGGAGCATCGTTTCAGTTTTCGCCTCAAACAGCAGAAAGGCTAGGTGCACCCCTGGGTATATAGCGGGAAAAAAACTTTAACGCCATTGTTTGAGATTGAGTATTTGACAAATGAACTTGACAAAGCAAATAAATCTAATTTCTTAAAGGGCCTCTGTCAGCAGATTTGTACCTATGAAACTGGCTGACCTGCGGCACGTGTGCTTGGCAGCTGAAGGCATCTGTATTGGTCCCATGTTCATATGTGTCCGTATTGCTTAGAAAAATGATGATTTAATATATGCAAATGAGCCTTTGGAGCAACGGGGGCGTTGTCATTATACCTAGAGGCTCAGCTCTCTCTGCAACTGCTGCACCCTCTGTACTTTGATTGACAGGGCCAGGCAGTGTAAAAGTGATCTCACCTGCCTGGCCCGGTCAATAAAAGTGCAGAGGGTGCAGCAGTTGCAGAGAAAGTGGAGCCTCTAGGTGTAATGGCAACACCCCCATTGGTCCTAGAGTCTCATATGCATATATTAAAACATCAGTGCTGCACACATAAACATGAGCCCAACACAGATGTCTTCATCTGCACAGTGGTCATGTAACAGATCAGCCAGTTTCATAAGTACAAATCTGCTGACAGATGCCCTTTAAGAGCATAACACAGATTAAATGCTAATGCTCTCCTCTACATTGCAAGACCAAGAGGGATAGGACATAAAGTTATTCAAATCGAGAAAGCAGCAGTTGTCACTAATGCATTGGTTGGTTTGGAGTTGCCCCAACACCACTTTGGGTCCCCTGGACACCACCGAGCTGTCACCAAATTCTGCTCTCCAGAAAAGATGGTAATGCATGGTGCATCCCAATGGGAAATAAGTACAGAGAGTCAGGGTCTGCAGTAAACCAGTGTGCTTCTTTACTGGAGGTATTCAGGTGCAGAACAATACAGGTGAGGCGTAGGGCTGGCTTCTCCAGTCTCCTACATTTAAGAAGGGTTTGATACCGAGGAAAGGCCTGAGTTAGCCATCCCTCTCTCTCTCTCTGGTACCCTGGCCAAAAGTAATCCAGGAGTATCCCTATCTCAGCGTCGGTTTCTAGTCACTCAATAATCTGGCAGAGTTTCTTATACTAAGCAGTTGGAGGGGTGGAGTGGAGAAACTCAGCATAAACAAATACAATGTTACAACTCCCGTCTCATAGACTTGCATTAGAGCTTCCATGATATTCAATTGCAATAACACAACAGTTTTACAGACAAAAACTGGTTTTAGACATAATAACATAGCAGCACCTGACATTCAAAAGGTCAGTCTATCTGGTTTTGATGGTAAACAAGTCTATCTTTTTCCCTCCAAATGATGCCCTTCTGTAAACCTTATGGTAGCTGTGGAAAATGACAAGCTTCTTATTAGATAGAAAGTCCCAAAAGTCTCTGTGTTCATTAACCCTTTCCACGGTGCTATGCAAACACAGTGCAAATGAACAGGATATACATCACAACATACATATACAATGCTGTTACACAGTATTAAGCAGTATGTTAATGAAAGTTAAAGTAACATAGTAACATCATTTATAAAGCAGAAAAAAGACATCCATTCATCCAGTTCAGCCTGTTATCCTGCATGTTTATCCAGAGAAAGGCAAAAAACGTGGGGAAGCTAATTTTCCTCATTTTAGTCATATTACTGGCTCAAATCAGGCAATCAGAATAACTCCCTGGATCAACTACCCCTCTCTAGTAACTATAATCTGTAATATTATTACCCTCCAGAAATACATCCAGGACCCTCTTGAACTCTTAGTTCAACTTAGTGAACTTACCATCACCACCTCCTCAGGCAGAGAGTTCCATAGTCTCACTGCTCTTACCGTAAAGAATCCTCTCCTATGTTTTGTACAAATCTACTTTCCTCCAGGCGCAGAGGATGTCCCCTTGTCACAGTCACAGTTCTAGGGATAAATAAATAATGGGAAATATCTCTCTATTGCCCCGATATACTGTATTTATACAGTTATTAGATCTCAGTTTTTTGTAAAGTGAATAACCCTAATTTCTGGGTCCTGTAGTCCACCCATTCCAGTTATTACTTTAGTTGCCCTACTATTAATGATAAAATAGTTACATTTTAAACAATAAATGTTTTAAACAATAAATGTGTACAATACATAATAAAATAACATTATATAAAATATAAAAAGTTACAATAAAAATGTAAAGCCTAACATTGGTGAATAGACTGGTGCATTGTTAATCTGTCTAGCATGTTACATTGTGATTGTGCAAGAGTCTGGCCCCTTAAAGCTGTGTCTTTATGTTCCTTTAGTTCAGATACAATTTGCAGCATGGATACTTGTGCCAAAAGCCATTTCACGGAGGCACCCAGTCACCCCGTCGCAAGGCTGCAAGCTTTCCCTTAAAAAATATTTACTGGAATAGCTATTATAGTCACAGTGGGGAACCATCCATCTTGGTAAGGTACTTTTTCATGAGTAAAATGCTCATTAAGAAATCAGACGACAAATAGGGAGCAGGTTTATGGCTCTTGAATGGTTGTTTCCATAGGAAAAGAACACACAGTGCCAGCTGCCTGTTTTGGCACGGGTTGCCCTGCCTCTTGGAAACGGCATGGCATTAGCAGTGCAAATGAGGCTGGCTATCTACAGCCATTGTTAAGTGGCATTGGTGCCCTAGGGCAATGATGTGAATGACTTGCTGAGCGGGCATGGGGCCATTGAAACAGATGGACAAGAGCTCAGCCAGACGAGAGAATATGGATGTGCTGGAAATGAGTTTGTGGAGGCAATGATTTCCCAATGGGACTGCCCAAATGGTTGGTTATCACAAGCGCAATGCGGGCACCTATAATTATAGCCAGTCATCGTGTACCAGTCTGGAAATGAACATGCCGAGCTGTGCAGTGATATCAGACATATCTGTATAATTGTCCCTCTCAGGAGAGGAGAGAGCATTTAACTCTTGGGCTGCCAGGTGGATGTTTAATCATGCCAATTGAATGTTACATTTCTGGGTTATTTCTGATTTTCGGTACAATCCCACACAGGCTGTCTTTTATCCGGCTAATCCATTAAGTTACAACTTTTCCCTCTGTAACTCACAATAGCTTTTGTTGCTAGGATGAACCAGATGAAATGAAAAGCACTTCGGCTAGAACAATAGGTAGATGGAAGCCGGTCACAGCTGACAAGTGCAGAACTTTCTGCTGGAAAAATTAAATTGCAGACTTACAGTAGAGTGCTGCAGAGAGCACGCTGCCTGCCGAAGACTAGGACAAAAGATCTGTCCATTTCTTTCTCTTTGTGTTCAGAACCTCTCTGTTTAATACTACTCAATGATTAAAAAAAATATATATTTTCTACTACTAATAAAAATTTTATGTATATAATAATAATAATAATAACAAAAATAATATTAATAATAATAATAATTATTATTATTATATACTACTACTACTACTACTACTACTACTACTACTACTACTAATTATTATTATTATGGTTATTATTTATTATTATTTAATTATTATTATAATTATGTTATCTGTTATTAGCAGTAGTAGCATTTTATGATTATTATTACTAGTGTTGAGCAAATCGAAGTTAACGAACTGGACTTCGATCCGAATTTCAGCAAAAATTCGATTCATCACAAAGCCAAATTTCCTCGTGCTTCAAGGTGCTGAATCAATTTTTCTTGAAATGGCGGTAAAAAAATAAATAAATACACACTCACCTCCATTTGTTCGCGGAGAGGCCATCACACCCATCTTAATTGAAGAAAATGTGCCAAATCTCGTGTGCGCTGACATATGACTTCATCACGTCAGAGCACATGAGATTTGGCGTGTTTTCTTAATTCAAGATGCCCGAGACAGCCTCTCCACTACCAAATGGATGAGGTGAGTGTGTATTTTTTTTGTTTTTAACCTCTGAAAGGCCTCAATGTGACTGTCAGATGCTGTGATCAGCACTATGAATTGAATTTATTTATGAACTTCGGCAAAGCAGCCCAATCAAATTTTTGATAACTTCGCTCATCTCTAATTATGACTATAATTATTATTAATTTTATATCATCCAGACATTGATGATGAGCACTGCTGAACAGAGATGCACATCAGTGCACAAGACCCAAACGCTCTGCTGGACGAGGAAGGAGCACCCTAATTTTTTGTTTTTTAGAATGAACAAGAATTCTTATTCTTTTTGCAGTACAGGTATATACATATAATCACTCCTAAGGAGGCTGTATTACTTGTAACATTGCATCATAACACATATTTACAGTCTCTTAAAGTTACAGTACACTTTTAATTCTATTCAGTCATAAGCATTCCTATGGGGATCTCCCTTCTCCTGGAACCATGTTAGGCCTTCAGGCTACCAGGTGTCCAGCTCAAGGTCTCAGCTCAAATGCAGCTGTAATACATGCCCAGGGCAATACGTCTCCCACTGCTCCGATGTTCCTAAGGGGTTGATGCATGGACCAGGGTGTTAGCTCCTCTTTGACCCAGGCACATTAACCCTTGCTGGTTATCTATCATGGGATCCAACTCTCATCTAGGACTTTGGCATACCTCCCAACTTTGCAAAGCACCAAAGAGGGACACATTAGCAAAGTTTTTCTGCACTAGGCCACACCTCTAAATCCGCCCCAAAACCTAACTATACATCTAATCCCACCCAGTATTTATACCGACATTGTGCCTCCCAGTAATATGCCGCGCTGTATCCCCCAGTAATATGCCCAGCTGTGCTCCCAGTAATATGCCTAGCTGTGCTCCCAGTAATATGCCCAGCTGTGTCCCCTAGTAATATGCCCAGCTGTGTCCCCCAGTAATATGCCCACATTGTGCTCCCCCCAGTAATATGCCCACATTGTGCTCCCCCAGTAATATGCCCACATTGATGTCAGGGGTAGCTGTATACAGTGATGTCAGGGGTAGCTGTATACAGTGATGTCAAGGGTAGCTGTATGACTGAGGGCTCACTGCAAGTGTAATATAGACATGAGGCAGGCGGGTGGAAGATCCGTCACTGCATGTATGTGCACTCGATGTCATTACCATTGTGTATACATGCCCACATTATGCCCCCACAGAAAGTAAAAACATAAATAAACACCATATACTTACCTTCTTCCTAGCAGCATCAGCAGTAGGGCATCAGCTTCTCTAGTCTGAAGGGGGCGGAGCCAAGGCTTCCAGCCCCACCCCCTGCCCAGACCAGAGGTATGGAGAGCCAGCACTAGCAGAGAACGGATGCCGATGTCGGCTCTCTGTTTCACTATGGCAGCACAGCTGCCAGAAAGCGGGACATACCTCCCCTGTACCAGGACAGCAGGACAGCCACTGAAATCCGGGACTGTCTCACTGGATCCGGGACGGTTGGGAGGTATGGTTTGGTCGCTGAAGCCGATTACTTAACAGTCATCTCCTCGCCATTCAATCTTGCTGCAGGCTACCAGGTGTCCAGCTCAAGGTCTCAGCTCATACACAGCTGTAATACTTGCCCAGGGCAGTACGTCTCCCATAGCTCCAATGTTCCTAAGGGGTTGATACACAGATCAGGGTATTAGCTCCTCTTTGACCCAGCCACATTAACTCTTACTGGTTATCTATCATGGGACCCAACTCTCATCTAGCACTTTGTTCGCTGAAGCCGATTGCTCGACAGATATCTCCTCACCATTCCAACTTGCTGCAGCTATCTCACCATGCTGCAACCATCACTTCTGCTCCATGTCTCTAGACAGGGGCTTACTTTAGGCCTGGTCTGCAACCTCATTGTGGCTGGGCCTGGTTTGTGACATTCTCAGTCTGAGCTTAGTCTGTGGCTTTCTTTTCTGCTTATCACCAGCTTGGAGATGAGGGCAGCATTCGGAGCAAGTGCTAAAGCAGCCAGCTACAACATGACTTTCACTGGTCTGCACCCCCAGGCAGTGTCGGACTGGGGTGCTTTGTGCCCACTAGTAAAGTTTGTTCTGGAGACAAGTGTAAAACTACATGCAGATAATATCTGCCCAATGGCAGGTAGCAGAAAGGCACTACAAAATGATTGCTTATGGGCATTGGCATACCTTCAATGGAGGTGACTTCTATGCGACTCAAGGGCAGGGGCAGGCTGGGCCGGGGGGCAGGAGGGCAGATGCCCCCCGGGCCGGTGTATGTCAGTGCCGCCGCGGCTCCTGAACTCAATTGTATCTGCATCCACTAGATGCAGATACAATTGTGCCAGTAACAGCCAGCACAGGCGGAGCAGGGAACCTCTGGTTCCCTGCTCCGCTACTCCCGGTGGCCGGCGCACTGATGTGACGTAGGCGGCGCGATGACGTCATCGCGCCGTCTGTGACGTTCCTCAGGAGCAGACCCGCCAGAAGAGGCCGGGTCTGCATCATGGGACCGCGCCTGGACAGGTGAGTATTAACTGCCCTCTCCCTACATGCACCCCTTAACCTAATACTGCCCCCTGCCTCCCTATACTGACCCCCCATACTGGCCCTGCCTTACCCTAACCTTAATACTGGCCCCTGCCCACCTAGTACTGACCACCCTGCCTTACCCCTGACCCTAATACTGGCCCCTGCCTGACCCATAATACTGACCCTGCCTGACCCCTAACCCTAGTACTGGCCCCTGCCTGACCCCTAATACTGACCCTGCCTGACCCCTAACCCTAGTACTGGCCCCTGCCTGACCCCTAATACTGACCCTGCCTGACCCCTAACCCTAGTACTGGCCCCTGACCTCTAATACTGACCTGCATTAACTTATAACCCTAATATAGGCCCCTGACCCCTAATACTGGCCTGCATTAACTTATAACCCTAATATAGGCCCCTGACCCCTAATACTGGCCTGCATTAACTTATAACCCTAATATAGGCCCCTGACCCCTAATACTGGCCCTGCCTGACTCCTAATCCTAGTACTGGCCCCTGACCTCTAGTACTGGCCGCTGACCACTTATTTTGGCCCCTGACCCCTACCCTAGTACTGACCTCTAACCTTGGACCCCTAACCCTGATACTAGCCCCTTACCCCCTAGTACTGACCCCTAATACTGGCCCTGTCGCACCCCTAAGGCTACTTTCACACTTGCGTCAGCAGGATCCGTTTGTGAGATCCGTCCAGGCTCTCATAAACGGATCCGTCCTGATAATACAACCGTCTGCATCCGTTCGGAACGGATCCGTTTGTATTATATTTTACATAGCAGAGACGGATCCGTTCAGAACTCCATTGAAAGTCAGTGGGGGACGGATCCGTTTACTATTGTGCATGAGTAAACGGATCCGTTCCCATTGACTTACATTGTAGTCATGACGGATCTGTTTCCATTCTGCTCAGTCAAGCGGACACCAAAACGCTGTCAGAGCGGAATGAAGACGTAACGGAGGCAAACTGATGCATTTTGAACGGATCCTTATCCATTCAGAATGCATTAAGGAAAAACTGATCAGTTCAGGGCCGTTTGTGAGAGCCTGGGACTGATCTCACAAACGGATCCTGCTGACGCAAGTGTGAAAGTAGCCTAACCCTAGTACTGGCCCCTGACCTCTAATACTGGCCCCTGACCCCTACCCTAGTACTGACCTCTAACCCTGGACCCCTAACCCTAATCCTGTCCCTAACCCTAATATTGACTGCTAATACTGAACCCTAATACTTTCCCTAACTCTAATACTACGCCATACAGACCTCAAACCCTACTACTGACCATTAACCCTGAGGCTACATTCACATGACCATATGTGTTTTGAGGTCCACACATTGCGGATCCACAAAACACGGATACTGGCCGTGTGCATTCCACATTTTGTGGAACACACATGCCCAGCCCTATAATAGAAATGCCTGTTCTTATCTGCGATTGCGGTCAAGGATAGGACATACTCTATCTTTTTTTGCGGGGCTTGCGGAACGGAACTTAGGATTTGCGGCCCCTTTTAAGTGAATGGAAATACAGTTGTTTGAATGTACCCTAACGCTGCCTCTAACCCCAGTACTGCTCCTAACTGATACTGACCCTAATTCTAATACTGGCCCTAAGGGTGCATTCAGACAACCGTATTCAGACGACCGTATTTCTAAGTCTGAATCCGTTCCACAATTTTGCCGAACGGGTGCGGACCCATTCATTTCAATGGGGCCACAAAAGATGCGGACACCACACCATGTACTGTCCGCATACGTAGTTCCGTTCCCCCCAAATAAATATAGTGCATATGCCCTATTCTTGTCCGCAAGAATAGGCATTTCTATATAGGGCTGGCACTGTGCGTTCCGCAAAATGTGGAACGCACAAGGCCAGTATTTGTGTTTTGCGGATCCACAATTTGGGGACTGCAAAACACTTTTGGTCGTCTGAATGTAGCTTTATGCTAATACTACGCCTATCCCTAATACTGACCCCTAACCCCAATACTGACCCCTAACCCCAATACTGGCCCTTAACTCTAACACAGTGACCATAATATATGACTGTCCACATATATCTGTACACACTGCATCTTTTATACCTCACACCTGACATATACACACAGAGTACTGATACGTCAGGTACAAGGTATAATAGATGCAGTGGGTAAACGTATATAGTATATACAGCAGTGTACTGATATGTGAGGTATAATAGATGTAGTGTGTACAGGTATATAGTATACAATGCAGTGTACTGATATGCGAGATACAAGGTGTAACTTATACTGTACATCACACCTCACATATCAGTACACTGCTGTATATACTATATATCTGTACACACTGCATCTATTATACCTCATACCTCACATATCAGTACACTGCTGTATATACTATATATCTGTACACACTACATCTATTATACCTCATACCTCACATATCAGTACACTGCTGTATATACTATATATCTGTACACACTGCATCTATTATACCTCATACCTCACATATCAGTACACTGCTGTATATACTATATATCTGTACACACTGCATCTATTATATCTCATACCTCACATATCAGTACACTGCTGTATATACTATATATCTGTACACACTACATCTATTATACCTCATACCTCACATATCAGTACACTGCTGTATATGCTATATATCTGTACACACTACATCTATTATACCTCGTACCTCACATATCAGTACACTGCTGTATATACTATATATCTGTACACACTGCATCTATTATACTTCATACCTCACATATCAGTACACTGCTGTATATACTATATATCTGTACACACTGCATCTATTATACCTCACATATCAGTACACTGCTGTATATACTATATATCTGTACACACTGCATCTAATATACGTCATATTTCACATATCACTACAGTATTACACTGCTGTATATACTATATATCTGTACACACTGCATCTAATATACGTCATACTTCACATATCAGTACACTGCTGTATATGCTATATATCTGTATATACTGCATGTATTATAAAAGTATAATAGATGCAGTGTGTACAGATATATATACAGCAGTGCACTGATATGTGAGGTATGAGGTATAATAGATGTAGTGTGTACAGATATATAGTATATACAGCAGTGTACTGATATGTGAGGTACGAGGTATAATAGATGCAGTGTGTACAGATATATAGTATATACAGCAGTGTACTGATATATGAGGTATAATAGATACAGTGTGTACAGATACATAGTATATACAGCAGTGTACTGATATGTTAGGTACGAGGTATAATAGATGCAGTGTGTACAGATATATAGTATATACAGCAGTGTACTGATATATGAGGTATAATAGATACAGTGTGTACAGATATATAGTATATACAGCAGTGTACTGATATGTTAGGTACGAGGTATAATAGATGCAGTGTGTATAGATATATATTATATAAACTGCTGTATATACTATATATACCCACTGCATCTAGCTTGTCATGTGACCGTTAGCAACTTGTAGCCAGTGACGTCTCACCCACTGCATTCTAGCTTTTACCGAGTATTATAATACAGTGTGTGTATGCTGTATTCAGGGGGCACTCAGAAGAGGCACTATACACAAATGGGCACATATACTGCAAGAGGCACAATACATAAAGGGGGCACACTGAAGGGGCACTATACAGAAAGGGGCACATATAAGAGGCACGTTTTATAAGGGGCACCAAGCATGTGGCACTAGCATTAGGGGCACTGTGTGTGGCACTATAAACAGAGGGCACAGGGCATATGACACTATATACAGAGGGCACAAAGCATGTGGCACTATAAACAGAGGACACAGAGCATGTGGCACTATATACAGAGGGTAAAGGGCATATGGCACTGTATACAGAGGGCACAGAGTATGTGGCACTATATATAGAGGGCACAGGGCATATGACATTGTATACAGAGGGCACAGAATATGTGGCACTATATACAGAGGGCACAGAGTATGTGGCACTATATACAGAGGGCACAGAGTATGTGGCACTATATACAGAGGGCACAGAGTATGTGGCACTATATACAGAGGGCACAGAGCATGTGGCACTATATACAGAGGGCATATGGCACTGTATACAGAGGGCACAGAGTATGTGGCACTAATGCTACTGTTATATTCAGGGCACAGAATGTGGCACTAAGATGAGTTTGTGTCAGTATGCAGGGTGCCAATGTGTTGGTAAAGCGTGAAGCTGAAGACATCTTCTCGGCAAAATCTGCAAAGCTGCATTGTGGATGGGATGAGTCGTCATGGTGGTCTGAACCAGATGGGGAAGGAGGAGACGTCACCTGTAAGTCACTAAATGGAAATGATTATTCTGCTACTGACTGTGTATGATGGGAGCTGTAGTCACCTGGATGATCTACAGCTGATGATGGGTGGTAGCATGCTGTTTTGCGCAATAACTCCCAGCATCCCTTTACACTTGTTCAGGCCATACTGGGAGCTGTAGTTTCATATGGCGAGGGCTGACCTGACTACTCAGATGGTATCTGTACTAAACATTTAAAATCTGGTGCTGTATTTATGTATTGAACTTGGTTCTGATGCTGTATTTATGTATTGAACTTGGTTCTGGTGATGTATTTATGTATTGAACTTGGTTCTGATGCTGTATTTATGTAGAGAACTTGGTTCTGGTTCTGTATTTATGTAGAGAACTTGGTTCTGGTTCTGTATTTATGTAGAGAACTTGGTTCTGGTGATGTATTTATGTAGAGAACTTGGTTCTGGTGCTGTATTTATGTAGAGAAATTGGTTCTGGTGCTGTATTTATGTATTGAACTAGGTTCTGGTGCTGTATTTGACTTATGGGTTTGGTTCTGGTGCTGTATTTATGTAGTAAACTTGGTTCTGGTTCTGTATTTGACTTATAGGTTTAGTTATGGTGCTATATTTCTTGTTGATTTTATTGCTGTATTTGACTTATGGGCCTGGTTCTGGTGTTGTATTCATGCAGTGAACTTGGTTCTGGTTCTGTGTTTGACTTCTAGGTTTGGTTCTGGTGCTGTGTGTATGTAGTGATCTTGGTTCTTGCTCTGTATTTGTGTTAAACAGACATCTGATCAGGGGCTGGCTGGCAAATTTTAGCCTGGGGGGCAAGTACACAGCACTGGCCCATGTGTAGCGGCCCACCCTTAACCTGTTTAACTCCGCCTACCATAAAGCCGGTATAGGTAAATGGGCTTTAAATGGTTAAAAGGCGGCAGCTGGTTGTGTTTTCATGTTGGATCCCAGATACAGAACATGGCTGAGTCCGTAGCAACAGCCTGATCATTAGAGGGACCAGATTTACCAACCCCTGAGCTGAAGAGACTCCATTGAGTACAATTGAGTCTGCTCAGGATGCTGCTCTTTTACCGGACAAAAAGGTCTTGCATGCAGAACTTTTCTGTCCGGTCTGACCCAAACGCAAATGTGAATGGATAGTATTAGACGTATAGCATCAGATGTATGTTTAACACAAATACAGAGCAAGAACCAAGATCACTACATACACACAGCACCAGAACCAAACCTAGAAGTCAAACACAGAACCAGAACCAAGTTCACTGCATGAACACAGCACCAGAACCAGGCCCATAAGTCAAATACAGCAACAAAATCAACAAGAAATATAGCACCATAACTAAACCTATAAGTCAAATACAGAACCAGAACCAAGTTTACTACATAAATACAGCACCAGAACCAAACCCATAAGTCAAATACAGCACCAGAACCTAGATCAATACATAAATACAGCACCAGAACCAATTTCTCTACATAAATACAGCACCAGAACCAAGTTCTCTACATAAATACATCACCAGAACCAAGTTTTCTACATAAATACAGAACCAGAACCAAGTTCTCTACATAAATACAGCACCAGAACCAAGTTCTCTACATAAATACATCACCAGAACCAAGTCCTCTACATAAATACAGCACCAGAACCAAGTTCTCTACATAAATACATCACCAGAACCAAGTCCTCTACATAAATACATCACCAGAACCAAGTTCTCTACATAAATACAAAACCAGAACCAAGTTCTCTACATAAATACAGCATCAGAACCAAGTTCAATACATAAATACAGCACCAGAATTTAAATGTTTAGTACAGATACCATCTGAGTAGTCAGGTCAGCCCTCGCCATATGAAACTACAGCTCCCAGTATGGCCTGAACAGCAGTAAAGGGATGCTGGGAGTTATTGCGCAAAACAGCATGCTACCACCCATCATCAGCAGTAGATCATCCAGGTGACTACAGCTCCCATCATACACAGTCAGTAGCAGAATAATCATTTCCATTTAGTGACTTACAGGTGACGTCTCCTCCTTCCCCATCTGGTTCAGACCACCATGACGACTCCTCCTGTCCACAATGCAGCTTTGCAGATTTTGCCGAGAAGATGTCTTCAGCTTCACGCTTTACCAACACATTGGCACCCTGCATACTGACACAAACTCATCTTAGTGCCACATTCTGTGCCCTGAATATAACAGTAGCATTAGTGCCACATACTCTGTGCCCTCTGTATACAGTGCCATATGCCCTCTGTATATAGTGCCACATGCTCTATGCCCTCTGCATATAGTGCCACGTACTCTGTGCCCTCTGTATATAGTGCCACATACTCTGTGCCCTCTGTATATAGTGCCACATACTCTGTGCCCTCTGTATATAGTGCCACATACTCTGTGCCCTCTGTATATAGTGCCACATATTCTGTGCCCTCTGTATACAATGTCATATGCCCTGTGCCCTCTATATATAGTGCCACATACTCTGTGCCCTCTGTATACAGTGCCATATGCCCTTTACCCTCTGTATATAGTGCCACATGCTCTGTGTCCTCTGTTTATAGTGCCACATGCTTTGTGCCCTCTGTATATAGTGTCATATGCCCTGTGCCCTCTGTTTATAGTGCCACACACAGTGCCCCTAATGCTAGTGCCACATGCTTGGTGCCCCTTATAAAACGTGCCTCTTATATGTGCCCCTTTCTGTATAGTGCCCCTTCAGTGTGCCCCCTTTATGTATTGTGCCTCTTGCAGTATATGTGCCCATTTGTGTATAGTGCCTCTTCTGAGTGCCCCCTGAATACAGCATACACACACTGTATTATAATACTCGGTAAAAGCTAGAATGCAGTGGGTGAGACATCACTGGCTACAAGTTGCTAACGGTCACATGACAAGCTAGATGCAGTGGGTATATAGAGTATATACAGCAGTGTATATAATATATATCTATACACACTGCATCTATTATACCTCATACCTCACATATCAGTACACTGCTGTATATACTATATATCTGTACACACTGCATCTATTATACCTCATACCTCACATATCAGTACACTGCTGTATATACTATATATCTGTACACACTACATCTATTATACCTCATACCTCACATATCAGTACATTGCTGTATATACTATATATCTGTACACACTGCATCTATTATACCTCGTACCTCACATATCAGTACACTGCTGTATATACTATATATCTGTACACACTACATCTATTATACCTCACATATCAGTACACTGCTGTATATACTATATACCTGTACACACTGCATCTATTATATCTCATACCTCACATATCAGTACACTGCTGTATATACAATATATCTGTACACACTACATCTATTATACCTCATACCTCACATATCAGTACACTGCTGTATATATATCTGTACACACTGCATCTATTATACTTTTATAATACATGCAGTATATACAGATATATAGTATATACAGCAGTGTACTGATATGTGAAGTATGACGTATATTAGATGCAGTGTGTACAGATATATAGTATATACAGCAGTGTACTGATATATGAGGTATAATAGATGCAGTGTGTACAGATATATAGTATATACAGCAGTGTACTGATATGTGAAGTATGACGTATATTAGATGCAGTGTGTACAGATATATAGTATATACAGCAGTGTACTGATATGTGAGGTATAATAGATGCAGTGTGTACAGATATATAGTATATACAGCAGTGTACTGATATGTGACGTATATTAGATGCAGTGTGTACAGATATATAGTATATACAGCAGTGTACTGATATGTGAGGTATGAGGTATAATAGATGCAGTGTGTACAGATATATAGTATATACAGCAGTGTACTGATATGTGACGTATATTAGATGCAGTGTGTACAGATATATAGTATATACAGCAGTGTACTGATAGGTGAGGTATGAAGTATAATAGATGCAGTGTGTACAGATATATAGTATATACAACAGTGTACTGATATGTGAGGTATAATAGATGCAGTGTGTACAGATATATAGTATATACAGCAGTGTACTGATATGTGAGGTATGAAGTATAATAGATGCAGTGTGTACAGATATATAGTATATACAGCAGTGTACTGATATGTGAGGTATGAAGTATAATAGATGCAGTGTGTACAGATATATAGTATATACAACAGTGTACTGATATGTGAGGTATGAGGTATAATAGATGTAGTGTGTACAGATATATAGTATATACAACAGTGTACTGATATGTGAGGTATGAGGTATAATAGAGGCAGTGTGTACAGATATATAGTATATACAGCAGTGTACTGATATGTGAGGTACGAGGTATAATAGATGTAGTGTGTACAGATATATAGTATATACAGCAGTGTACTGATATGTGAAGTATGACGTATATTAGATGCAGTGTGTACAGATATATAGTATATACAGCAGTGTACTGATATGTGAGGTATGAGATATAATAGATGCAGTGTTTACAGATATATAGTATATACAGCAGTGTACTGATATGTGAGGTATGAGATATAATAGATGCAGTGTGTACATATATATAGTATATACAGTAGTGTACTGATATGTGAGGTATAATAGATGTAGTGTGTACAGATATATAGTATATACAGCAGTGTACTGATATGTGAAGTATGACGTATATTAGATGCATTGTGTACAGATATATAGTATATACAGCAGTGTACTGATATGTGAGGTATGAGATATAATAGATGCAGTGTGTACAGATATATAGTATATACAGCAGTGTACTGATATGTGAGGTATGAGATATAATAGATGCAGTGTGTACATATATATAGTATATACAGTAGTGTACTGATATGTGAGGTATAATAGATGCAGTGTGTACAGATATATAGTATATACAGCAGTGTACTGATATGTGAGGTATGAGATATAATAGATGCAGTGTGTACATATATATAGTATATACAGTAGTGTACTGATATGTGAGGTATAATAGATGTAGTGTGTACAGATATATAGTATATACAGCAGTGTACTGATATGTGAGGTGTGATGTATAAGTTACACCTTGTATCTCACATGAGTACACTGCATTGTATACTATATACCTGTACACACTACATCTATTATACCTCACATATCAGTACACTGCTGTATATACTATATACGTTTACCCACTGCATCTATTATACCTTCTACCTGACGTATCAGTACTCTGTGTGTATATGTCAGGTGTGAGGTATAAAAGATGCAGTGTGTACAGATATATGTGGACAGTCATATATTATGGTCACTGTGTTAAGAGTTAAGGGCCAGTATTGGGGTTAGGGGTCAGTATTGGGGTTAGGGGTCAGTATTAGGGATAGGCGTAGTATTAGCATAAAGCTACATTCAGACGACCAAAAGTGTTTTGCAGTCCCCAAATTGTGGATCCGCAAAACACAAATACTGGCCTTGTGCGTTCCACATTTTGCGGAACACACAGTGCCAGCCCTATATAGAAATGCCTATTCTTGCGGACAAGAATAGGGCATATGCACTATATTTTTTGGGGGGGAACGGAACTACGTATGCGGACAGTACATGGTGTGGTGTCCGCATCTTTTGCGGCCCCATTGAAATGAATGGGTCCGCACCCGTTCGGCAAAATTGTGGAACGGATTCAGACTTAGAAATACGGTCGTCTGAATACGGTTGTCTGAATGCACCCTTAGGGCCAGTATTAGAATTAGGGTCAGTATCAGTTAGGGGCCAGTACTGGGGTTAGAGGCAGCGTTAGGGTACATTCAAACAACCGTATTTCCATTCACTTAAAAGGGGCCGCAAATCCTAAGTTCCGTTCCGCAAGCCCCGCAAAAAAAGATAGAGTATGTCCTATCCTTGACCGCAATCGCAGACAAGAACAGGCATTTCTATTATAGGACTGGGCATGTGTGTTCCACAAAATGTGGAACGCACACGGCCAGTATCCGTGTTTTGTGGATCCGCAATGTGTGGACCTCAAAACACATATGGTCATGTGAATGTAGCCTCAGGGTTAATGGTCAGTAGTAGGGTTAGGGGTCTGTATGGCGTAGTATTAGAGTTAGGGAAAGTATTAGGGTTCAGTATTAGCAGTCAATATTAGGGTTAGGGACAGGATTAGGGTTAGGGGTCCAGGGTTAGAGGTCAGTACTAGGGTAGGGGTCAGGGGCCAGTATTAGAGGTCAGGGGCCAGTACTAGGGTTAGGCTACTTTCACACTTGCGTCAGCAGGATCCGTTTGTGAGATCAGTCCCAGGCTCTCACAAACGGCCCTGAACTGATCAGTTTTTCCTTAATGCATTCTGAATGGATAAGGATCCGTTCAAAATGCATCAGTTTGCCTCCGTTCCGTCTCCATTCCGCTCTGGCAGCGTTTTGGTGTCCGCTTGACTGAGCAGAATGGAAACAGATCCGTCATGACTACAATGTAAGTCAATGGGAACGGATCAGTTTACTCATGCACAATAGTAAACGGATCCGTCCCCCACTGACTTTCAATGGAGTTCTGAACGGATCCGTCTCTGCTATGTAAAAGATAATACAAACGGATCCATTCAGAACGGATGCAGACGGTTGTATTATCAGGACGGATCCGTTTATGAGAGCCTGGACGGATCTCACAAACAGATCCTGCTGACGCAAGTGTGAAAGTAGCCTTAGGGGTGCGACAGGGCCAGTATTAGGGGGTCAGGCAAGGCCAGTATTAGGGGTCAGTACTAGGGGGTAAGGGGCTAGTATCAGGGTTAGGGGTCCAAGGTTAGAGGTCAGTACTAGGGTAGGGGTCAGGGGCCAAAATAAGTGGTCAGCGGCCAGTACTAGAGGTCAGGGGCCAGTACTAGGATTAGGAGTCAGGCAGGGCCAGTATTAGGGGTCAGGGGCCTATATTAGGGTTATAAGTTAATGCAGGTCAGTATTAGAGGTCAGGGGCCAGTACTAGGGTTAGGGGTCAGGCAGGGTCAGTATTAGGGGTCAGGCAGGGGCCAGTATTAAGGTTAGGGTAAGGCAGGGCCAGTATGGGGGGTCAGTATAGGGAGGCAGGGGGCAGTATTAGGTTAAGGGGTGCATGTAGGGAGAGGGCAGTTAATACTCACCTGTCCAGGCGCGGTCCCATGATGCAGACCCAGCCTCTTCTGGCGGGTCTGCTCCTGAGGAACGTCGCAGGCGGCGCGATGACGTCATCGCGCCGCCTACGTCACATCAGTGCGCCGGCCACCGGGAGTAGCGGAGCAGGGAACCAGAGGTTCCCTGCTCCGCCTGCGCTGGCTGTTACTGGCACAATTGTATCTGCACCTAGTGGATGCAGATACAATTGAGTTCAGGAGCCGCGGCGGCCCTGACATACACCGGCCTGGGGGGCATCTGCCCTCCTGCCCCCCGGCCCAGCCCGCCCCTGCATCTGATGCTATACGTCTAATACTATCCATTCACATTTGCGTTTGGGTGACAGATTCTGTTAAAAAGACCGGGCAGAAAAGTTCTGCATGCAAGACCTTTTTGTCCGGTAAAAGAGCAGCATCCTGAGCAGACCCCATTGTACTCAATGGAGTCTCTTAAGCTCAGGGGTTGGTAAATCTGGTCCCTCTAATGATCAGGCTGTTGCTACGGACTCAGCCATGTTCTGTATCTGGGATCCAACATGAAAACACAACCAGCTGCCGCCTTTTAACCATTTAAAGCCCATTTACCTATACCGGCTTTATGGTAGGCGGAGTTAAACAGGTTAAGGGTGGGCCGCTACACATGGGCCAGTGCTGTGTGCTTGCCCCCCAGGCTAAAATTTGCCAGCCAGCCCCTGCTCAAGGGTTTTAGGAGGGGGGTGTAGGACTGAACTCCTTCTTTCTCTTTCAGATGTATAAGGACTTTCATGTAGCCACCAAGAGGGAAGCTCAGTCCAAACAAATTATTACAGCTTTTAGTAAGCTGTAACTACACACATTTCTATGCACTGAGCTCCCCCTAGTGGTGTATGCGGGCAACCATTTTTGTAATAGAAAGCAGGAGACTTATCAATGTTTTTATGCCAGTTGTCTGGTGTGAATACATTGCTCAGAATGAGTGCCATATTTATGAAGCACATGTTCCCTTTTTCCTGACATAAAAGGCAAATAAAGTGGGTGAGGCCAAGTGTGACTTTTTTATTAGTTTTTAAAAACTTTTTTTATTAAAATTTCTTCCACTTAATAAAATAAACTCATCAGAAAACAGGGGCATTACGCTTTGCATTCTGCATTGCCTAGGAGTAAGGATAGGCGGATACTGGGTGAGGCTGAGGGTCTCCGAGGGGCTCATACTATGTTTTGCTATGGGGCCCATTGAGATCTGTGTGGGCGTCTCTGCTTATGGAGGTCCCTGCAGTGACTTTGAGAAGGTGGGTTCATTGGGAATGATGACACTGGCTGACCTGCCTGTATAACAACAAGTCAACTCAACCTCCTGATGCATCTATAATACTAAATTGGATAGATTAAATAATCTATCCAGGTCTTATATGAACAGAGGCTGGGTGAGATGCTGTACACTGCCTGTCTGTATGCAATGCAGTCAGTCTACTGCGTCATGTGTCACTAGAGCAGGGGGTGGGGGACTGGGGACCCACCTTACTCAGGGACCCACTGGGAGATTCACCAGTTCCCCTGTGGGTCAGCCCGAGCATGCCCCCAGGGTATGTACCCTGCTTCTGGTGATGTAGTGCTAGGGGAGCCATGCCGCTCATACTCAGGGGTGGTGCTTTCAAGGTGGGTATGCTTTTCCACTACATTGCCCACTTCCTAGGCCAAATCTCCTTCCCCTGGCCTTGGTCCTTGTTTTTGCTCCTGCTATAGGGCCCCTGCATTATGGGTGGACAGGAATGGAATAAAGGGAATGAAAACCTCTTCTGATGGCTGAACGTTCAACTGTGTGACACAGAGTAACATGCACACACTGACAAGCACCATGCACAACTGTGCTGTGTAGAAGGATTTGTTTTCTCTGCCAGAACGGTGAGGTAGAGGCGAGGTACAATAAGGAAGAATGTAGACTGATATTCAGGGGTGGATTGGCTATAGACCTTACAGGGAAGTTTCCCGGTGGGCCGATGCCCGGGGGGGCACCGAAGCCCTCCTCATGGCCAGCCAGTGGATATTCTTGGGGATGTATTTTGTGCTGATGGCAGTATTGTGTGATGGACTGTGGTATTTGGCTCTGTTGGAGTGGTATAATGTGCCGCAATATAGTATTGCTGGCCCTGGCGTCCATCAATTTGGACCCGACTACAAAACGGGGCCACTTTTAGTATTTTTCCAGGGCAACTTTCAGTTCCCAGTCTGCCTCTGCTGATATTGAATCCACTGCTACAACTGATTATAGAAAGATAGATTAGATAGATAATTGTTATTCTGGTCGTGTTTTGCGAACATACAGTTGTTTAAGGTACGCTATTTAAGTGAACATGTACCCATGAGCGTACAATGTGCGTACTAATCCTTAGCGTACCATTGTCTCGCGATTGCGTAATACACAGGCACCTTCTTTTTTTGGAGCTCGAGGTCTGGCTGGAAGTGGAACCCTTCTGCTTTTCAGTGCCAGACATTTTCACTTGACAGTGGCAGGCAATTAGGTCTTTGTCTCTCTCCCTGTCTCTCTCCCTGCCTGATTAATATTACTAGCCCTGATATCTGTAATGTGGGTGCACAGAACAACACCAGAATTTACAGAACACAGTTCTCTGTCTTTTACAAGCTTCTGCTCGTCTCAGCAGTCGCAGCACAACTGATGTCACTGGTTTACTCAGCCTATGGGCCAATCAAGCCCTTCCCCCTAGGTCAGGTGATGGGGTTCTTCCTGGGCTTTTTGCCGCTCTCACCACGAACATTTCCACACAATTAACGAATATACAGTAAAAGTTTGCTACTTAACTGAATTCATACGCATTAGCGTAAAAATTATCAGATGCGTTGCATTAGCGTACAATTCATCAGACACGTACATAGCTTTTGCGTTCAAATCAACGAAGTGGCAAATAGATTCACTCATCTCTAGCACCTACCTATTTATACTTGTTCTGAGCACTGCTATCACTGCTTGACAAAGGCTCCATTGAGATGAGCTGAAACGTTGCATTGAGTAAAATAAAAGATCCACTTTCTTCACACCAAGACCGGAGTGCTGTCTTGCTTCCATTCGGATAGATAGATAGATAAATAGATAGATATGCTTAAGCAGTGTCTTGGAAGCCACATGTAGTTCTCCACCACCTTCAGTGTGGCTCTCCATGTGAGTGCTGAATTATGATAGATAGATAGATAGATAGATAGATAGATAGATAGATAGATAGATAGATAAATAGATAGATAGGGCCACATAAAGCAGAACCTTATTTCCTTTGTGTGGTATGTACAGGAAAATGGATACAATTTAGGGTCTATATAATGTACCCTTTAAGGTCTCATGCACAAGCCCATGTTTTGGCTCCATTTTGTACGGAGGTATAATAGAGCTGCCATACACCACTCACACAGAGAGGCATATAGCATGTGTCCTTTGGACTCCAAGTATATGGCGGGGTAGTGTATACTTGTTATCTCTCCCAGAACCAGGGGCGGACATACGCAGGGGGGACCGTGGGAGGTCCAGCGGCAGTAGGAGATGAGCGCTTCCATTGTGGAAGCACTCATCTCCATATTCATCTGTATCGCCGTCCTCAGGACGGCGATACAGATGATTGCAGGGCAGGGGAGAGGCGTTTCCCTTACCTGCTCCTCTGTTAGGCTGCAGGCCTAGTGCCTGCAGCCCATCAGAGGTCGGCTCAGTCGGCGCGATGACATCATTGCGCCGCCTGAGCCGAACAGTGTGGGACACAGGGCGGAAGAGGCCTGCATCGCATAGCTGACAGGCTCATGGAGGTAAGTATAACTGTTTATTTTTTATTAACGAGGAGGTATTTTTTACTGCCACACAACAGGGCATTTGTTGTATCATTATTTTTGGGGGACATTATGTTTACACTATTAGTGTCAGGTACACTGTTTCCTGGGTGCAATTATTTTTTAGGGCACTCTGTGCCAATAATTATTGAAGGGGGCGCTATCTATGTGGTACTAGTATTTTCAGGGGGACTGTTTCTGCAGTATAGTACTGGGGAGCACAGGGTCTCAGTATTAGAGGTGGCAGGATGGTGTGTTCAGAAGGTGAGAGGATGATGGAAAAGTAGGAAACTAAGATGTCTGTCTGTGAAACTCTGCAGAGAGAAGAGATGGCTGAAAGAAATTATCATGGCAGTCTGGTCTGAAAGGAGAAGATGAGGACAGAGAACGTCTACATCTAAGAAGACAACATCACTGGATGTAAGAGGTATGTGGACCTGTATTAGGCTACCTTCACATTTGCATGCTGTGGTTTGTGTCCAGGCGGATCGTAGTGCTTCAGGTGTGAAACTAGCCTCACCCTATTTTTTGTATTGCTGTATGTAATGTTAGGAGGGAATAGGTTAAGTTGAAAATTTGGCGTGGGGGGGCCCAGGCACAATCTTTGCACAGGGGCCCTCTGCTGTCTGTGTCCGCCCCTGCCCAGAACATCTAGGAGACTCCCAAAAAAGAGCAGATTTCTGAAACTCCGAGAAGAGTTGGCAAAGCCCCCTGAAAACAGCCTCCCAATAGCTGTAATTGTGTGTGGCACATCAGAGCTTGTGTGGACTGCGGCATGGTGGCTCTGCCATGTCCATCAACTCTAAGGATCCTATGTTCTATGTCTAGTATAGCGGAAATCTAAGTCAGGATCTGTTCAGGGAAAAACTGATGGGTTTACGCACAAGTTGAATAAGTTTTGTCTGCAATTCTGTTCAGTATTTCAGTTTTTTTCCACATAGATGCGATCACTCTTTGATGCGTTTTTTACACACGGGAAGAAAAACTGAAGAATAACATTCAACATCTCCCAGCCACCACCAGTGAAAAACGCACTGCATCCTGATGCATTCTGTTTTTCACAGTTCCATTCATTTCTATGGGGCCAGGGCTGCGTGAAAACCGCACAATATAGAGCATGCTGTAATTTTTCCTGAAGACAGAGATGGTCAGTGATAAATGACGCTCATGTGCACAGACCCAGTGAAACGAATGGATCAGGATTTATTCCGGATGCTATGCGTTCCCTACACGCATCTCATCCAGACAGGACACTCGCTCGTGTGAAAGAGGCCTAAGATTTTTTTTAGTCCAAAAAATGACAGCATTGCAGAATGTTGTTGTTTATGTTTTATAGCACTGTTTTAAGGCATTATTTTATGCGTGACACGAACGCACAGAACCCCCACTGAATCCTGACCCATTCATTTCCATGGTTCTGTGTACATGAGCATTTTTTTTTAATGCATCAGTTCAGCATTATTATGCATTTTATACACAGCCCTGGCCCCATAGAAGTGAATGGGGCTTCAGTAAAAAACGCATTGCATCTGGCTGTAACCTGGATGCAGTCCGGGTGCAATGTGTTTTTCACTGATGGTTGGTAAGAGACGTTGTTTGTAAACCTTCAGGTTTTTTTCACGCGTGTGAAAAACGCATCAAAACGCATTGTACTGAACTGAACACAATTGCAGACAAAACTGACTGAACTTACTTGCAAAATGGTGCAAGTTTCACTGGACGCATCCTCAACGTATCTTGAGCCAATCCCTATCATTCGTGTGAAAGGAGCCTTACTCTGAGACGGAATTTTATTTCAGAATTCTGGTGCAATTTTTGGAGCAAAATGGGACATCTTAGGCGATGCCCTTACTTGTGAAGCTGCACCCCCTTTCTGCAATGCCTCACTTCTCCTCAAGCAAGTCAAGTGCCAATAAGGGCTTGTTCACATTACCATTATGCATTCAGTTATGGCTTTCCGTTATAACATGGTTATAACGGAAAATAACGAAATCCATAAGACGGAAATAAAAACGGAAGCCTTTAAGAGGCATTCTGTTTTGATTCGTCATAATAGAAGCATGACTTTGTTTTCCGTCCATAACAGAAACCAGACGGATCCGTTAGGCTTTTCTATAGGCTTCTATTATGATGGATCAAAACGGAAGGCCTCTTAAAGGCTTCTGTTTTGATTTCTGTCTTATGGATTCTGTTATTTTCCGTTATAATGGAAAGCCTTAACGGAATGCATAATGGTGATGTGAACAAAGCCTTAGTCTTACTTCCAGTAAGTCTCCATACAGGACTAGTCTCTTTAAGGAGATTCATCACCCTGCCTAATCTGCTTCCAAGGCATCACACTGAGCCATCCCGAATCCTACTCCGGACTGATGAGGGGCAGGCACCCCAAAAACAGTTGTCTACAGATTGACAAATTGAGATTTGCCTATATTTCCTGATCAAATCTCAAGGCTTGTTGGAAAGTCAGATTTTGACTAGGGAGCCACTTCCAATAGGTGGCGCTGGTGAGATGGTTCTCCTTCTTTGGAGATACCTCTTCGCATACAAGCAAGTCAAGATAATTGGAGAAGTTCTAGTTGCACAAAGATTGAGTTAAAATTGTGCCAATTTGTGCTACTTTTGAGACATATTCTAAGCACAGACACATTAGTGAATCTTGGATAGTGTGTTTTAGTGCATGTACGAGTGCAAAAAATTGGAAAAAAAACCCATACTACTTGTTTAATTTTTTTTTCGTGATCATAATAGATATGCTAAAACGTGGCATTATGGCTGCCTGAAAAGGCTTAAACATCAGTATGGGGGCTGCCATGTTGAGCTCACAGGTGGCCACAGATTTCATAACGACATACAGATTAATTCTTAAATCTGACATTTACTAATGATACATAGTATAAAAGTAACAAAAATATCATACCAATTAAAAAGTACACATAGAGGAAAAAAAGGGAAAAAAACTCCATAAAATTGGTTTCTTGGGGCAATCTGGTGCCATTTATTTGCACTTTGATAAATTACCACACAATAGTGTTTAAAACATTATCTGGGCTGTAACCAGCACAGCTCAATAAAAAATATTGGCAGCACAGCAAGTGTTAATAGTGTGTATAAAATTGATTGAGATTTTAGTAATTCCGTATAATCACAGTCTACCAGCAGGTTGCTACTCCAGCAGGAGGGTTGAGAATTATTTTCTCTAGTTTGCAATATAGAACTTAAATTAAGCCTCAGAAGTCAGAGGAGTTCTGTCGCATGTTTAATGCGGTGCTAAATTCTCAGCAGCACATCCCTAGTATTAAAGCCATTGCCAGCAATTAGGTTCATTAACTATCACAATACTTTATTTATTACTTGCTCTGCCATATGGTTCTGCAGCTAAAGAACGACACCCATTCTAACACAGACCATTTGGCATCATAAAAAATGTTAACAAATAATATTAAAGTCTCAAGGGCAAAAGGTTTCACAGCTCTTTTCGAGTCTTCAGAAATGGGGAATTAAAAGGGGAAAAAAAATCAGCAATTTATGGCTGGTGTGATTTTTTTTTGTTCAGTGCAGTCTGTGAATATGTCCTCATTTATCATAGTTGCAGGGAATTTGTGCTAATACAGGTTCATATACATCTGTTTATTTCCTCACCTGATCCAAAGTTGTTTTTTCCTCTCTTGAATTTGTGTCAGACTTTGGTTACTAATTTGTAGTTTAGTGCGGATTTCAACATTTGTGGTTTTTAGCTTTTTTTTTAGCTACTATAGTATTTCTGTAATTGGGATCTTTAACATTGTATGATATATTCTTTGTATGACTTTTCCATGGTTTATGCAGCTGCTCATTTTTGGATAATTGCTAAAGCATGGTGCAAGTTGGGGAACACAATTGTTTTGACTGAAAAAATTTCAGTCTCTTTCCTCATTATTTTGTTTTTGTCGTGTAAAAAGACCAGAGGCACACTGGCCACAGGCCCTACTCGGAGTCTACTGGTGGGTCAACGCCCATGGGGCTGCCCAAGCAGAAGGCATCCTCCTTGCAGCCAATGACTGTGTACATAATGATCTGATTCTCAAAATGAATACTGGGAGCATCAGTTACTCATGTACCTGGCCAGTGGGCAGTAAGGTCTGGGAGGACGGCAACTGGATTCCATCTGCAACATGCCCTCCCCCAGGGCCAATCAGGTGTCAGTGTTAAGAATGCCGAGTGGTAATGTGGCCTGATAGTTTTGTCACGTGGCTCCTACCTGGATACTGTCATTCCCTGGGTTAGGCTAGTTGGAGGGAAAAGCAGAGTCCAGACTTAGTTAAATTTCAACGGTTTTTACTTCAACAAAATTGCAATACACTTGTGTCATCCAAATAATATGTGATCTTTCTCTTGGCTCCAGTAGGCTGAGGGTAAACTTAAAACTTAAATATGTTGCTTGATCTTTCTCTGCTATGCTAATCTCTGACTCCACATCTGATTACTGGGCTTTCTAGCAGTTCTGGTACCTTTCAGTGAGGTGCCTTTGGCTGTTGACCCCTTGTAATACTCCATCTATGAACTGCAAGGAGTCATGGTGCTCTACAAGCTGCTTCCCCTGGAAAACTCCTGCTGCAGGAGGTGGGGTTGTGCCGCTCACTGTGCCATGTCTTGTCTCCTTCCAACTGTCAACTCAATTCTCTACAGATTCAGATGCAACTCTTCCCTTAGTAAGAAGCAGGACTAGCCTATGTTTGGCCAAAAAGAGGGGAGAATGGAATGATAAGTTCCATTTTATCTAAGGGTACTCTGCAGGATACTGTGTGACCTGCTGGACAACCAGGCATATTACATGTAATAACATTTGCATAATACATTATTAAGGCACAGTATTAGAGGGCCAGGAATTAAATATACAGATGACATTCTCTGCTAGGTGTAGCTAGGTGTAGGAATGGTAGTGACCCTTCTCGGGTAATAAGAATCTTGTAGGTGGATACTTTGGCTGGCCACAGGAGCCAATTACTCCCTGCTCTGCCATTTACCCTCATAGCCCTGCTAGGCCTGAAGTCTATGAGTGTATCAATGGCACAGGCAGTTATGATGACATCAGTGTGACCATCTGTCCTAGGATGTAAGTGGCACAATGTCATGGTGAACACCTGCATCGCAGGCATGGCTTGGAACAGGAGTCAGGTATGTGCTAGATTTGTTTTTTATGGGCATTATGAAGGAAAGTACTAGTAGGGGATGTATTCTCCTGTATGTTTGGTAGCACTGAAAGATGAGAAAGCATGCTGTCAGTCATATGTTAATTAGAGACAGCTAGAGGAGGAGGACAGAAGGTGCTGGCCACCACGGAGGGATAGCTTCTGGGGAGATATTTGGTGCTGCTGGGCAAGCATTTTGTGCTGCATTGTGCTATTTACATAGTAACATAGTAACAAAGTTTGTAAGACAAAGTTTGTATCTGTCCATCTGGTTCAGCCTGTTATCCTGCAGGTTGATCCAGAGGAAGGCAAAAACCCCTGTGAGGTAGAAGACATTTTTTCTCATTTTAGGGGAAAGAAGTTCCTTCCAGACTCCAATCAGGCATCAGAAATACTCCCTGGATCAACAACCCATCTCTAGTAGCTAAAACCTGTGACATTATTACCCTTCAGAAATACATCCAGGCCCCTCTTGAACTCTTTTAGTGAACTCACCATCACCACCAACTCAGGCAGAGATTTCCATAGCCTTACTGCTCTTACTGTAAAGAATCCTCTTCTATGTTTGTGTAGAAACCTTTTTTCCTCCAGACGTTGAGAATGTGCCCTCGTCACAGTCACAGTTCTGGGGATAAATAGATGATGGGAGAGATCTCTGTATTTAAAGTTACTACTTTAATTGCCCTCCTCTGAGCCCTCTTTAGCTCTGCTAGGTCTGTCTTGTTCACAGGCAAATCAAAAGAAAACCACGGAGACACCATCACGTGTCTCAACGACGGTCAAACTAGCCAGGCCTTTCACTGGGAAGGAACAACCAAGGGAAGGGCAGTCTCCAAAAGGAAACCACCTATACCAAAGCATGGTATCCATCCACAGACAGCTGTTTCGGGGTATTTGCCCCTCATCAGTGTGGAGTAGGAATCTGGCTAGTGGGAGCAATGTCTAGGCAGTACTCCATGTGTGGTCTGACTGTGATTTGTAAAGTGGCAGGACTATGTTCTCATCACGGGCATCTATGCCCCTTTTGATACAACCATTTATCTTACCGGGCTTGGCAGCAGCTTCTTGACACTGGTTTCTACAGTTTAGTTTTCTGGATAGTGGATAGGGATATTTAGTTCTACTCTGGTAGTATTTTGTGTTGCACTGTGGAATTTTGTTTTGTTGGGGAAGTATTTTGTGCTACACTGCAGTATTTGGTTCTGCAGGGTCAGTAATTTCTGCTGCACTATGATATTGTCTACTCTGCCTACTTGTTTTGGCCTTGTTATCTGCCATATTGGATCCACTTACAACACAGGGCCCCTGTTATGTTTTAATCCAGGAACACTTTAAGTCCCCAGTCCACACCTGGAATGGAGTGCTAACATGGTATATACCAGAATGGGGACAACCTGAATACCAAGTAAATTGATGCAACTGTCTTATCCTTATAGGACCAGAAAAACATGGCACATAATCGAAGTGTATACTCAGGGGTTTTTACACAACACAAGGGCGTTATACGAGCAGTCTCAACATGTCAGGGACGGCCATAGTCATCAGATGCCCCCCCCCCAAAAAAAAAACTAAGCTTTTAAATAGGTCTAGTCCCTCCCTCATAGTGGAGCTCAGATGAGGCCCAATGGATGGTACAGGTATCACAAAGACCCTCCCTACTGCTGCCTTGTCATGATAAGTTGGTTGGGTGGACAGGATAGTAAGGGAAAGAAATCATGCATTCTCAGGTTGTTAGGGATATCTTAAGGAGGAACCAGTACTATTTAGGAACCCTGACAGTGACTACCATATGACAGTAAGAGGATTCTGATGAATCTTGCATTCCACTGGGGGTGCATTGGGGATTATCACATGAGATTAGCTGCTGCCAGAAGTATCTGGAAGTGGTTTATTCCTTCTCCTCACTGCACATTTCTGATCCAAGCAGATATGTCTATAACGGGGGTCGAAAGGACCAGCTGTTGGCCAAACAAGTGTTTAAAGCTATTGAAGCAAAATGGCAGATTTAGCCTTATATAAAATAATGGATATAATGTAGGACCATTAATAAAGAAAAACTATTTTACATCCTGAATGATCTTATGTTTATAGATCAAAAGCACAATCATAGTCTTCTGAGGTCAAGATGATACATGCCAAAGATGCAGTATATATGGATGTTGCAGAGCCCCTGAGAGCGGCTCATCCCAGGTTAGCCTCCACCCTTGCTTTATTGGGCAGAGAGAACTTACGGTGTGCTTGGGTCCCTTTCCTCAGGCACTGTGTTACCAAACAATGGTATAGGAACATGGAAAGGTCATGGAAAGATGGAGAGCAAACTAACATCAAGTCCTCCTGTCTCAGATGGCAAGGACTGTGTTTATTCAGTGAATACATCAGCCATATAGATGCCTGTGTTTTATATCTTCTCCTGTTGCCAGATTTATGCATATGAATGAGTCCTTCTCCCTGCCTTTGTCTTATAGCTCCAATGAATCTTCATCATATCAGCATTGAGATCTTCCACTTTAGCTAACAGACAAAATTATTTTGTTGGCCTATGTTGTCAGATCCTCTAGTTTTATTGGACAAGTACAATTTCACATAAGCATATTGTGTTAGTTACTAGGAAACAGACTGTGTTCGGAACATTTAGTAATCAGAAAGGGAAGGTCATTCTTAAACCCTCAGTGAGAGCTTATTTTCTTATTGTAATAGTAAATGGAATCAGCGAGGAAATCTGTAAAGTCCTACCTGAGATTAAAAGCCAAATCTTGTTAGATGGATTGTACAAGTCATATTCCAGACATCCATGATGCAATTCAGTTGCCTTCAAATCAGTGGCCCCGAGGGGAAGGTCCAGATCCCTGAGTCTCAGTTGAAAACTGTAGTGGTGCATTGGCTCCCTGCTCCACTACTTACCACACCAGGTGGTTCAATGACATCACTGTACTACAGCACCTGTACCGGGATGCAGAAAGTATCAGAAGAAAGAAGACTTGAATGCTCATTGTAAGAATGGGGTTAGGAGAATATTAGTTTTATTTCTATTGGTATAAGGTGGGCACTACGAATGGGTAGAGTACACATATTACTAATATTACTACAGTAGTAATACACAAAACAAAAGGGGGCCTTTATACTTTACTTGGGCATGTGATTACATTTTTAGTCTGGGGCATAAGGTGGCATTATTCTAGGTGGAGGCATAAATGGGGCACTATTTCTATATGGGGCACTCATTACTTTTTGGGGTGTAAACAGGGCACTGTTATCGTCTGGGGGAACTACTATTGTGTGGGTAAAAATAGAGGTACTATGGATGGGAAGTCTTTAAAGAAGGGGAGAAGGTTGGAAGAGTACTAGAAAACCAAGTAGTCAAAGATTTCTCTGTTAACTTCCACAAAGACAAATTGTGGCTAGTAGTCTTCATGGTGGTCTGGGCTGCATAGAAAACAATAGGGAAAGTGATAGACTAAAAGCACAGCATATGTGTAGAACTGATACCTACCACTGTATGGTCAACGTATAGTGGTAATATTGGTCTTAGTTCAGTGCTTTTTATTTAGTATCAGTATGGTGATATTTCTCTCACTATGTGCTGGTATATTTGGCCACGGTTTGTAAGTATTATTTTGCACTTATTTATTATTGATATTTAGTTATTATTGGTAATATTGCCCTAGAAGTCTAGTCATACATGTGCTTGAAATGTAATAGAACAAAACTTCAAGTCAAGCTCATCATTTGTAGGTGGTGGGATACATAGAACAAAGGTGATCTCAAAGCAAAGACATATGGACTGCCATTATAATGTCTTTTCCTTCAAACACAGAAAGGCCTGAGCTTTGTTCCCCTCTTTCAATAAGCCTCAGTCCAATTCTCCACTAACAATGTAGCTCCTCTGGAAAGGCGACTCTGGCACAGGTTCTGCCACCAATTAGCAAAGGGAAAGGAACAACCCAGGACTGAGAGCAGCCACATCATTTCCTTATAGGGAAATGCTAGTACATATGAACTTTCAAGTTGTTATAGTATGTTAGTAAGAAATTATATTCTTAATTACACCATTTAAGATTAAAAAACTACATGGCTACCACAACAACTTCTTTAGAAAAAAAACTCTTAATTTAATTTATTTATTTCACTTGGTCCATAAAAGAGAAACAATTTCTCGACTATATCCCCACTGACCAGTACAGCAAAACCTACACTTCTTCATTGTGGATTAAATGGTCTTCTAAGCAATTTCACTACAGTTGGGACCACAAAGGAAAGGAAGTATTGCTGTTATTCAAATCATGTTCCAGATGCATTTATGATTTCAAAACAGCAAGATCTTCACTCCATGGGCAAGCTAAGAAATATTAATAGGAATGTTTGTATCTGTAACTTTCCAGGTGAACATCCATGCTGTAAATATGCAAGTGACTTTCTTCTGTTTCATGAGTATACACAGATTTGGACACAGCTAAAATTCTAGGTATACATATTGGCCCTGATTTATCATACCATCACTCCATCACGCAGTTTTGACTGCGATTGCGTACGTTCATTCAGTTTTTTCCGCGCGGGTGCGAAGCGTTTTGATGCGTTTTTCACGCGCGTGATAAAAAACTGAATGTTTACAAACAACATCTCTTAGCAACCATCAGTGAATCACGCATTGCATCCGCACTTGCGTGTGGATGCAATGCGTTATTCACGCAGTCCCATTCACTTCAATGAGGCCAGGGCTGCATGAAAAACGCAGAATATAGAACATGCTGCGATTTTCACGCAACGGCGAACTGATGCGTGAAAAAATTCGCCCATGTGAAAAGCCCCATTGAAATGAATGGGTCAGGATTCAGTGCGGGTGCAATGCGTTCGTATCACGCATTGCACCCGCGCAGAAATCTCGCCCATGTGAAAGGGGCCTAATGTGTGTGGGAAAGTGGGTGTGGTTAGCTATGTTAATGAGTTTCACTCCAGATTTATCATTGCGACTTTTTTAAAAAGTCGCAAAATAGTCGCAATCTCACTCCAGGAGGAGGGTGGAGTAGGAAAAGTGGAGGAGCTTCTCTAGACAAGCCACATTTATCAAAATGTGGCACAAAGTACTCCAACACAGACTGAAGCAAAACTGACTTCAAATATTCTCCTAATGATAAATTCCCCCCATAGTCTTTCCTACTTTAAAGGGAACCTGTCATCTCCGAAACACCCCCTGAACTAGAGTAAGCATTGTATAGTGTAAGTGATGCTGAATCCGAATATGTAAGTTTTATCTTCATACTCACTTCCATTCTGACGCTGTGCTCCCACAAACCAGCAGTAAAATGCACTCAGTGGACTCCAGTGCTCACTCACATAATGGAGAGGACTCAAAGAAGAGTTCTCTCAATGCATTTTACTTCTGGTTTGTGGGAGCACAGCGTCAGAATGGAAGTGAGTATGAAAATAAAAATTACATATTCAAATTCAGCATCATTTACACTATACAACGCTTACTCTAGTTCAGGGGGTGTTTCGGAGATGACAGGTTCCCTTTAAGCAACAGTAGTGAACAAAAATTAGTCCAACTTTCATCTCTCTTCTTAATTCACTTCTAAACTACCATATCTTGGTGGATCTAGCTTTGGTGGTGATCCATATGATCTTTGCATTGGTCGTCACTTAATCTAGAACCTACCATCTAATCTGATGCAAAATGTATCTACAAGTTATATTTTTACCTGGATTCTCTTTTTTCATCAAATTCGAAGAAAAGATACATATTTGAGGTAGTTGGAAGACTTGAAAAAATATTTCTATTATTAGAACTACTGTATTTCAGAAAGATTCACATTAACACTGAAGCTATTTCTGACTGTTTAATTGTTTTTTTCAACATGGTATAAAATAAGTCGATACTCCCTACCAATTACCCGACAATCCCTTTTAAATTCTGCACATTCCCCTGATTTATCCTCCCTGGTCCCTCATGACACATAGAACAAGTCAATCACTAACTTAACGAGGACCTTTCACCACTCCTGACATGCCTGTTTTAATAGTTTCATGCATTCCCCATGTAATAACAATTCTGGAATATCTATTCTTATATCTGTATGTTGTTTATTATTTCTACTAGAAGTTATCAATGAAATGCTAGCAGTCTGCAGGAAGGGTATAGAGGGGTGGTAACTAGTTGGGGTGTGTACCTGCACAGTCTCACTGTATCCAGTCAGTGCTGCCATAATGAATAGATGTTCCAGAATTGTTATTACATGGGGAATGCATGAAGCTGTTAAAACAGGCATGTCAGGAGCGGTGAAAGGTCCTCTTTAAGTGGGTCACTGATGCTCATTTCCTGCATATCAAGAGGGACTAGGAAGCAGAGACTGGCAGACCATGATGTATCAGAATGGTAGTGAAGAGGGATCAATAAGGTAAGAGTTGACTTATTATTTTAGACAATGCAGAACCTTAAAAAAAATAAAATAAATAAATAATCGAAGACAACCTTTTACAATGTTTTCATAAGTGTCAGACTACTAAGTGCTATTTATTGGCCATCAAGAGGTCAGGTAGTCTCTTCCTATAGTCGGCAATGTGCCCTTGTAGAGGACATTCTTCTGTGTAGTGTCTCATAAAGCTTTAAGATCTTCATGTAGAAGTGTTATGCTGTATCAGTATTGTAGACCCAGCTCATATCTGCTCAGCCCGTTATTCTATCAGATGCTCTACTCACAAAATGACTTCCGTCTTAATTACAAGTGCTGTAGTCTTTAGGCTATTGAGCTTATGTTCTACCTTTTATTTAGTACTTTGCTCTTTACAAATAGGATAAGCATATGGCAATATATAACAATGGCATTTGACACACATTGCTTGTAATATTCCTATTTAAATGGGCTTTAAACTCCTGGCTACATAATAGTAATACACCATAATACAGGCAGCAAACTAAACATCAAGAAGAATGAACTACATTTGCTTTTAAGATGCATTTATTCTGCAGAAAGAAAGTCAGTTTTTATCAGAAAAAGCTGCCATGTTTCCATCTCAAAACAATTGAAACTGACTACAAAATAGGTTAACAGAACAAAAGCGACAAACAGCAGAAAACAGACATTTTTATACACATTCCTCCCTCCTTACCCACCGGGTATCAGATTCTAGTTGCAGCCGGTGAACAAAGGTGAGCATGAAAGAGTTAAAGGGATCATCTCATCAGGGTAACCCCCGTTTAGGACATCATAGGGGGGCCTCAACCCTGGTAGACTGTGGGTGTTGTATATCTGTGCTACATTAAAAGTTGGTAAATAAACTGGGGGGAAATGAGAGAGTGGAGAGACTGTTGCCAAGGGAAATTAAATCATGAGATGCAATATATGAGGCAGATATGCTCATGACCACAAGAAGTGTGTGTCTATACACAAGACTGAGAATTTGTCATGAATCATGATTAGAGATGAGCAAGCACTAAAATGCTCGGGTGTTTGTTATTCGAGACGAACTTTTCCCGATGCTCGGGTGCTTGTTTCGAGTAACAAACCCCATTGAAGTCAATAGGAGACTCAAGCATTTTTGCAGGGGACCAAGGCTCTGCCTAGGGAAGGCTGGGTGAAAACCTGGAAACATCAGAAAATGATGGAAACACCACGGAAATGGACAGGAAACAGCAGGGGCAGCATGCATGGATGCCTCTGAGGCTGCCTAATCCCACCATTACCCCAAATTCTCAGGCAACAGCCTGGTGGTTACCCTCATGGCAATTGTGCTCACCCAGACCAAGAAAGGCGAGGCACATGCCCATCACATGTTAGGGAAGCACCCAACTAGGTGCAAAGAAAAATTGTTTAGAGAGAGGGCCTGTAGGTGGACCTCCAGAAAAATTGTTTGGAGAGAGGGCCTGTAGATGGACCTCCGGAAAAATTGTTTGGAGAGAGGGCCTGTAGGGGGCCCTCCGTAAAAATTGTTTAGAGAGAGGGCCTGTAGGTGGACCTCCGGAAAAATTGTGGTAAAAGAGTGCCAGTTGGACCTCTAAAAAATTGCGTTTTTTGGGTCAGCGTTAGGCAAAGACAACAAGGAGGAGTAGGAGGAGTACATAAGAGGAACTGGATACATAAGTAATGTTAATCTTTAGCTGCTTTCCCCCGGAGGAAAATTATTTTTAATTACGTGACGTACAGAATGGGTCACCTGGACAGAAAATACGGATTGTGCTTTGTATATAGGTGGATAAGTTAGAGCTAAATTACGTATGTTATTACGTACCGTGCAGTATGGAGCAATAACACGGAAACTATTAGATTAGGCAGACTTGGTCTGCTTAAGTGCAACCCAGACAAATGTCACACAGAGATTTTTGTAATGTAGCTGTATCAGTGAGAGCAAAAGACCTTTTTTAATTACGTGACGTACAGTATAGGTCACCTGGACAGAAAATACGGATTGTGCTTTGTATATAGGTGGATAATTTAGAGCTAAATTCCGTATGTTATTACGTACCATGCAGTATGGAGCAATTACACGGAAACTTTTAGATTAGGCAGACTTGGTCTGCTTAAGTGCAACCCAGACAAATGTAGCACAGAGATTTTTGTAATGTAGCTGTATCAATGACAGCAAAAGACCTTTTTTAATTACGTGACGTACAGTATAGGTCACCTGGACAGAAAATACGGATTGTGCTTTGTATATAGGTGGATAATTTAGAGCTAAATTACGTATGTTATTACGTACCGTGCAGTATGGAGCAATTACACGGAAAGTATTAGATTAGGCAGACTTGGTCTGCTTAAAGAGGCTCTGTCACTAGGTTGTAACCTGTGTATTTAAATACATAGATTACAAGGCCTAGTAACAACTTTTAAAATCATACATTCATGCAGAGTTCTGCGCAGCGGTCGCGTAGAAATTTAAACTTTAAAAAGTATGCAAATGAGCCATCATAGCACCGGGAGGCGGCCTCTTTCCTCTGGAGCACCGCTCCTTCACCGCCCCCCTGGGCCCAAGGCACGTCCCCTGTCTGTAATCACGCCCCTTTCTGTATATGATAGACAGCGCTAGACTGGTAAGTCTAGCGCTGAACTCTCGCGCATGCGCCCTAAAATTTTCCCGGCGCATGTGCAGTAGAGCTTGCAGTGTCTACACTGCAAGCGCTGTCTTCTCTTCTGCGCATGCGCCGTCACTCCCGGGACTAGCGAAGTGATGGCTCATTTGCATACGTTTTAAAGTTTAAATTTCTACGCGACCGCTGCGCAGAACTCTGCATGAAAGGTATGATTTTAAAAGTTGTCCTATGTATACATAGGTTACAACTAGAGATGAGCGAGCACTAAAATGCTCGGGTGCTCGTTATTCGAGTCGAACTTTTCCCGATGCTTGGGTGCTCGTTTCGAATAACGAACCCCATTGAAGTCAATGGGAGACTCGAGCATTTTTGCGGGGGACCAAGGCTCTGCCTAGGGAAGGCTGGGTGAAAACCTGGAAACCTCAGAAAATGATGGAAACACCACGGAAATGCACAGGAAACAGCAGGGGCAGCATGCATGGATGCCTCTGAGGCTGCCTAATCCCACCATTACCCCAAATTCTCAGGCAACAGACTGGTGGTTACCCTCATGGCAATTGTGCTCACCCAGACCAAGAAAGGCGAGGCAAATACCCATCACATGTTAGGGAAGCACCCAACTAGGTGCAACGAAGGTCCATCACCGCCTGCAAGTGACACCACTGCTCATGCTGGCACTGCAGCTAAAATCAAGTTTAGTATCTGTTCTTATCAGTTGCTGTGCCTGCTGGTGGTATAGTGGTGATTTACCAGTGTTGTCTGAGGAGGTGGTGGACAATGGCAAGACACAGGTGTCGGGGGGTGAGGTAGTTGTATGGGAAGCAAGTCAGTGGGGACTCCTTGGGGGGGAATTTCTCATGATGGGACAGATTCAACTTGGGTGGATCAGGCACAGGAACAGATGAATTTTTTGGGGGGTTTAGTTAATAGAGATGAGCGAGTAGTGTTCGATCGAGCTGGTATTCGATCGAATACTACGATATTCGGCGTGCTCGATTTCTTTCGAGTATAACGGCGATGGCGCACTTAGAATTCGTTTCCCCTCCCACCTTCCCTGGCGCTCTTTTTCCACCAATCACCATGCAGGGGGGGTATGACAGGCACGCTGAGCACGCTGGCAGCGCGAAAACAGCGTCTACATGCATTGGCTGGAAAAACCATGTGACCTCGAATATTAAAAACTCAGCTCTTCCTGCTCGTATGCATATGCTGCGTGAACTTAGTCAGGGACAGAGGCTGGAGAAGGGAGAGACAGATTTTAGCTGTTGGACAGGCAGGAGCGTGATTAAAAGCCCTTATCAGGGCTACTACAGTGGACTTCAGTGATAGCTTACTACAATATAGACTTTACAGAGAACGGCTGCTGTATTCAGGGAAAGCTGCTGGAGTAGGGACAGAGAGAGGCATTAGTGGTGTATTAGGTGCTCTGCTACATACCAAACTATATTTGGCACTACTGCTGTGTACCTTGAAAAATACAATATATAGGCCTTATAACTGGCAACTGTACTGTGCGTTCTCTTGCAAAGTAATTTCTCATAACTGGTGTTCATACACACCGTCTGATCACTTAATACACGGCTGTGTACCTTGAAAAATACAATATATAGGCCTTATAACTGGCAACTGTACTGTGCGTTCTCTTGCAAAGTAATTTCTCATAACTGTTGTTCATACACACCGTCTGATCACTTAGTACACTGCTGTGTACCTTGAAAAATACAATATATAGGCCTTATAACTGGCAACTGTACTGTGCGTTCTCTTGCAAAGTAATTTCTCATAACTGGTGTTCATACACACCGTCTGATCACTTAATAAAAGGCCTGTGTACCTTGAAAAATACAATATATAGGCCTTATAACTGGCAACTGTACTGTGCGTTCTCTTGCAAAGTAATTTCTCATAACTGGTGTTCATACACACCGTCTGATCACTTAATAAAAGGCCTGTGTACCTTGAAAAATACAATATATAGGCCTTATAACTGGCAGCTGTACTGTGCGTTCTCTTGCAAAGTAATTTCTCATAACTGGTGTTCATACACACCGTCTGATCACTTAATAAAAGGCCTGTGTACCTTGAAAAATACAATATATAGGCCTTATAACTGGCAACTGTACTGTGCGTTCTCTTGCAAAGTAATTTCTCATAACTGTTGTTCATACACACCGTCTGATCACTTAGTACACTGCTGTGTACCTTGAAAAATAAAATATATAGGCCTTATAACTGGCAACTGTACTGTGCGTTCTCTTGCAAAGTAATTTCTCATAACTGGTGTTCATACACACCGTCTGATCACTTAATAAAAGGCCTGTGTACCTTGAAAAATACAATATATAGGTCTTATAACTGGCAACTGTACTGTGCGTTCTCTTGCAAAGTAATTTCTCATAACTGGTGTTCATACACACCGTCTGATCACTTAATAAAAGGCCTGTGTACCTTGAAAAATACAATATATAGGCCTTATAACTGGCAACTGTACTGTGCGTTCTCTTGCAAAGTAATTTCTCATAACTGTTGTTCATACACACCGTCTGATCACTTAGTACACTGCTGTGTACCTTGAAAAATACAATATATAGGCCTTATAACTGGCAACTGTACTGTGCGTTCTCTTGCAAAGTAATTTCTCATAACTGGTGTTCATACACACCGTCTGATCACTTAATAAAAGGCCTGTGTACCTTGAAAAATACAATATATAGGCCTTATAACTGGCAACTGTACTGTGCGTTCTCTTGCAAAGTAATTTCTCATAACTGGTGTTCATACACACCGTCTGATTACTTAATAAAAGGCCTGTGTACCTTGAAAAATACAATATATAGGCCTTATAACTGGCAACTGTACTGTGCGTTCTCTTGCAAAGTAATTTCTCATAACTGTTGTTCATACACACCGTCTGATCACTTAGTACACTGCTGTGTACCTTGAAAAATACAATATATAGGCCTTATAACTGGCAACTGTACTGTGCGTTCTCTTGCAAAGTAATTTCTCATAACTGGTGTTCATACACACCGTCTGATCACTTAATAAAAGGCCTGTGTACCTTGAAAAATACAATATATAGGCCTTATAACTGGCAACTGTACTGTGCGTTCTCTTGCAAAGTAATTTCTCATAACTGTTGTTCATACACACCGTCTGATCACTTAGTACACTGCTGTGTACCTTGAAAATACAATATATAGGCCTTATAACTGGCAACTGTACTGTGCGTTCTCTTGCAAAGTAATTTCTCATAACTGGTGTTCATACACACCGTCTGATCACTTAATAAAAGGCCTGTGTACCTTGAAAAATACAATATATAGGCCTTATAACTGGCAACTGTACTGTGCGTTCTCTTGCAAAGTAATTTCTCATAACTGGTGTTCATACACACCGTCTGATCACTTAATAAAAGGCCTGTGTACCTTGAAAAATACAATATATAGGCCTTATAACTGGCAACTGTACTGTGCGTTCTCTTGCAAAGTAATTTCTCATAACTGTTGTTCATACACACCGTCTGATCACTTAGTACACTGCTGTGTACCTTGAAAAATACAATATATAGGCCTTATAACTGGCAACTGTACTGTGCGTTCTCTTGCAAAGTAATTTCTCATAACTGGTGTTCATACACACCGTCTGATCACTTAATAAAAGGCCTGTGTACCTTGAAAAATACAATATATAGGCCTTATAACTGGCAACTGTACTGTGCGTTCTCTTGCAAAGTAATTTCTCATAACTGGTGTTCATACACACCGTCTGATCACTTAATAAAAGGCCTGTGTACCTTGAAAAATACAATATATAGGCCTTATAACTGGCAACTGTACTGTGCGTTCTCTTGCAAAGTAATTTCTCATAACTGGTGTTCATACACACCGTCTGATCACTTAATAAAAGGCCTGTGTACCTTGAAAAATACAATATATAGGCCTTATAACTGGCAACTGTACTGTGCGTTCTCTTGCAAAGTAATTTCTCATAACTGTTGTTCATACACACCGTCTGATCACTTAGTACACTGCTGTGTACCTTGAAAAATAAAATATATAGGCCTTATAACTGGCAACTGTACTGTGCGTTCTCTTGCAAAGTAATTTCTCATAACTGGTGTTCATACACACCGTCTGATCACTTAATAAAAGGCCTGTGTACCTTGAAAAATACAATATATAGGCCTTATAACTGGCAACTGTACTGTGCGTTCTCTTGCAAAGTAATTTCTCATAACTGTTGTTCATACACACCGTCTGATCACTTAGTACACTGCTGTGTACCTTGAAAAATACAATATATAGGCCTTATAACTGGCAACTGTACTGTGCGTTCTCTTGCAAAGTAATTTCTCATAACTGGTGTTCATACACACCGTCTGATCACTTAATAAAAGGCCTGTGTACCTTGAAAAATACAATATATAGGCCTTATAACTGGCAACTGTACTGTGCGTTCTCTTGCAAAGTAATTTCTCATAACTGGTGTTCATACACACCGTCTGATCACTTAATAAAAGGCCTGTGTACCTTGAAAAATACAATATATAGGCCTTATAACTGGCAACTGTACTGTGCGTTCTCTTGCAAAGTAATTTCTCATAACTGGTGTTCATACACACCGTCTGATCACTTAATAAAAGGCCTGTGTATCTTGAAAAATACAATATATAGGCCTTATAACTGGCAACTGTACTGTGCGTTCTCTTGCAAAGTAATTTCTCATAACTGTTGTTCATACACACCGTCTGATCACTTAGTACACTGCTGTGTACCTTGAAAAATACAATATATAGGCCTTATAACTGGCAACTGTACTGTGCGTTCTCTTGCAAAGTAATTTCTCATAACTGTTGTTCATACACACCGTCTGATCACTTAGTACACTGCTGTGTACCTTGAAAAATACAATATATAGGCCTTATAACTGGCAACTGTACTGTGCGTTCTCTTGCAAAGTAATTTCTCATAACTGGTGTTCATACACACCGTCTGATCACTTAATAAAAGGCCTGTGTACCTTGAAAAATACAATATATAGGCCTTATAACTGGCAACTGTACTGTGCGTTCTCTTGCAAAGTAATTTCTCATAACTGTTGTTCATAAACACCGTCTGATCACTTAGTACACTGCTGTGTACCTTGAAAAATACAATATATAGGCCTTATAACTGGCAACTGTACTGTGCGTTCTCTTGCAAAGTAATTTCTCATAACTGGTGTTCATACACACCGTCTGATCACTTAATAAAAGGCCTGTGTACCTTGAAAAATACAATATATAGGCCTTATAACTGGCAACTGTACTGTGCGTTCTCTTGCAAAGTAATTTCTCATAACTGGTGTTCATACACACCGTCTGATCACTTAATACACGGCTGTGTACCTTGAAAAATACAATATATAGGCCTTATAACTGGCAACTGTACTGTGCGTTCTCTTGCAAAGTAATTTCTCATAACTGGTGTTCATACACACCGTCTGATCACTTAATACACGGCTGTGTACCTTGAAAAATACAATATATAGGCCTTATAACTGGCAACTGTACTGTGCGTTCTCTTGCAAAGTAATTTCTCATAACTGTTGTTCATACACACCGTCTGATCACTTAGTACACTGCTGTGTACCTTGAAAAATACAATATATAGGCCTTAACTGGCAACTGTACTGTGCGTTCTCTTGCAAACTAATTTCACGGCTGTGAAGGCAAAATATTGTAAAAAAAAAACAAAATGCGGCGGGGGGCTAGCGGAATAGGACGTGGACGAGGACGGGGGCGCGGAAATGCTGTTGGGGGCCTTGTTGAAGCCAGTGGGGATACAATGCGTGCTGGTGAGGGTCAGCCAGGATCCCGCTCATCCAGAATCCCTGCTTTTATGGGACAGTTAAGCAGGGGGCGGGTTACACCGCTGTTGAGGCCTGAGCAGGTTGAACAGGTGGTGCAATGGATAGCCGATAGCGCTTCCACACAGTTGTCCACCAGCCAGTCATCCACACAGTCTCACTCTGACCCTCCTTCCTCCACACCTGGCCAACAGAGTCATCCCACCATTGACCCCTCCCAGGAGCTCTTTTCGGGTCCTTTTTCAGATGTGCCGGAAGAATCCCAGGAGCTAGCAGAGGAATTTGTTTGTAGTGATGCCCAAACACTGGAGTTTTCGCCATCTCCTGCTGATGTGGACCCTGAGCCAGCATCTGTTATCATGAGCGATGATGATGATGAGACGCAGTTGCCATCAAGGGAGGCTGTTGGAATGTCCAGTGGGCAGGAGGAGGAGCAGAGTGAGGAAGTGGAAGAGGAGCTGGTGGATGACGAAATGACCGACCCCACTTGGCCAGGGGTGATGTCCAGCGAGGAAAGCAGTGGAGAGGTGGTGGTCTGCGCAGCACCGAAAAAGGCAGCAAGAGGCAGAGGGATGTCCACAGGCAGAGGGATGTCCACAGGCAGAGGGATGTCCACAGGCAGAGTCATGTCCACAGGCAGAGGGATGTCCACAGGCAGAGGGATGGCCACAGGCAGAGGACAGTTCAGACAGAGAAGTGAGGCCACAGCCAGCAGGGCCGAAGCTGTTCCCGGCAGCGGCCAGTCGCGCGAAGCTCCCCCATCGAGGCCTCGTACTTCTGTGGTGTGGAGATATTTTAATGTTTGTGCGGATGACAAACTGAGCGCGGTTTGCACACTCTGCCACTCAAAACTGAGTAGGGGCTCTGAGAAGAGCAATCTGACCACCTCAGGCATGCGGCGTCACTTGCAATTCAAGCACTGGGCTGAGTGGGAGAGAGCAAACGCAATACAAACTGCGCACGGTCTTGCTGCCACTGCCTCTTCCCCTTTGTTGTGTGCTGCCACTGCGGTCCAGACCTCCAGCCAGGACACCTCCACATCTGCCTCTGCTACTTTGGGGCCTTCTCCTTCAGCCTCCCCTTCCCCCGCCCCTTCCCCCGCCTCTTCGCCTGCACCTTCACACTCCTCGTCCCAACAACTGTCCATCTCGCAGGCGTTCGACCGCAGGCGGAAGTACGCCTCGAGTCACCCCCAAGCCCAAGCCTTAAACTGCCACATCTCCAAACTGCTGGCCCTGGAGATGTTGCCGTTTAGGCTTGTGGAGACGCAGGCCTTCCGCGACCTGATGGCGGCTGCCGCACCTCGCTATTCCGTCCCCAGCCGCCACTACTTTTCCCGGAGTGCCGTCCCCGCCCTGCACCAGCACGTGTCGCGTAACATCAGGCGGGCCCTGAGGTACGCAGTCAGCGCAAAGGTCCACTTGACCACCGACGCGTGGACAAGCGCTTGTGGCCAGGGACGATACATTTCTTTGACGGCACACTGGGTGAATGTAGTGGAGGCGGGGACGGGGTCGCAAACAGAGACGGCCTACCTACCACCCCCGCCCAAGATTGCCAGCATGGGTTCTGATAAACCCCCCTCCTCCTCCTCCTCCTCCTCCTCCTACTGTGCCTTAACATCGCCCTCAGCCGCTAGCTGGAAGCGTTGCAGCACTGCCGCGGGGAGACGTCAGCAGGCGGTGCTTAAGCTCATCAGCTTGGGCGACAGGAAGCACAGCGCCCCAGAGGTGAGGGACGCCATACTGCAGCAGACGGAGATGTGGCTGTCGCCGCTGCAGCTAGGACCAGGCATGGTCGTGTGCGATAACGGCCATAACCTGGTGGCGGCTCTGGAGCTTGCCGAACTCAATCACGTACCATGCCTGGCCCACGTTTTTAATCTGGTAGTCCAAAAATTTCTAAAGACTTACCCCAACCTGGCAGAGCTACTGGTGAAAGTGCGGCGCTTGTGCGCACACTTTCGGAAGTCAACTGTAGCTGCTGCTAGCTTAAAAAAACTCCAGCAACGCCTCCATTTGCCTGAACATCGGCTGTTGTGCGACCTGCCGACTCGCTGGAATTCCACCTATTCCATGTTGGCCAGGGTGTGTGAGCAGCAGAGAGCATTGATGGAGTACCAGATTAATAATCCACGCGTGCCTCCAACTCAGCTCCCTCAGTTTGCCAACCACGAGTGGCCATGGATGGCAGACGTATGCGATGTACTGCGTATCTTTGAGGAGTCCACCAAGAAGGTCAGCAGCGAGGACGCTATAGTGAGCGTAACCATC
>ONZH01015116.1:0-26393 GCA_900303285.1 Rhinella marina | reverse complement strand
CATAATTTTTAAACGTCTCACCTCTTGGCCTCCACAAAATGTTAACAGTCTCACCTCTTGGGCTCCACATAATTTAAAGATGTCACCTCTTGCCTCCACAAAATTAAGAGGTCTCACCTCTTGGGCCTCCACTAATTTTAACCCGTCTCACCTCTTGGGCCTCCACAAAATTTTTAACAGGTCTCACCTCTTGGGCCTCCACAAAATGTTTAAGAGTGTCACCTCTGGCCTCCACATAATTTTAACAGGTCACACCTCTTGGGCCTCCACAAATTTTAAGAGTCTTCACCTCTTGGGCCTGCACAACAGTTTAAGAGTGTCCCTCTTGGCCTCCACATAATTTTTAAGAGTGTCACCTCTTGGGCTTTTTAAGAGGTCCAACCTCCCCTCCACAAATTTAACAGCGTCTTCACCTCTTGGGCCTCCACAAATGTTTAACAGGTCTCACTCTTCTTGTCTCAGGCCTCCACAAAATGTTTAACAGGTCTCACCTCTTGGGCATCCACATAATTTTTTACACGTCTCACCTCTTTAACAAGTCTCACCTTGGGCCTCCACATAATTTTTAAGAGTCTCACCTCTTGGGCCTTCCACAAAATTTTTAAGAGGTCTCACCTCTTGCCTCCACATAATTTTTAAGAGGTCTCACCTCTTGGCCTGCACAAAATGTTTAAGAGGTCTCACCTCTTGGGCCTCCACATAATTTTTAACACGTCTCACCTCTTGGCGTCCACATAATTTTTAACACGTCTCACCTCTTGGACCTCCACATAATTTTTAACAGGTCTCACCTCTTGGGCCTCCACATAATTTTTAAGAGGTCTCACCTCTTGGGCCTGCCACAAAATGTTTAAGAGGTGTCACCTCTTGGGCCTCCACATAATTTTTAATACGTCTCACCTCTTGGGCCTCCACATAATTTTTAACAGGTCTCACCTCTTGGGCCTCCACATAATTTTTAAGAGGTCTCACCTCTTGGGCCTGCACAAAATGTTTAAGAGGTGTCACCTCTTGGGCCTCCACATAATTTTTAATACGTCTCACCTCTTGGGCCTCCACAAAATGTTTAACAGGTCTCACCTCTTGGGCCTCCACAAAATTTTCCATGAGCCTCTGGCCAGCCCACGGCCTCTTCCTGCCTTTTGCGGTCCTACGCATCCCTCAACATCCCCACTGCTTTACCTGCTAGACATGACACTGGGCCAGGTCGGGTCACTGACATCTCAAGCGCCAACAATTTGGGCATTTTAAGGCTTCTGCATGTGTTTGAGTTGTTTTTACATTTTTAAGAAGACATGTCTGACCACATTTCACACACACACACAATGACAATTAGGGGTGGGGTCTATTTGATTTCCCCCTTGCCTATGCCATCTGTGGTTGTCATAGGCAACGTGATTTTAAGGGGTGCAGAATTTTATCTTCTTTTTTGTCTAGTTTGGCTTGGGGTCCATGGCAATGTTGAGGAAAGAAGGTTTCCTTGTATGGTCTCACTTTACAGAGAGGTTAGATTGTTTTTGGAGTGTATTGTTGAGAGGCTGTGATAGTGGCGTAATAGTGCGACTTGGGCGCGTTATATGCACCCAGACATGCTTCCCCTGCTGTCCCAGTTGCATTCCAGCAGTGTTGGCATCCTTTTCTGAGGTTTCAGGGTGGACTTGGTGACCTCCAAGTGGTCTAATTGAGATTTCCAAGTGGCGAGCATTTTTTTCCCATAGACTTTAATGGGATTCGATATTTGGTCGAATAGTCGAATTTCGCGGTCTATTCGAATCGAATTTCGAACTTTCGAATATTTCACTACTCGCTCATCTCTACTAATGACTGTAACTTCACTGGATGACACATGTTGGATCCATGATGATGTTCCTCCCCTGACATTGATCTGGATATATATGAACTCCATGCAGTGTTCATGATACCATTGTTCCTTATTCCTCTTTAATGGCAAGTATAGTGTTTGCAGGGATATTTTTGCTGTCAGAATAAGACCAGAAACCAGATGGAAACCTGTTATGAGTCAATCAGAAATCACTGGGGAAAACAATTCTGTCAAAACTGTTATGATGCTAGTGTGAACAAAACCTAAGACTGGAAAAAGCGTCACCTTGTTTTATTCATGGCTTCTATAGAAATTAAAAGGTTTGTCCAGCCAGACAAAAGATGGTCTTAACGCCTTTGAAATGAAAATTGATTGTTGTTACTAATATGTTTTCAGTACCATAACTACCTTGAAGCCCCGCTACGCGTACCGGCAGGGGTGGACTGGGAATTCATAGTGGCCCTGGAAAAAATACCAAAAGTGGCCCCATTTTGTAGTTGAGTCGAAACTGATGGAAGGCAGGGCCAGCAATACCATATTGTGGCACATTATACCACCCAAACACTGCAGTCCATCACAAAATACTGCCCCAAAAACTTCCACTGGCCAGCTGTGAGGAGGGCCCCTGGGCATTGGCCCCCGGGAAATTTCCCTGTAAGGTCTATGGCCCATGAGCACAGGTCCAGTTGTGCATCCAGTTTGGTTCATGCCCCCCCATGACATGCCTGGTAGCATGCAATAGATAAGTCGTCCCCTTTCTCTGGTTCTGTATCAGCTGTAATAGCTGGCTTATCTATAAAACTGAGTTAAACAGACAGTCCACTTCAAGCCTGTCACTAGATTTATGTATCAGCAGCAGCTAGAGCTCGAAGTGCAGCTGGACTGGCGCTCGTAGCCAGACTTTGGGGTGACAATGGTGGTAAAAGTATACTAGTATGTGCTATCAATTTCCATTGACATGAAAACTGGTGTTAAAACCACATTTTGTCTGGCTGGACAACTAATATAAGAGAACATGCAGCATGGACCCCAGGAGGTGAAATATATTCACTGATGGTGTATGATGAAGTCCTGTATAATGTTTATTTCCCTTTGAACTCAAGGTAATTATTTTTAAAAAATGCACATGATGCTGAAAAATATGCAAGAGGCTCACAGATAGCAACAAATTAAAAAATACATCAATGCACAAGGATAAAAAAAGCATCTTTCATTTTTTTTCAGTCTTGTGGTTATTTCATGTATAGTTTTCAAGTACTGTAGCCATCTGCTACCTTCTTAATCAGACACCATAAAAGCCTTTTTACTTTGATAGGAACATTTTCTGTATTCAACTTTTTTAAGCTAAAATAATCCCATAACATGGAACATTTGTGCGATACTGTAATTAGGCCAGCTCAGAAAGCTATCACATTAATATCATTATTTATTTATCAGGTGTCAAAATGTTGCTTAAAGATATACAGTCCAAAAAGCTTCAGAGATGCTAAGAAAATGCAATTACGTGACAGAAAGAAATCAAGCTCCATCTCTTTATGTAGAAATATTATTAGGATATATTTATTATTTTGTGATTTTCTTTTCTAACTTGACCCGACTCACTCATTGTTTGTACTTTTAGTGTGGTTTGTCTTATGGATTTCCTTTTTGCTGCTTTTGTGAGAAAAATTAGTTCTTCAGTGCACTGAGAGGTGGGGTCTAGCCCCTCTATACAACTTGGCTCCTCCTTTCCAGTGTTGGAAATGACAATCAGTGCACTAGAGCCCTAATTTGCATAAAAAAATCAAAGTATTTTCTTCACTGGGCATCATTTTAACCAGCAGACAGCATGTGTGGTTTAATGGGGTTGATCCTGCTGATATGTGACTTGCAATAGTGTTTTCTTATTTTCTATGCTAGTCTATGCTAGTGTACATCATGCAAACATATGAAAACTTTGAGGAATGTGGAATTATGATCTGATGCCAGCCATGATCTAATTCCAGCCATTTGCTGTCAGCTAGCAGAGGGAATAAACTCCCTAGGGGGCACTGCTTCAAATGCGGCCACATATGTACAATTCACACCTCAACCAGCCAGCACGGAGGCCAAGTCATCCTACAGGAAGAACCCCCCGGCAGGGGGTGTCAGTTATTACCCAGATCACTCAAATCCCTCAGACATCATGGAACCGGGAGTTCATAAGATATTATAAATTGCCTGTCCATCACAGGAATAAACCAGTTATATATCTGCGACCCTGGGGCCAAGACGGATATGCCACTGGACGTACTTTGGGGGTCAGGTGCTAGGAAGGGGAGATACAGAGATCTCCCAGCAGGAACCTAATAACGATGCCATGTTTGGTCTCCACCTGTAGCCAGAACCCAGGCGGATCCGTTGGTCCCAGAACCATCTCCCTGTGACCTTCTGGTCTGGAGCTATGGGCCATAATGGGTTTTGGCTACCAGGACCAGGGAGGAGGAGTGAACTCCTCCTGGAGGGAGGGAAAGGAGTGACTGACTACAGGTGAAAAGGTCCATATAGGCCAGAGGCCAGCATCTTTCTCTGAAGGGGGTCACATCGAGTTATGTGTTTGGAGGGACCGTGGACCAACTGCTGACATCACTGCCCCCATGTGACTACAGCCCAGCATTTCAGCAAGCCAGGACTCATCATAGGACTACTCATCCACCTGGTAACTGACTCTTGCTCGGTGTAACTCTGCTTGTATCATACCACCTGTATTTGCACATCTGACCACTGTATATATTTTCTGTGTATATCGTGTCTAGTGCACACTTAAGGAAATTAAATATATAATTTAATTTTGTGCTATTCTTGTATCTCGATCACAAATACCCACGTCCGTGTTTCGGCATAATTATACGCTACTGTGTGTTAGTTTCTCACCCTATATAATCCCGTTGGTGGACCGGGCCTATATCAAACGAGGAACTGGTGGCAGTCTATTGGCTGAGAAAGCTCTGTTTCACTGGGGCAGTGAGATGGCTCTCTCAGCTTGTCAGGGTTGAGAGCGAGTGTGGGGTTACACCGGAGGTGCATGGACCCCCGTCACTAACCCCCCTGCCTCCCTGTGGCTGCGTGGACAGGAGGCATCTGTGTAAACTGTACCAAGCTGACCTTATGTGCTCCTAGGGAGGGCGTAACGTCACGTCTTGGTAACCAGTGACGTAACCGTATCTTGTGAGCTCGACTTAGTTGACTTCAGGTGGTGCTGCGAGGTGCGGGGTTCGTCACAAAAACTATAATTCAACCAATCATTGTATTCCAAGGCCCGATGTACTACAACAGTCTTGAACTATTAAGTCTTAAAGCTATGGCTTGGGTCTTGACACGATGAAGAAAATAGTAGGAGCTCGGTTTTCTGTTCACCAAGATGGTGAGAAGATTGTGCTCGGTATTTTGGTGGCATATGAAAGCATAACTATAATATAATAATAGTAATCCAAAGTGAGTACTAAAGAATATTGTATCAGTAGGATAATATGCTATGTCCATCGCTATGCAGTATTATTGACAGAACAAGGAAACCACTCAAAGGAGCAACTTTTTTTCCTTACCAATCTGATTTTATTGAAAATAATCTCCTATAATCAAAAGTGTTGAACCTACACATTGTCATTGCAAGGAGAGATACAATATATAAAGTAGAATGAACCATTGGATGGAGATGAGGCATATGGACCAGGTGAGATTAAACTAATGAATTGGACTTGACAAATTCACTCCAAGGTTTCCAGATTGTAAGGAATCTTGTGTGTGACAAGACATAGAAATGAGCTCTTAACAAGCTTTTTCTCTAATGCCACCAGATGTAAGGCAGCTATCCTATCAATGTTCGACCCTTTAAATAGGCCTTGAGAAATGACTTGGATATTAAATAAGCCAGCACCTCATCTGCAGACTTGGGGGTACATTGACTTATAGAATAGCTGCCTTACATTTGGTGGCATTAGAGGCTAAGGGCTCATTTGCATCCTATTCTTCCCAGAATTCCAGAGGAGCATGTATGGCCTATAAGTCTCCTTAGACTGATTGAGAGAGAAGGAGAGAGAGTACCTCCAAAATGATTCCCAGGAGACAAGTTCTTCTCATCCTTTCCAACCATTGTTCAACTGTTGAGGATGTTTTGGATCTCTGTCATGGGAAGCCGGCGGCTCGCTTCCCCAGTGCTGTGCCGCCGGACTTCCGCTACAGCGAAGGAGCGAGGACGCGATAAGCATCCTCGTCTCCATGGCAACGCTGCACTCCCTGCTGCCGCACGTCCGGGATCCCCCCGCCCCCCTTAGACAATGAGCAGGCGGGGCCCTCTGAGCGCTGGCCGACATAGCCAGCGCTCAGTATTATATTTTAAATCATATATATATATATATCTTAAGGTCACGTGGCGTGGTCAGCACCACGTGACCAACCTTGTAGTTTTTTGAGCGCTGGTAATGCTTTGACGCTGGCCTAGTCACATGACCCATTAGGAGGCCTATTTAAACAGGCAACCTGCTGGTCACAGGTTGCCTGTGATTGATCTATCCAGCAGTGCTAGTGGTTTTCTGTGAGTAATTGGTTTCAGCATGTATCGGACTTTGGCTTTCTGAACTTTGGACTTTGCCTTTTGTTTTTTCCCAGGTATTTGATGTGACCTCTTGATATGACCCTTTGGCTAGACTTACCCTTCTATATTGTGTTGTGTGTGTTCTGTCTGTGTTAGTTATTCCCTTTGTTTTCTCTTCCCTTTACGCCCCTGCACTTACGTAGGTCAGGGCCTGTCGGCCAGTTACGCACCGTTGTTTAGGACGGGCCGTGTAAGTAGGCAGGGACAGCGGTTTGGGCTACAGACAGGGCTCACTACTTCCCCTTCTCTTGTTACAATCTCCATCTTAAAGAATAATGGAAAGGCTATGTTTAGTGGATTGGAAGTTGGGGGTCGTTAACCACAGTTGGACTAGTTAAGGGACAAGCTGCATGATTTGAGTGTATAGTCCCGATATGGTCCTACACTTTTGAGCAAATGGTTTGTAAGCTTGGACAATTAGACCAAATTATCTCCTCCTGATGTCACCAACATGTATCATCTGATATGACATTCATCAATTTAGGGCTCATGCACATGAACCTATTTTGTGTATATTCTGTTTTTTTGTGTCCTGTATGCAGAACCATTCATTTTAATGGGTCCTCAAAAAAAAAACAGAAATGACTCTCTGTGCATTCTGTTTCTGTACGTCCGCAAGTCGGTTCCGCAAAAAAATAGTACATGACCTATTCTTGTCCGTTTTGCGGACAAGGACAGGCATAGTTACAATGGATCCGCAAAAAAACTAATGTTACATGGACATTACACAGATGTCATCTGTTTTTTTTGGGGGGGGGGGTTCTGTGTTTTGCAGACCACAAGATACATATGGTCATGTGCATGAGCCCTTAAGTAGATTAGCTATTTTATACCATCAAGGCTGAGTTTTCTAACAGTTTTTACTAGAGAAACTGTTTGAGCTTTATAAGATTTTAGCCACTGTTGATGGATTAAAGATGGTAATATGTTCCTTTTCCCAGGATAATAAATATCTAATCTTTTCTTGTAAAGTTTGTAAGAGAGTAACTCTCCCTCCCCACATACACACTGGTTATTTGGAGCATACTAGGAAGTTTTTGAGCTAATTTGTGTCATGTAACTTGCTTGATAATCTGTGGAGAATTTTTTAAGATGTCAGTTTGAAGGTGAATTAGTGTAAGAGAACGTAGCAAGAACACCCTAATCTACAAGGGATTCCTCCATTATATCATATGTTATTGTGCCCTCCTTCATTGAGGGGATCACTCTTTAGAAGACCATTTGTCACTGTATTGTTGGAGGGTTATCCTATAGAGCAGTGGTTCTCAACTCCAGTCCTCGGGACCCACCTGCCAGTCAGGATTTAGGAATATCCCACAGAATGAATACCTGTGGTAAGTCCTGATGGATGGACGCTAATTATATCAGCTGGTCTAAACTAAGGAAATCCTGAAAACCTGACTGGCAGGTGGGTCCCGAGGACTGGAGTTGAGAACCACTGCTATAGAGGTTTCATATACTCCTGCAGCAGCAGAAGTAACAGTGACACAAAGCCTCTGATGTCTGATGAAGCTCCAAAGCTTCTCTGCTAGAATGGAAGGAATCACTATTATAAATTGCACATGCCAAGTGCGTGGTCATATTACAGATTTTGCTTTGGGGTCCAGGAGCTTCAAGCTATGCCTCTGTCCTGGTTTCATGAACTAATTATTGATGGGAACAGTTGGTCCAGATATTTTACTTCATTTGACAGTTTCGTATATAATCATCTATATATATTTATGTGAAGACTGCAAATAATGGCTAATTTTATCAATGTGTTTCAGACAAAGGTTTTCAATATCTTTCAATATATTTCCAAAAAGCTCGGAAAGCCAATGGGATTTGTAAATTAGATTCTGTAAATAGTTGAGATTTCTGTCAGGCATTTTCCAGATGGTGTCTGTTTTTTCCTATGGGATATTTATTTTCTTGATTTGTATTTGTGATAAATTTTGACCAAAACCACCAAACAATAAGAAGCTATGCTGCTTTTAAAACATTTAGTGACCCTCAGATTAGATTTGAATGTGGAGAGTGATGAGTCTTTTCAACTGCCTGCGGAAAACACCACTACATGACACCTGTGCCTTTAACGAAGACATAAATTGATGACATAGAATCCATCACTGCAGTCTACCATACTATTAAAATTGTCGAAGTATTGACAAGATTAGATTTACTGATTAAACATGTTGTATAAATCAAGCATAAGAACCTTGAAAATGCTCTAAAAAAACAAAAAACAAGCCAGACTGGATAACAATTCGAAAAAGCATTCTTATTAAATACATTTTAAGGCTGCATTTGTTTTTATTGCTGTTTTGCTACATTCAGTGGCAGCTGTAGTTCTGAAATGTATATTAGTCTATATACTATTGTTACGCTCGCTGTCTAGTATAAAGTGTGGACATAGTGGACAAAAACACTATGGCTTTCTGCAAGTTGGCTAAAGCTGTTGACCATATGGGTCTATGAAACCATTTTAATAAGGTAGTTCACATACTGTATGTATTTTGGGGTCCGCAAACCGGTTCTGCAAAATACAGATACCGACCATGTGCTTCCTGCAATATCCACGGACCCCATTGTAAAAATGCCTATTCTTGTCCACAAAATGGACAAGAATGGGACATGGTCTATTTTTTGTGGAAGGGAACATGCAGATATATGGATGCAGACAGCACAAGGTGTGCTGTCCACATTTTTTGTGGAATGAATGGGTTAGCATCCAATCCTCAAAAACATAGTAATGTGTAGGAGGCTTTACACTGTTTTAAATGAACATGTATACACATATATACCATATTTTTCACCATATATTATTCACATGCCCATAAGACGCACCTAGGTTTTAGAGGAAATAATAAAAAAATATTTTTTATCAGACCTTAGCTCAGATCCCCCAATCAGTTCCCTAATGTTAATCAGGTCTCAGACCAGATGTACAATGTTAATAAGGCCCCCAGACTTCAGATCAGACCTCCATGTGAATGACCCACAATCAGACCTCAGGTTAGACCTCAGTAAGTCCTCTAATTAGACCTCACATCAGACCCCCCATGTAAATGACCCACAATCAGACCTCCATAATTCCCCAGTCAGACCTCAGATCAAACCTACATATGAATGACCTCCATGCTCCGATCAGATTAAAAAAAATAATCAACCACTTACTTCTACTGCACTGGATACCACTGCTCCTCACATCCAGCACTATTCTTCTTCATGCCGCGCTTTGTGCTGTAATCCAACGCACACAGTGTGAGTTGCACACAGTTGCAGCACAGTGAGCTACCAAGGACCAAGAAGAGGTAGCTAAAGAGCCTGGGGAGCTCTGCATTCACCTCTTCCTGGTCCTCCTGTACTAATGAGCGCTTCCACAATGGAAACGATCATTAGTATTTTTTTGGGGAAAAGTGTGTCTTATAGGGTGAAAAATATGGTAACTGTTCTACATTATTTATAAAACACCAGCATGACCCACACTTAAAACCGCTGGAACTCACATTCTAAATCTGGATTAAGCTATCAGCATGGTTTTAAAATGTGAAAGGAAACCTGAGTAGCCAGGGGAACCCCCACAAAAACCCCATGCAGATGTTGTGCTTGGCTGGAGTTAAACCCAGGACCCCAGCTCTTCAAGGCAACAGTGCTAACCACTGAGCCACCACGTGGTTCTTTTATATGTTAAATATTATGGATAATATTTTATTTTAACTGAATATACTTATATTTTATGTTTTCTCTGCTAGTCCTTTGTTTGCCCTTTTCTAAATGTTTAATGCACTTCTTGTTCATTAGCCTACTAACACTGCTTCCATTGTTTAGTATGGATCAAGATAGTATGGACATGGATTAATTGCTGTAAGATTTATTTGATTTATACATTACCAAGTCATTCAATAAAAGTTAATTAAATAGCTAATACAAAATGGACACAAAGCACTAAAGAGGCAAAGTATGAGTCTCCAACCCTCTTGACACTTGTATAAATGACCTCCAAATGTTTCCAGATGATTAGTTAAGTATTCTGCCAAACAATCACGTTGTTGCATTTGAACTTTCAGATGGGCTTTTTTTCAGACTACTTCCATTTGTTAAAAAATACTATCATCCACCTGTCATTTGTTTCTGAAAGGGCTGATATATGTGTTAGTTTGCAAATTCAAAGGGCAGACAGAAAGAAAAAATCAATTTTCATCTAGTAGTTGATAATGAAATAAGTTGGCAGTCATAATTGTTTCAAGCTTATAAGTCAATAAGCATAGTCAATAGTTGAACCAACATCAAGAATTATATACAATAGTGTAGTTATTTACTGCTTCAATGTGCTCGCTTTTTAAGAAGAAGACAGCTGTTTATTATACTTATTTAGAGCTATAGGGGGGAATTTATCACGAGGGGAACATTTGAAGTCAGTTTTGCTTCAGTCTGCGTTTGCGTACTTTATACCACATTTATCAAATGTCTCATGTTACTTGATAAATTTGTCTTTTCCTTAGACATAACCCTTTTGTCTAGAGAAGCTACTCCAGTTTTCCTACTCCACCCTTCTCCTGAAGTAAGATTGCAACTTTTTCTGTGACTATTTAGAAAAAATCTCAATGATAAATGTGGAGTGAAACTCATTAACATAGCTAGCCACACCCACTTTCCAACCCACAGTACAAAACTGGAGTGAGTGGTGTAAAATGCAAAAAGTGGCAAAAATTTGCGTGAGTGCAAAAAAAAGTTGCAAAATTTGGAGCAAGCAATTACAATTTGTATAAGCAGGTACAAGAAGTTGCAAAACCCCTATTTTTGTGACTTTCTGATGCCAGAATTCTGGAGTGAAGGTATGATAAATTAGGACCATGGTGTTTATTCACATCACTGTATAATTTGATGCCATTTATTTTTTTTGCTACAGACTACATGTTATAGATGTGTTTTCTTAGGCCGTCCATACATGTACATTCAATATGCCAATAGACCAATAGCTACTTATTCACTCCTATAAATATGCATGCTCAGCTTGGGCCAGATGGGGAAAGAATAAGCCACTGCCAGTCTGCCTGGGTGCTGTCGATTAAGTTAAAGCATTTGTCCGTATTTGGAACATTATAACAAATGTAGTAACTAGGGTTGAGCGAATCGAGCTTCGGATCATAGATCTGAAGTAGATTTGTTAAAAAAACTTAGGGGCACATTTATTTAGGGGCATGTTTTAGATGCCCATCATAATAAACCACTAAACTGGCAGTGGAGCCGGCCTCTTCATAACTTTGGCGGATCCACCGCCATTTCTAAGTGTAAGACAGTTTCATTTAGATCTTTTGTACCCCCACTTTTTTAGGCATATTTCAGCTTAATAAATCACCCCCTTCGTTTGTAATGCTGTTTCTGTAGAGCATTAAAATGTATGGGTTCCATGAAGCAAAACTTTGTCTCAACCGAAGTTGCGTGAGACATCAGTATTACTATCTGCATATTTAAAAACATTTTACCTTGTACCAAAGTCCACTTCGGATTCCTATTTTTAAATGTTTTTCAATACAGAGATCAATACAGATAGTAATACCGAAGTCGTTCACTGAAGTCTCATGCAACTTTGGCCGAGATGAAATTTTGTAACATAAAGCCCACATATTTTAATGCTGTACAGAAACAGCATTACAAACAAAGTTTTTTAATGAATGAACCTCGGATCTATGATCAGAAGCTTGATTCACTCAAGCCTATTAGTCACGTATGTTTCTATGATGCACCAACATTTTATAGACAGTTAAGGCCCCTGCCCACTGTTTTTGATTCATTTTTATGAGGAGCTCCCCTGACAGATGATGTTGGGGAAAGAAGGATCAGGTGCATTGAATTCTAAAACCTTTTATTCTCCCAGGAGATAAGCTGCCGCCAGATCTGTCTGGGAGCAGCTTTCTCATTTCTCCTTATTAAAAACACATATTCACTTGGTCAAGAGTGTATCTGTATGGAGGAATTGGGAGAGACAGCTATGAGATGAATAAACATTCAGGGGGTCATTTATAATACCGAAATATGCCTATACAGTATTTGGCATATTTCAGGCGCAGATGGCAGAGCAATGATTAGTTGCACTGCTATCTGTGACTTCGCCCCACTCATGCCAGGTCTAAAATTGTACGTGGACAGGGAAGGGCCAGTAGTCTAAATGTAAGCCAGCTAGGAAACAACTTTAGAACTGGAGCCGGATGCGCCGAGGCTATGGAGAGGCCCACTCCTCTTCATAACTTTGGCGGATCCTCCACCAGGAATGGGGCTTTATTAAGATTGGTGATTAAAACGCCAGTCCTAATAAATGTGCCCCTCAGTCTACAGCTATTGTAGGCATATGGTCACCTTTAATCATGAGATATAGCCTTCTTGGGCTGGCAGCTGATAATCGCATAGACCCCTCTCTGCAATCACTCACATATAAACTACTTGTAGTTGGTCCTGTGTTATTTGATGTATGTCTATGTATGCTTTGGTTTATTTAAAGCGACCTTTCATATTGAACATGGTGTTTGATTGTTGGGCAGCATGTTATAGAGCAGGAGGAGCTGAGCAGATTGATACAAACATTTTTATTTCAGTCCCTGCTGTTTCTATGTTTAGAAGTCCAGTGGGCGGTCTTACACCCCCCCCCCCCCCCCCGTTTCACAGCCTTCACGGTATGAGACTGCATACAGACATAGCTGGAAATCTCTGAGTGGGACTGGACACTGGACTTCCAAGCCTAGAGTGGAAAGGAATTAAAATGAAACCATTTCAAGAAATACTGAATCTTTTCCCACAAGGCTAAACATCATTTGCTCAGCACCTCCTGCTCTATAACATGCCAGCTGCAGATAGCTGTGTAATGTGAACTACTGAGGCACTAAATTAACAGAATGTTCACACGTATCTATTGATGTAATTTCTTCCCTTTATTTATATTTAGACTTAACCATTTAATTGATATATTTTACACTATTATGCTCTTGAATCAGTTGGAAACATTTTGACCTGCGCTTTAGCCATATATTTACATACACTTTTTTCTGTACAAGTACATTGCTTCCTTACAATGACAGTCATCATTTGTTTCTGTTTTTAGAGAGGAGGTGATGAATCAATATTGCAAATATCGTGTACATTTCCTAGTCAGAGCATCTGTGCAAGGTGCAGTTTGCTGTCTGTGCTTCCATCTGCTTAGCCTTCACATTTGGGACATTTTCATGTCCTGTCCATCTGTATGTCTGGACATTGCTGACTCTCAGCAAGCCCATTTGTGTCTACGACCCTTTGACACATTGCCATATATCTTTTGCCTGTAGACAAGCTTGTATGATTAGCAAGGAGGTCTAGTCAGACTCTCTATTTTAATGAGAGCGGCTAAATGATTATTTTATATTCATGTCCTTGTTTAAAGCTTTAGCGAGCCCCAATTCATATATTGGAAGATTTACTTGAGAAGATTTGTCAACTCTGAAATGCTATAAGTCATATGCAAAGGTAAACCACCATATTTTATTACATTTATAGATATAATATTGGTTTGTGTAGCATGTTGTAACATTATTGGCAGGTATTGATGATGAACTGATTGGAATACCTTCTGTGAGATTTCATAATGGGTTCCGTAATAAGAAGTCCTGAGATCTGGCTCACTAGTCAGATTTAAAGGGGTTGTCAACTATTAGATATACGTGACTGCTGTTTTCCAAAAACGGCACCCCACTTGTACCTCCTCACTGTATATAAGCAGGGGCTCAGCAAGGTGAAGGGGTGGGTCATGCGTCTGGGTGCTAAATGCTAGGGGGTGCCAAAAAGTCACTTGGCCAAGGTGTTTAGATACAGGATGAGGCCCAAGGTATGTCTCTGATATATATGAGAACCTAAGTGAGATATTTACACATTCTACCCCCTTTCCAGTCACTACCTTACAGCAGATAAAGAGAATATAGAACAGCAGCATGCTGTCCAAAACTGAATGCCACACCAAAGATCCAATTGTCCTTAAAATGCAATAATGAAGATCCAGGCAGCACTCAGTGAAAGATTTTTTATTGTACCCGATGCAACATTCAGATATGCATTTCCCAAACATTACATTTGTAGTTGCATATAATTAAAGGGAACCTGTCACCTCCTTTAGGCAAATTAAACTGTAAACATTACCTTAATGTATAGACCAGTGTGATTCAAATGAAGTTCCGGATACTGAGAACTGCCTGGTGAAACTGTAGTAAATTGAACTTTTATTCCTCCTGCGCGCACTTTTCCGAGTCATCTTGAAGTCAAGGGGGCAGCGGCCTCCTTGCTTCGAGTCAAGAAAGCCACTCCCCACTTCCCAGTCATAGACAGTTTGCCTGGGTGCCGGGGATCGCGCAAATCTAGCGCATGCGCGTTGCGCGATTTCTGACTGTGCGATCCCAGCCCCGGCTCTTCAGTTTGCCGGCGCTTCTGTGACCCCTTGCGTGCGGGGACGGCGGGCGCGCTCTCGCAAGCGCGCTCGCTTTGTAATGCGGCGCATGCGCAGAGACAGGAGAAGCGCCGGCAAACTGAAGAGCCGGGGCCGGGATCGCACAGTCAGAAATCGCGCAACGCGCATGCGCTAGATTTGCGCGATCCCCGGCACCCAGGCAAACTGTCTATCACTGGGAAGTGGGGAGTGGCTTTCTTGACTCAAAGCAAGGAGGCCGCTGCCCCCTTGACTTCAAGATGACTCGGAAAAGTGCGCGCAGGAGGAATAAAAGTTCAATTTACTACAGTTTCACCAGGCAGTTCTCAGTATCAGGAACTTCATTTGAATCACACTGGTCTATACATTAAGGTAATGTTTACAGTTTAATTTGCCTAAAGGAGGTGACAGGTTCCCTTTAAACATTTAGCACAGCCAGTAAGTTATTCAATAAAATGTATCTGTATAGCGCCACCTGCAGTTTGTTCTTTTTCTTGCTCGGCTCACTGAGAAGGCCGCACATGCTCAGTTCAATCCTTCGACTGAATCCTGACCTGTGATAGGGAGGGCACGCCTCCTTAGCTCCAACAGAAAGGACACTCCCCTTGAGCTGTCAGCTTTATATAAATTTAGCAGAGCAATGAATGGCGAGATCTCTGGATCCATGTGAGGTACAGGGCTGGTTCTAGCTTTGTTAGAAAGAGATCATCATATGATCTAATTTTCATTTTTTACATTAATCATAAGATAAACCCTTTAAGGGCTTATTTTGTAATGATGTTATCTGTTCTATTTGCACATTCCACCTCCATAATATATATTTAAAGGGCTACTCCAGCTATCAAAATGCATTAATGATTTTTACTAGAGATGAGCGAGCATACTCGTCCGAGCTTGGTGCTCATTCGAGTATTACGGTACTCGTAAGTGCTCGCTGCTCGGACGAGTATCTTGCCCTGCTCGAGGAAATGGCAACTTCCGCATCGTGCTTTTTTGGCGCCTAAAAACTCAGCCAAACACAAGCCAGGAGACTCTGCGGTACACCCAGCATCACGTGGGGCCCTTAAATGTCGATAGCAGGGGTTGGCTGGCCTGATCAGTTGACCCTGGAATATACTAGTGACTGGCCGCGGTGCTCAGCTCAGATGCTGTCTGGATGTCGTTAGGGATAGAGCTGCTGCGTTTCAGGGAGAGTGTTAGGGCCTGCATTTAGTTCTCTGTTAGGCAGGAATCACCCACAAAGAACCCAACAGCCCTTCTAAGGGCTACAAGAATTAGTTTTTTTTGTCTCCTGGCTTGGCTGGCTGGCTTGCACTAGTAGTGCAGCTATCGCCATATATAACCCCTTTTTTTATTGTTATATCTCAGTGATACAAATCCATTTCACACAGCAGTGTGGAACCATTCTGTGTGTCACAGTTCAGTACACTCACTACAATCCGTATTTTCTGTCCAGGTGACACTTTCTGTACGTCACTTAATACAACCAGGTCTTTTGCTCTCACGTAGATAGCTTGATCCCAAAAATCTCTGTGCGACATTTGTCTGGGTCGCAGTCAAAATAGCCACCGTCAGCAGGATGTCAGTTAGCTCTACGATAGTTTCTGCAAGTCACGTTCTCAAAAAAGCAAAACTAAAAAATATATATATAAAAAAAATAGATTTTATGTTGTTTTAGCTCAGTGATACAAATCCATTTCACACAGCAGTGTGGAACCATTCTGCGTGTCACAGTTCAGTCCACTCACTACAATCCGTATTTTCTGTCCAGGTGACACTTTCTGTACGTCACTTAATCCAACAAGGTCTTTTGCTCTCACGTATATAGCTTGATCCCAAAAATCTCTGTGCGACATTTGTCTGGGTCGCAGTCAAAATAGCCACCGTCAGCAGGGTGTCAGTTAGCTCTACGATAGTTTCTGCACGTCACGTTCCAAAAAAAACAAAACTAAAAAAAATATATATAAAAAAAAATATATAAAAAAATTAGTTTTTTTGTTGTTTTAGCTCAGTGATACAAATCCATTTCACACAGCAGTGTGGAACCATTCTGTGTGTCACAGTTCAGTACACTCACTACAATCTGTATTTTCTGTCCAGGTGACACTTTCTGTACGTCACTTAATTCAACCACACTGAACAAGTTTGTGGGTTTCAGTACAGCAGGCCCATTTATTTTTTTATTTTTTATATAATACACTTATATACAGAAAATGTTGAACCCCAGGGCTAAGGGTCGAGGACGAGGGCGTGGGCATTCAATTACTGCAGGGGCAGAGGCCGTGGTCCTGGGCAGAGTGAGACAGTACCTGCTGATGAGGGAGCAAGGGAACGCCGCAGAGCTACACTCCCTAGCTTCATGTCTCAACTTACAGGGACACGTGGTAGAGGACTGTAGAAACCACAACAGTGCGAACAGCTGATATCGTGGATTGCGGACAATGCTTCAAGTAATTTGTCCACCAGTCAGTCTTCCACGCAGTCCACCCACGTTACCCAAGAGAGCACTCCTCTGGCTCCTCCACCTCAACCTCCTTCCCCCCAGTCTGCCCCCTCCCAGGAAAATTTGGAATGCGATCCGGCATACTCTCAGGAACTGTTTTCTGGACCCTTCCCAGAGTCACAAACCACTTCTCAGGTTGCTGCTGACCTCGTTCCCGATGCCCAAGTTTTCCAACTGTCGCAGTCTGTGGGTGATGATGATGACAATGTTGAGTTAGTGGAAGAAGTTTGTAAAGAGGTGTCGGACGATGAGGAGACATGGTTGTCAGACAGTGGTGAAGTTGTTGTCAGGGCAGGAAGTCCGAGGGGGGAGCAGACTGAGGAATCGGAGGATGACGAGGTGACTGACCCAAGCTGGGTTGATAAGCCGAGTGAAGACAGTGCTTCTGAGGCGGAGGCGAGTGCTGCACCAGAACAGGTTGGAAGAGGCAGTGGTGTGGCCAGAGGAAGAAGCAGGGCCAGAGCTGGTTCATCAGCAGCAACTGTTTCACGTAGTGAAGCTCCCGTGGCGAGGCCTAGATGTTCGCAAGTCTGGAGGTTCTTTAAAGAAAGTGAGGATGACCGACGGACTGTGGTGTGCAACCTGCACCACACCAGGATCAGCAGGGGTGCCACCACTACTAGCCTAACCACCACCAGCATGCGCAGGCATATGAGTGCTAAACACCCCACTCAATGGAACCAAGGCCGTTCACCACCTCCTGCGGGTCACACCACTGCTCCTTCCCCTGTGTCACTCGCTGCCTCTGCTAGTCAACCCCCTGCCCAGGACCCCGGCACGAGCGCCTCCCACTGGAAAACCACACCTTCGCCTCCACGATCCTCCACAGTGTCCACCAATGTGTCCCAGCGCAGCGTTCAGCTGTCTTTACAGCAGACGCTGGAGCGCAAGAGGAAATACAGTTCCACCCACCCACATGCCCAAGCCCTCAACGTCCACATCTCCAAATTGCTAAGCCTGGAGATGCTGCCCTATAGGCTGGTAGAGACCGAGGCCTTTTGCAATCTCATGGCGGTGGCTGCCCCTCGGTATTCGGTCCCCAGCCGCCACTATTTTTCCCGATGTGCCGTCCCAGCCCTACACCAGCACGTGTCACAGAACATCATCCGTGCCCTGACCAACGCTGTTTCTGAGAAGGTCCACCTAACCACGGACACGTGGACAAGTGCTGCCGGGCAGGGACACTATATCTCACTGACGGCACATTGGGTTAACTTGGTGGAGGCTGGGACCGAGACTGACCCTGTGGCCGCTCATGTACTGCCCACAACGAGGATTGTGGGGCCTACCTCGGTCACAGTCTCTCAAACGTACTATGCCTCCTCCTCCGACCACTCCTCCTCCTCCACCTCCTCCTCCGAATTACCATCCGTGGGCACGGCGCCTTCAGTCGGTAGCTCTAGGCGCAGCAGCAGTGCCGTGGGTAAGCGCCAGCAGGCGGTGCTCAAACTGCTGAGCTTAGGTGACAAAAGGCACACCGCCCAAGAGCTGTTACAGGGCATCACGGCGCAGACCGATGTGTGGCTGGCACCGCTGAACCTCAAGCCAGGCATGGTTGTGTGTGACAACGGGCGTAACCTGGTGGCGGCTCTGCAACTCGGCAGACTGACACATGTGCCATGCCTGGCCCACGTGTTCAATCTAATAGTTCAGCGGTTCCTCAAGACATACCCCAATCTGTCTGATTTGCTCACCAAGGTGCGCCGCATCTGTGCGCATTTCCGCAAGTCGACCACAGATGCTGCCACTCTCAGGGCAGCGTAGCGCCGCTTACAACTGCCCGCTCACCGACAGTTGTGCGACGTGCCCACGAGATGGAATTCGACATTAAACATGTTATCCAGAGTTTACCAGCAGCGCAGAGCGATTGTAGACTGCCAGATGTCAACTTCCACCAGAACTGGTAGTCAGGTCACTCAGATTCCTCAAGTCTACAATGAGGAGTGGACGTGGATGTCTGATATCTGCCAGGTGTTGAGCAACTTTGAGGAGTCAACACAGATGGTCAGCGGCGATGCCGCCATTATCAGCCTCACCATCCCGCAGCTTTGCCTGTTGAAAAACTCACTGCTCAGCATGAAGTCGGATGCTTTGCGCTTGTCACAAGAGACGGTGGAGGAAGATACGTCGCTTGATAGCCAGAGCACCCTCCGGTCTGTTTCTCAGCGCGTATCGGAGGAGGGGGATGAGGATGAGGAGGAAGAGGAGGAGAATGTCGGCGAGACAGTAGAGGGTACCAGTGCTCAATCCTTAACTCTTGAGCGTGTATGGGCTGAAGAGGAGGACTTGGAGGAGGAGGAGGAAATGGAGAGTCAGGCCAGTGAGGAGAGGGAATTCTTACGTGTTGGGACTCTGGCGCACATGGCAGACTTCATGTTAGGCTGCCTATCCCGTGACCCTCGCGTTAGAAGCATTTTTTCAAACACCAATTACTGGGTGTTCACTCTTCTGGACCCACGGTACAAGCAGAACCTTTCCACTCTCATCCCTGCAGAGGAAAGGAGTATGAGAGTGAATAGATATCAATAGGCCCTGGTGCACAAGCTGAAACAATTCTTCCCATCTGACGCCGCTAGCGGCAGAGGGCATGGTTCTGTGGGCCAAGTAGCGGGGGAGAGGAGGCGAGCAGGCAGCTTGTCCAGCACTGGCAGGGGAACGCTCTCCAAGGCCTTTGCCAGTTTTATGTCACTCCAGCAAGACACTGTCACCTGTCCCCAGTCTAGGCAGAGTAGGGGGGAGCTGTACAGAAAGATGGTGAGGGAGTACCTAGCTGACCATACCAACGTCCGTAGCGATCACTCTGCTCCATACAACTACTGGGTTTCAAAGCTGGACACGTGGCCTGAACTGGCGCTGTACGCCTTGGAGGTGCTGGCCTGCCCTGCCGCTAGCGTGCTGTCAGAGCGGGTATTCAGTGCAGCTGGTGGCGTCATCACCGATAAGCGTACACGCCTGTCAACTGACAGCGCTGACAGGCTGACGCTTATTAAAATGAACAAAGTCTGGATTTCACCGGAATTCAAATCTCCTCCGGGGGAAAGCAGCTAAAGATTAACATTACTTATGTATCCGATTCCTCTTCTCTACTCCTCCTACTCCTCCTCCTCCTCCTCCATGTCGTCTTTGCCTAACGCTGACCAAAAAAAACACCATTTTTTAGAGGTCCAACTTTTACCACAATTTTTTAGGAGGGCCCCCTACAGGCCCTCTCTTCAAACAATTTTTCCAGAGGTCCACCTACAGGCCCTCTCTCCAAACAATTTTTCCGGAGGTCCACCTACAGGCCCTCTCTCCAAACAATTTTTCCGGAGGTCCACCTACAGGCCCTCTCTCCAAACAATTTTTCCGGAGGTCCACCTACAGGCCCTCTCTCCAAACAATTTTTCCGGAGGTCCTCCTACAGGCCCTCTCTCCAAACAATTTTTCCAGAGGTCCACCTACAGGCCCTCTCTCCAAACAATTTTTCCGGAGGTCCACCTACAGGCCCTCTCTCCAAACAATTTTTCCGGAGGTCTACCTACAGGCCCTCTGTCCAAACAATTTTTCCGGAGGTCCACCTACAGGCCCTCTCTCCAAACAATTTACGTCTTTTTCTTATCTTTCTCTCTCTCCAAACTATTTTTCCGGATAGCTGCCATATACGGTAATAAACTGAGAAGAATACAGAGAACACATGCCACACTTGATCAAGCTCATAATTTACGACTGTACAGGTTGATGCTAAATTTTTAAGTTGGGGTCCTGCGTCGTCATTCACTGAATTTCACTGATCTCCTCAACGTCTCCTCAAAGAACCGAAAGACCATTGTGGAGAGAGCAACACAGCTCGCCATCAAAGTGACGAACCCCAACGCCAGACTGCGCAGCGAAGAGAACGAATAAATATCTCTGTGGTTATTTGTGCTAAATAAAAGTTAAATAAACACAAAAAAAAATAAAAATTGATCTGTTCCTGTGCCTGATCCACCCAAGTTGAATCTGTCCCATCATGAGAAAGTCCCCCCAAGGAGCCCCCACTGTAACTTGATTCCCATACAACTACCTCACCCCCCGACACCTGTGTCTCGCCATTGTCCACCACCTCCTCAGACAACACTGGTAAATCCCCACTGTCAACACATTGAGACTGCAAAAGGTCTTGCGAATTGGGGCAGAGAATGTTCTGGGGTAGCACTTCAGAGAAGGGGTGACTATGGGGTTCCAGGGAGTACGTGACCACATGCAATCTCCTTCCAAAAAGTCATACCGAGGCTCACCACCATGCTTTACACTGCAATCTTATTACTGAGGCTCACCACCATGCTTTACACTGCAATCTTATTGAAAGACAGACAATCAGGGGTTCACCGCCAGGTTGTCAGGCAGCATTTTTAAGTGGGTCACCATTACCGTGTCCCTGAAAATTGCCTTGGGGTCATCGCCAGACTATTTTTATGAAAGGCCATGGGGTTCTATACACACAGTGCTGACGGAAGCCCATCAGCCTTTCTAAACACAATTGAATCTGTCCCATCATGAGAAAGTCCCCCCAAGGAGTCCCCACTGTAACTTGCTTCCCATACAACTACCTCACCCCCGACACCTGTGTCTCGCCATTGTCCACCACCTCCTCATACAACACTGGTAAATCCCCACTGTCAGCACACGGAGACTGCAAAAGGTCTTGCGAATTGGGGCAGAGAATGTTCTGGGGTAGCACATCAGAGAAGGGGTGACTATGGGGTTCCAGGGAATATGTGACCACATGCAATCTCCATCCAAAAAGTCATACTGAGGCTCACCACCATGCTTTACACTGCAATCTTATTACTGAGGCTCACCACCATGCTTTACACTGCAATCTTATTGAAAGACAGACAATCAGGGGTTCACCGCCAGGTTGTCAGGCAGCATTTTTAAGTGAGTCACCATTACCGTGTCCCTGAAAATTGCATGTGCCTCGCCTTTCTTTGTCTGGGTGAGCACAATTGCCATGAGGGTAACCACCAGGCTGTTGCCTGAGAATTTGGGGTAATGGTGGGATTAGGCAGCCTCAGAGGCATCCATGCATGCTGCCCCTGCTGTTTCCTGTCCATTTCCGTGGTGTTTCCATCATTTTCTGAGGTTTCCAGGTTTTCACCCAGCCTTCCCTAGGCAGAGCCTTGGTCCCCTGCAAAAAATGCTCGAGTCTGCCATTGACTTCAATGGGGTTCGTTATTCGAAACGAGCACCCGAGCATCGGGAAAAGTTCGACTCGAATAACGAGCACCCGAGCATTTTAGTGCTCGCTCATCTCTAATTTTTACCTATCCTCTGGATAGGTGATACTTGCTAGATCAGCTGGTGTTTGACTGCTGCGACCCCCACCAATAGCCTGAATGAGAGATTTCCTGTCTTTCGTCTAAATGGAGAGGTGGTTAAACATGCACATTGCCTCTGATGGTGATAACTGAGCACAGGGCTTGGCTGTATTCATCATTTCCATAGACTTTAAATGGAGTCGCAGCACATACTCAACCAATGCTTTATTCAGACATTGGACATGGGATCTCATTCTGGAATTCCAGTGGTTGGACCACCATTAGTCTAGCAGTTGTAACCTATCCAGTGGATTGCTGAAAACTTTACTTTAAACCCTTCTCGACCAGTGTTGTACATGTACAGCGCTGCGGGGCCTGACTTGCCGTCCAGCGCTGTGCCTGCTTGATAAGCAACAGGGGCTAGGCTGTTTATGCTGTGTACGTCGACATCGGTGAATACACTGATGCTGACACATTAACCCCTTCTATGCCATAGTCAGCGCTGACTGAGGCATGTACAGGGTTTGTAATTAAGTCATATAAAATTGTAAAAAAAATAGGAAAAATAAGAAAAAAAGAAAAATAGACATATTAGGTATTGCTGGGCCTGTATGGACTGGCTCTATAAAAATATTACATGATCCACCCTGTCAATTGAACAACGTGGAAAAAAATAAAAATAAAAACTGTGCCAAAACAAGAAGTGTGATACCAAGTGATAAAAGAGTCATATGTACCCCAAAATGGTATCAATCAAACTGTTATCTCATCCTGTTATCTCATCCTGCAAAAAATGAGTCCCTACATAAAACAATCACACTAACAATTAAAAAAGATATGGCTTTCAGAAAACACAAAAACAAGATTTTTTCTTTTAAAAAAAAGCTTTTCTGTGTAAAACGTAACCACTTCATATCTGGGCCATTTACCCCCTTCCTGACCAGGCCTAATTTAGCAAATCTGACATGTGTCACTTCATGTGGTAATAACTTTGGAACGCTTTTACTTATCCAAGCGATTCTGAGATTGTTTTCTCGTGACACATTGTGATAAGGGAAATACTTTTTTGTCCCTTACTTCAATTGATTGTCTCTGTCCAAATTAGATTTGAGTGTATGCGTCGACGCTAAGAACTCCAGACCGCACAGAATGTTGCTGGTTTGAAATCCTATACACTTCTCTTTATTTTCAGGAAGCACTGTTTCATTTTAATTCTCTGATTTAGGAGTGATTTAGGAGTGGTTATCAAATCACATGTATCTCCATACCATATTATAATTGGATGTCCAGAGTATATAACCTTTTTTGGACATGGAGCATAAATTTATCAAATCACAGAACAGGATATATGTATACAATAGGTTTCTTTTGCATCTGCGCAGTCTTATTCAGGCATTGGCTGACTAATATTCTCTTCGTCATTCAAAACAGGAACTAGGTGCTTCTGTCTGAAGGCCTATCTTGCGTAAGCTGTTCCAAGCTAAATGCAGTCTTGTTACGTTATCTGGATAAGATGATTGTTAAATGCATAACGTAAGATGTAACAGAGAGAATGTAACAGATTTCTATGTTTTTTCTTATTGCTCACCTTCACAGTCCCCCCTAAAAACATTAAAATCTGTCCTCTATCTTTCCCTAAAATTCAAACTCATGTTTCCTTTGAATGTCTGTAGATCTGAGCGGGAAGGGGATTAGGAGGCTTCACCAGTTTGAGACGAGTCTCCCCTTGCGAGGGACCCCCCTTTGCAGCTGGACTTCTCAGATCTCCATTCATTCCCTCTGGTTGTCCCTCTCTCTCTCCCTCTCACTCAACCCACAGCTTTCCATGTGAATCACGGTTTTCAATGGGGGAACATTCTTTATGGAATTTTCTTCAGCGAATCAATGGATGTCGTATATCTGGACTTCTCCAAAGCATTTGACGCTGTACCACATAAAAGGTTAGTGTATAAGATGAGAATGCTTGGCCTGGGAGAAAATGTCTGTATGTGGGTAAGTAACTGGCTCAGTGATAGAAAACAGAGGGTGGTTATTAACGGTACATACTCAGATTGGGTCACTGTCACTAGTGGGGTACCACAGGGGTCAGTATTGGGCCCTATTCTCTTCAATATATTTATTAATGATCTTGTAGAAGGCTTGCACAGTAAAATATCAATTTTTGCAGATGACACTAAACTGTGTAAAGTAATTAACACAGAAGAGGACAGTACACTGCTACAGATGGATCTGGATAGACTGGAGGCTTGGGCAGAGAAGTGGCAGATGAGGTTTAACACTGACAAATGTAAAGTTATGCATATGGGAAGGAATAATGCAAGTCACCAGTACATACTAAATGGTAAAATATTGGGTAACTCTGACATAGAAAAGGACCTAGGAATTTTAGTGAACAGAAATCTAAGCTGCAGAAACCAGTGTCAGACAGCTGCTGCCAAGGCCAATAAGATAATGGGCTGCATCAAAAGAGGCATAGATGCCCGTGATGAGAACATAGTCCTGCCACTTTACAAATCACTAGTCAGACCACACATGGAGTACTGTGTACAGTTCTGGGCTCCTGTGAACAAGGCAGACATAGCAGAGCTGGAGAGGGTTCAGAGGAGGGCAACTAAAGTAATAACTGGAATGGGTGGACTACAGTACCCAGAAAGATTATCAAAATTAGGGTTATTCACTTTAGAAAAAAGACGACTGAGGGGAGATCTAATAACTATGTATAAATATATCAGAGGTCAGTACAGAGATCTCTCCCACGATCTATTTATCCCCAGGACTGTGACTGTGACGAGGGGACATCCTCTGCGTCTGGAGGAAAGAAGGTTTGTACACAAACATAGAAGAGGATTCTTTACGGTAAGAGCAGTGAGACTATGGAACTCTCTGCCTCAGGAGGTGGTGATGGTAAGTTCACTAAAAGAGTTCAAGAGGGGCCTGGATGTATTTTTGGAGGGTAATAATATTACAGGTTATAGTTACTAGAGAGGGGTTGTTGATCCAGGGAGTAATTCTGATTGCCTGACTGGAGTCGGGAAGGAATTTTTTTCCCTAAAGTGGGGAAAACTGGCTTCTACCTCACAGGGTTTTTTGCCTTCCTCTGGATCAACTTGTAGGAAAACAGGCCGAACTGGATGGACAGATGTCTTTTTTCGGCCTTATAAACTATGTTACTATGTTACTATGAAAGTGAGGCGTTCTTCCTCCAAACAAGTAAAAGTTGGTGCAACCTGATCTGCCCCTTTTTGACACAAGTAATCAAGAGACCGGAGGTCATTGAAGCTTTGTCCATATGGATTGTAATTAGAGATGAGCGAGCACTAAAATGCTCGGGTGCTCGTTATTCGAGTCGAACTTTTCCCGATGCTTGGGTGCTCGTTTCGAATAACAAATCCCATTGAAGTCAATGGGAGACTCAAGCATTTTTTGCAGGGGACCAAGGCTCTGCCTAGGGAAGGCTGGGTGAAAACCTGGAAACCTCAGAAAATGATGGAAACACCACGGAAATGGACAGGAAACAGCAGGGGCAGCATGCATGGATGCCTCTGAGGCTGCCTAATCCCACCATTACCTCAAATTCTCAGGCAACAGCCTGGTGGTTACCCTCATGGCAATTGTGCTCACCCAGACAAAGAAAGGCGAGGCACATGCAATTTTCAGGGACACGGTAATGGTGACTCACTTAAAAATGCTGCCTGACAACCTGGCGGTGAACCCCTGATTGTCTGTCCTTTCAATAAGATTGCAGTGTAAAG